>OZ004711.1:5796700-6181700 GCA_963924515.1 Vespertilio murinus
CGTCCCCGGCTGCTGTGTCCCCGGGCTCCGGGGCTCCGGCCGAAGGCTGGGTGCCCCCCCCCTCCGAGGCCTCTGCCGGCTGCAACAGAACGGCGCGGCTCAGACACGGCCGCCGCGGGCAGGACGGGACAGGACAGGCGGGGCCACGCGGCGCCGGTGGGCCGGGTCGGCCAGGGTCCGAGCAGCCCGGGAGCCCGGAGGAGGCGGGCCCTGGCGTGGGAGCCGCTGGCCGACACCCTCTCAGGCCCGGCCGGCCCCCGGCTGCTGCCGGACGGGGCGGGCACAGGCGGACACGGGCCGAGGCCAGTGCTGCCAGCCCACACTCGGCCACTGCCCGCGCCCTCGCGCTTCGGGGTGGCAGTGCGGGGGAGTGAGGAGGTTCTGACAGCTCTCACCCCGAGCCCGTGGCCGCTCCGCGTGCTCCTCCCCCCAGAGAGGCCTGCGGGGCTGGGACGGGCGGGCGCTGAGCCAGCCCCCGACACCGGGACAAGCCGCACCCCCGCACGGGCTCGCGCCCTGGCGGCGCCCTCTGGCTCACGCAGGTCCGGCCTGGGCTCCCTCCTCTGGGCTGCTCCTCCGAGCCACGCCCCAGGCTCTGGGGCAGACGGGCCTCGGGCGGCACTCACTTGGGCAGGCCCCGGCTCGGCAGCCTGGCTGGGCCAGGCCACTGCAAAGGTGGCCTCGGCAGCGCCGGGCTCCCTGGAGGGTAAGCTGCCAGCTGGACCCTCCGGGGGCTGGTGACGGGCACCAAGGGGAAGGGGCGGAGGGCGGAGGGCGGGAGGCGGGGGGAAGGCGGCGGGCGGGGCACGAGACAGAGACAGGCATGAGCCGCCGGTGCTGGCAGAGGGCGCTGGCCAGAGCCCGGACAGATGCCGAGCCCGAGGGACGCCCGCCTCCATGTCCCGGGTCCCCCGAAACCTGCCGCTCCCCCAGGCCCTCCACAGGCCGGTCCCTGCCCCGGAGCCCGGAGCCCGAGCAGAGCCGCCCGCTGTGGCACCAGGAGCGCCCCCCCCCCCCCCCCCCCCCGCCTGTCAAAGGCAGAGACCCTGCCCAGGCCTCCGAAGGGACGCCGTCCTGGACGCCCCGCTGGTCGGGGGGCCGCTCAGGCCCGGCGCCGGCCCCGGGGGACCCCTCCCAGTGGAACAGGCCTTCCCCGGGGCGGCCGGGCTGAGCCCCCGAGGAGCGACGGCGGCCCCCGGAGCGGGCACCGGAGGGCGAGGGCGGCGGCTTACCTCCCAGAGGTCCCAGGGGACGGGCTGAGGCAGCAGGGGAGAAGCAGAGTTAGCACAGTTAGGGGGGCAGGCGAGCAGCCCGGGACCCCGCCCCCCACCCAGGTCCCCGAGGCCGATCCGGAGGCTGCAGCCCCGTCCCGGAGCACCCATCGGTCCCGGAGCACCCGTCGGTCCCGGAGCACCCGTCGGGCGGCCGCCGGGAGGGTGCGGGCGCTGGGAGCAGGTGAGGCCAGCGCCCCGGGCCGCCCGCCCTGCTCCCTCGTTCCCGGGCGGCCTGGCAGCGGCGCCGGCGGAGGGGTGAGGGGGAGCGGCCGGCGGGCAGACGGAGCCCAGGCCCAGGCCTGACGCCGGGGCGCAGGCGGCAGACAGGACCAACCTGACCGGAGGGCGTGGGCGCCTTCACCGGGCTCGCCACGGGCGGCAGGGGGTCAAAGTCCAGGTCCAGCAGGCTGGCCTGCTCCGAGAACGGCCCCGGGGCCTCGAACTGCGTGGCGGCGTTGGCGGCAGAGGAGAAGCGGTTAGTGACGGGAAGCACAGGCGGCGGCGCGGCCGGCAGGGCACCGGGCACCCGCGCAGACGCCGCCCCCCCCAGCACGTCCTCACCGGACACCCTGGCACACAACCCACCGCCAACCTGCGTGCCGCCTCCCACCTGCACCACCAGCTCCCGCACCTCCCCGCACCCCCGGCCTCCCGCGCCCCCGGCCTCACCGCACGCCCGGCCTCCCCGCACACCTGGCCTCCCCGCACACCCGGCCTCCCCGCGGCCCTGGCCTCACCGTGCCCCCGGCCTCCCCGCACGCCCGGCCTCCCCGCACCCCCGGCCTCCCCGCACACCGGCCTCCCCGCACGCCCGGCCTCCCCGCACCCCCGGCCTCCCCGCACGCCCGGCCTCACCGCACACCCGGCCTCCCCGCACGCCCGGCCTCCCCGCACACCCGGGCAGCACACGGCGGGCAGGCCACGGGCCCTCGGACAGGCTCGCTCCCTCGCGCCCGGACGGAGGTCCGCCCTGTGACGCCCACCAGCCAGCTCCCGGGAGAGAGGACAGGGCCGAGCCAGACGCACTGCCGCGGAGCCCGACCGTGAAGGTGGGTCCCCAACACCCGTGGCACCCAGCCACCCCGGGATTCCCAGGAGGGCCCGGTCAGCTCGGCACTGGGCGTGTGAGGGCACACGGTGGCCCAGGCCCCGAGCCCTGCAGAAGACGGCGCCCACGCCGAGCCCGGGGACAGGCCCTTCCGAGTGAGTCTCCCCGGCCTCACCCCTGAGGCCGCCAGCTCTGCCTCTCCTGCTGGGCGAGCACTGATGGGAGCACCTCCAGCCGTCCTCCGGGTCCTCGGAGGGCTCCCCGAGAAGCCGCTCACGGAGGAGTGGCCTCGGAGAGCCCTGCAGGCCTGGCGCCGCTGCCCACAGCTCGGGGACACGCCGTCTGGCAGAGGGCAGGCCCGCGGCCCCCCGGCCCTGGGGGACCTCAGAGGGCGCGGGGACTGACCGTCCCATGGAGGCGGGAGCACTGCCGGCCGGGTGGCACTGCTGGGCGCGGGCAGAAGCTCCCGCCAGCGGCCTGCTCCCGGCACTCAGGAGTGCCCGCCGGCGTCCCCACCGCCACAGGCAGGCGCCACGCCGGGCCCGGGACAAGCACGCCCTGTACCCACGCGGCACCCACGCTGAGCGTCCCTAGTCTCCCTGGGGACTCGCCGAGAGCCGGCAGCAGAGAGCATGGCCCTCAGATCCCCCTCCCCCCGGCGTGCTCACACCACCCTGCCCAGCACTGACCTGGTCCTCAGATCCTCCTCCTCCTCCTCCCCCAGCGTGCTCACACCACCCTGCCCAGGACTGACCTGGTCCTCAGATCCTCCCCCTCCCCCCGTGCTCACACCGCCCTGCCCAGCACTGACCTGGTCCTCAGATCCCCCTCCTCCTCCCGTGCTCACACCGCCCTGCCCAGCACTGACCTGGTCCTCAGATCCTCCCCCTCCTCCCGGCGTGCTCACACCGCCCTGCCCAGGACTGACCTGGTCCCCAGATCCTCCCCCTCCTCCTCCCCTGTGCTCACACCGCCCTGCCCAGCACTGACCTGGTCCCCAGATCCTCCCCCTCCTCCTCCCCTGTGCTCACACCGCCCTGCCCAGCACTGACCTGGTCCTCAGATCCTCCCCCTCCTCCCCCCCGTGCTCACACCGCCCTGCCCAGGACTGACCTGGTCCTCAGATCCTCCCCCTCCTCCCGTGCTCACACCGCCCTGCCCAGCACTGACCTGGTCCTCAGATCCTCCCCTTCCTCCTCCCCGTGCTCACACCGCCCTGCCCAGCATTGACCTGGTCCTCAGATCCTCCCCCTCCTCCTGTGCTCACACCGCCCTGCCCAGCACTGACCTGGTCCTCAGATCCTCCCCCTCCTCCTCCCCTGTGCTCACACCGCCCTGCCCAGCACTGACCTGGTCCTCAGATCCTCCCCCTCCTCCTCCCCTGTGCTCACACCGCCCTGCCCAGCACTGACCTGGTCCTCAGATCCTCCCCCTCCTCCTCCCCTGTGCTCACACCGCCCTGCCCAGCACTGACCTGGTCCTCAGATCCTCCCCCTCCTCCTGTGCTCACACCGCCCTGCCCAGCACTGACCTGGTCCTCAGATCCTCCCCCTCCTCCTCCCCTGTGCTCACACCGCCCTGCCCAGGACTGACCTGGTCCTCAGATCCTCCCCCTCCCCCCGTGCTCACACCGCCCTGCCCAGCACTGACCTGGTCCTCAGATCCTCCCCCTCCTCCCGGCGTGCTCACACCGCCCTGCCCAGGACTGACCTGGTCCTCAGATCCTCCCCTCCTCCTCCCCATGCTCACACCGCCCTGCCCAGCACTGACCTGGTCCTCAGATCCTCCACCTCCTCCCGTGCTCACACCGCCCTGCCCAGGACTGGCCTGGTCCTCAGGTCCTCCCCCTCCCCCCGTGCTCACACCGCCCTGCCCAGCACTGACCTGGTCCTCAGGTCCTCCCCCTCCTCCTCCCGTGCTCACACCGCCCTGCCCAGCACTGACCTGGTCCTCAGGTCCTCCCCCTCCCCCCGTGCTCACACCGCCCTGCCCAGGACTGACCTGGTCCTCAGATCCTCCCCCTCCTCCTCCCCCAGCGTGCTCACACCACCCTGCCCAGCACTGACCTGGTCCTCAGATCCTCCCCCTCCTCCCCGGGCTCACACCGCCCTGCCCAGCACTGACCTGGTCCTCAGATCCTCCCCCTCCCCCCGTGCTCACACCGCCCTGCCCAGCACTGACCTGGTCCTCAGATCCTCCTCCTCCTCCTCCCCCAGCGTGCTCACACCACCCTGCCCAGGACTGACCTGGTCCTCAGATCCTCCCCCTCCCCCCGTGCTCACACCGCCCTGCCCAGCACTGACCTGGTCCTCAGATCCCCCTCCTCCTCCCGTGCTCACACCGCCCTGCCCAGCACTGACCTGGTCCTCAGATCCTCCCCCTCCTCCCGGCGTGCTCACACCGCCCTGCCCAGGACTGACCTGGTCCCCAGATCCTCCCCCTCCTCCTCCCCTGTGCTCACACCGCCCTGCCCAGCACTGACCTGGTCCCCAGATCCTCCCCCTCCTCCTCCCCTGTGCTCACACCGCCCTGCCCAGCACTGACCTGGTCCTCAGATCCTCCCCCTCCTCCTCCCCTGTGCTCACACCGCCCTGCCCAGCACTGACCTGGTCCTCAGATCCTCCCCCTCCTCCTGTGCTCACACCGCCCTGCCCAGCACTGACCTGGTCCTCAGATCCTCCCCCTCCTCCTCCCCTGTGCTCACACCGCCCTGCCCAGGACTGACCTGGTCCTCAGATCCTCCCCCTCCCCCCGTGCTCACACCGCCCTGCCCAGCACTGACCTGGTCCTCAGATCCTCCCCCTCCTCCCGGCGTGCTCACACCGCCCTGCCCAGGACTGACCTGGTCCCCAGATCCTCCCCCTCCTCCTCCCCTGTGCTCACACCGCCCTGCCCAGCACTGACCTGGTCCCCAGATCCTCCCCCTCCTCCTCCCCTGTGCTCACACCGCCCTGCCCAGCACTGACCTGGTCCTCAGATCCTCCCCCTCCTCCCCCCCGTGCTCACACCGCCCTGCCCAGGACTGACCTGGTCCTCAGATCCTCCCCCTCCTCCCGTGCTCACACCGCCCTGCCCAGCACTGACCTGGTCCTCAGATCCTCCCCTTCCTCCTCCCCGTGCTCACACCGCCCTGCCCAGCATTGACCTGGTCCTCAGATCCTCCCCCTCCTCCTGTGCTCACACCGCCCTGCCCAGCACTGACCTGGTCCTCAGATCCTCCCCCTCCTCCTCCCCTGTGCTCACACCGCCCTGCCCAGCACTGACCTGGTCCTCAGATCCTCCCCCTCCTCCTCCCCTGTGCTCACACCGCCCTGCCCAGCACTGACCTGGTCCTCAGATCCTCCCCCTCCTCCTGTGCTCACACCGCCCTGCCCAGCACTGACCTGGTCCTCAGATCCTCCCCCTCCTCCTCCCCTGTGCTCACACCGCCCTGCCCAGGACTGACCTGGTCCTCAGATCCTCCCCCTCCCCCCGTGCTCACACCGCCCTGCCCAGCACTGACCTGGTCCTCAGATCCTCCCCCTCCTCCCGGCGTGCTCACACCGCCCTGCCCAGGACTGACCTGGTCCCCAGATCCTCCCCCTCCTCCTCCCCTGTGCTCACACCGCCCTGCCCAGCACTGACCTGGTCCCCAGATCCTCCCCCTCCTCCTCCCCTGTGCTCACACCGCCCTGCCCAGCACTGACCTGGTCCTCAGATCCTCCCCCTCCTCCCCCCCGTGCTCACACCGCCCTGCCCAGGACTGACCTGGTCCTCAGATCCTCCCCCTCCTCCCGTGCTCACACCGCCCTGCCCAGCACTGACCTGGTCCTCAGATCCTCCCCTTCCTCCTCCCCGTGCTCACACCGCCCTGCCCAGCATTGACCTGGTCCTCAGATCCTCCCCCTCCTCCTGTGCTCACACCGCCCTGCCCAGCACTGACCTGGTCCTCAGATCCTCCCCCTCCTCCTCCCCTGTGCTCACACCGCCCTGCCCAGCACTGACCTGGTCCTCAGATCCTCCCCCTCCTCCTCCCCTGTGCTCACACCGCCCTGCCCAGCACTGACCTGGTCCTCAGATCCTCCCCCTCCTCCTCCCCTGTGCTCACACCGCCCTGCCCAGCACTGACCTGGTCCTCAGATCCTCCCCCTCCTCCTGTGCTCACACCGCCCTGCCCAGCACTGACCTGGTCCTCAGATCCTCCCCCTCCTCCTCCCCTGTGCTCACACCGCCCTGCCCAGGACTGACCTGGTCCTCAGATCCTCCCCCTCCCCCCGTGCTCACACCGCCCTGCCCAGCACTGACCTGGTCCTCAGATCCTCCCCCTCCTCCCGGCGTGCTCACACCGCCCTGCCCAGGACTGACCTGGTCCTCAGATCCTCCCCTCCTCCTCCCCATGCTCACACCGCCCTGCCCAGCACTGACCTGGTCCTCAGATCCTCCCCCTCCTCCCGTGCTCACACCGCCCTGCCCAGGACTGGCCTGGTCCTCAGGTCCTCCCCCTCCCCCCGTGCTCACACCGCCCTGCCCAGCACTGGCCTGGTCCTCAGGTCCTCCCCCTCCTCCTCCCGTGCTCACACCGCCCTGCCCAGCACTGACCTGGTCCTCAGGTCCTCCCCCTCCCCCCGTGCTCACACCGCCCTGCCCAGGACTGACCTGGTCCTCAGATCCTCCCCCTCCTCCCGTGCTCACACCGCCCTGCCCAGCACTGACCTGGTCCTCAGATCCTCCCCCTCCCCCCGTGCTCACACCGCCCTGCCCAGCACTGACCTGGTCCTCAGATCCTCCCCCTCCTCCCCGTGCTCACACCACCCTGCCCAGCACTGACCTGGTCCTCAGATCCTCCCCCTCCTCCTCCCCCGTGCTCACACCGCCCTGCCCAGCGCCGGCATCTGAGAGGCTGCTACAGAGCGCCCCGTGCAGGGCCACCACAGCCTGGGACCGGAAGCCACTCGGGGCCTGGAGCCCAGGACCAGGCCCGGAGCAGGTGGCTCCCGGCCGAGCTGCGTGTGGTGCGGCCGCTCTGGAGTGGCCCCGCTCGGCCTCCTGCTGTCCGCTGGGCCCGCTCAGCACACGAGCTCCGGGGTCCCGCCCACCACGGCCTCCGCTGTCTCCCTGTCTCCGCTGCAGCCCTGCCTGGCACCTGCCCCGGAATGACCGCCCCCCTAGCGTGGCCCCCGCTCCCTCCCTCTCTGCGGCTCCCACCCTCTCCCCGCCGCCCCGGGGCCCAGCAGGCACTGCTGGGATCGCCGCTAGGACCGCCGCGCGCGCGCGTGCCTGAGGCGGCCACGGGGCCTGCTCAGAGACGGACGAGGGTGACGGATGGAGGGGTGGTGAACGAATGAGTGGGTGAAGGAGGCACAGGCCCGTCTGGCCACAGGCCTGGCTCTCTCTCGAGGCAGAGGCACGGGTGGGGATGGAAGGCGGCCCGCACGCCCGAGCCCGAGGCGGGAGGGCGGGGCCGCGGCGGGCGCGGCTGACCTGGGAGGGGGTGGTCACGCTGATCTCGGGGATAAAGGTGTCACCAAACAGGCTGAGGATCTGCTCCTGCTTCACCTCCTTGGACGGGGTGAGTTTGGGAGGCGGAGGGACGGGCGGGCCTCTCCGGAGCTGAGTCCGCCGGTGAGGGCCGCGCAGGGAGCACGGGCGGGGAGACAGACAGAGACAGAGCCAGGGTTAGTCACACGCCACGGCCCACCCGGCAGCGGGTGGCTGAAGCAAGCAGTCACTGCTCCCGAGGCAGGCCCGGCCCCTCCGGGGAGGAGGTCCAGCGCTGTGCAGAGAACGGGACGGGGGAGGCGGGAGGGGAAGAGGGAGGGGAGAGGAGCCCAGGGAAGAGAGGGAGTGGCCGGGGGCTCTCCGGGTGAGGGGCCCGTGGCCTGGCCCTGCCCTGCTCCCGAGCTCGCTCAGCGCGGCTCCAGCCACCCTTGGCCGGCCGCACAGGGCCCGGGAGGCTGCAGACGGCAGTCAGCCACAGGAGGTGCCCTGGGGTCTCTGCCCGGAGCCCGGGGCCTCAGGAGCGCCCGTCCCTCCTCGAGGGGCTGCCAGTCTGCCTCCCCGGTGACTCCGCTCAGAGGGCTCTCGTCTCCGCTACCACCTTTGTCCCCGCCACGGCGGGGTGAGGCCCAGCCCGCAGAGCTGCGGCCAGGAGGCGGGCGGCCCCTCCGCGGCCGCCCCCGCAGAGCCCGGCCCTCCTGGCCCGGGCAGGGGAGGCCTGAAGGACCGGAGCTCGGCTGAGGGCGGCCTGTCTTCCACGGAGCCGGACCTAAAGCCGCCCGAACCCAGGGCGGCACAGTGAGGACACAGGACAGAGGCCCCTGCGGAAGGGCAGCCCGGGCCAGGCGGGGCTCAGGGAGGCAGTGCCGGCGCGGCCGCTCTGGCGAGGCCTCTGGCTCCAGGCCTGCCCAGGCCCGGCGGGAAGCAGGGAAGCAGAACGGGAAAGAGGGGGACAGGCGGGAGGGGCGCGGCCACGGGAGGGAGAGGGACCGCCTACCTGAGACGGGGACTTGGGCAGGGCGGCCCCGGGGGCGGCCCCGGCCGGCTCGGGCTCGTGGTTGGCTCTGGCCTCGGGGGCGGCCGCGGGGGCGCCGTCGGGCGGCGGCGAGGGGCTCTGGCTCTCCTTGGCAGGCGCGCTGTCGCTGCGGAGGGGGGGACAGGGTGTCCGGTGAGGGAGGGCCCGGCACCAAGAGGACGTGTGCAGATCGGCAGGTGTGTGCGGGAGGGTGTGCATGTGAGGATGCCCTGGGGTGTCCGTGCACGAGAGCACGTGTGTGTGAGCATGTGTGTGAGCATGTAGAGCAGTGTGAGGGAGGGGTGTGCATGTGCAGATGCCCTGGGTCCATGTGCAAGAGAACGTGTATGTGTGCGTGTGTGCGTGTAGACCAGTGTGTGAACCCGAGTGTGTATGTGTCCCCGCGGGCTCACTGGGAGCATGTGACGTGCCCCTGAGTGAGCTGCGTGACCCCTCGGACTGGGAGCAGCGCCTGGGGGAGCTCGGAGCGGGCCTGTGGTCCCCGGGGTCGGGCAGCCCGTGGCCTCGGGCCCGAGCTCGCCGGAGAGAAAGCCAAGCAGCCTAGAGGCAGTGATCCACCGGCCGCACACCGGCCCTGCGCTCCGCTCGGCGCCGAGCTGCACCCAACGGCCCCACCGCCTCCTCCCGCCCGCCCGCCCCACTCACCCGGGGCCTGGCTCCCGCCCGCCCGCCCGCCCACGCCACCCTCTGCCCACCCCACACCACCGCCCACACCTCACGTCACTGTCCCTGAACCTCGGCCCCCAAGGGCCCTTCCGGGAAGGCCCGGGACCCCCCGCGGCCATGGCGGAGGAGAGCAGAGGTGCCCACAGCCCAGGGCTGGGGTGGGGTGAGGTCCATGAGCACCTTGTTCCGCACGAGAACCAGGAGCCGTGAGCACAGGCCTCCTGTGTGCGTGGTGCAGAGGGCCCAGGGCAGACCTGTGTGTGCTCAGACACGCTGAGACACGGCGGACCGCCACTAGCCACTAGCCTGGTGGCTGTGCACATTACACTCAAGTGGAGTCAATTAAGAACCAGTTCCTTGCCCTGACCGGTGTGGCTCAGTGGATAGAGCATCAGCCTGCGGACTGAAGGGTCCCAGGCTCGATTCCGGTCAGGGGCATGGACCTTGGTTGTGGGCACATCCCCAGTAGGGAGTATGCAGGAGGCAGCTGGTCGATGATTCTCTCTCATCAATGTTTCTAGCTCTCTATCTCTCTCCCTTCCTCTCTGTGAAAAGTCAATAAAATATATATATTTTTAAAAGACTCCAGCTCCTCAGGCACAGGGGCCGGACCGGATGCAGCCACAGGCGGAGCGCGGCCGCCTGGCCGGGGCTCCGAAGGCCCAGAGAGCCTGGTCAGGAGACTCTGCTGGCACGTCCCGCGGTGGGTGGGTGGGTGGGTGTCCTGGGAGGCGAGTGCGCCTTGAGGATCGGACGTGCGGACAGAGGCAGGTCTCAGCGCTGCCCGGCCCCCGGCCCTTCTGCCCCGCATCGTTAACAGCACACACGGCTCAGGCGCCCCCGCCCCGGCCGCGCACACGCACGGCTCCGGCGCAGCACCACGCGGAGGGCAGTTGGGTTAGTGGCGCCCCAGCAGGCGGGCGGCATGCACGGGCGCGGCGGCCCGGCCCCACAGCACGCGGGCGGTACCTGGGCTTCTTCCTGCGCAGCCGCGAGAACAGTTTAGCTTTCTTTCTGCGGGACGGACGGACGGACGGGACGGCCTTCACCCGGGGAAGCGGGTGTGGGCCGGCCGTCCTCTCCCTCCTCAGACCCCTGACCGGCCGGCCGAAAGCCAGGCCCCACACCCGGCCCTGCGAGGTCAGCCCCGGCCCGCCGTGCTGACGAGCCGCGGAGCCGGGGGCTGCAGGGCGCCCGGTGGGCAGCCACGGGCTCCGGGTCGTGGCCGTGAGGGCGGCCGCTGCCAGTGGGCCCCAGGCCGGTGAGCAGAACCCTGTGGGAAGCACGCAGTCTCCCGCCCTCCTTCCCCCGGCGGCCAGGATGGCGACCAGGATGGGGACCAGGATGGCGGCCAGGATGGGAACCAGGATTGCGGCCAGGATGGGGACCAGGATGGCGACCAGGATGGCGGCCAGGATGGGGACCAGGATGGGGACCAGGATGGGGACCAGGATGGCG
The DNA here is from genome assembly GCA_963924515.1 of Vespertilio murinus. NCBI lineage: Eukaryota > Metazoa > Chordata > Mammalia > Chiroptera > Vespertilionidae > Vespertilio > Vespertilio murinus. The sequence continues at coordinate 5,807,658 of OZ004711.1, forward strand.
GCCAGGATGGGGACCAGGATGGCGGCCAGGATGGGGACAAGGATGGGGACCAGGATGGGGACCAGGATAGGGACGAGGATGGGGACCAGGATGGGGACCAGGATGGGGACCAGGATGGGGACCAGGATGGCGGCCAGGATGGGGGCCAGGATGGGGACCAGGATGGGGACCAGGATGGCGGCCAGGATGGGGGCCAGGATGGGGACCAGGATGGGGACCAGGATGGCGGCCAGGATGGGGGCCAGGATGGGGACCAGGATGGCGGCCAGGATGGGAACCAGGATGGGGGCCAGGATGGGGACCAGGATGGCGGCCAGGATGGGGGCCAGGATGGGCACCAGGATGGCGGCCAGGATGGGGACCAGGATGGCGGCCAGGGTGGGGACCAGGATGGGGGCCAGGGTGGGGACCAGGATGGGGACCTGGATGGCCAGGATGGGGGCCAGGGTGGGGACCAGGATGGGGACCAGGATGGCGGCCAGGATGGCGGCCAGGATGGCGACCAAGACGGCCACTGCCTGCCCTGCCGCAGGGAGCACCGGGGTCCCCTTGGCCTTCACCCACTGCCACTCCCCCAGCGCTGCTCAGCCAGGCACGTTGGTGCCGTCAGAGGAGGGGTGAACGCTCCTCGGTCCTGGTAACCTGGCCACCGAGAAGCAGAGCGGTCCCCTCCCACAGACAGGGGGGTGAGGCTCCGGGCCTCTCCACACTGGGGCCACCGGCAGGAGGGGACCTCCAGACGCCCTGCACGGCTGCTTCCCCGGCCGGGCCGCCGAGGGGAGACCCCCCCCCGCGCCCGCCTCGGGACGCGGGTCTCCCCGGAGGGAGGCTGTGGCGGAACGGGCTGCCCTGGCTCTGGCGGGTGTGGAATGCCAGCCCGGAACGCGGGCTTCCTGGGGGAGGGGCGGGGAGGGGCCACCCGCTCTAAGAGGACTGCCCCCCTCCCAGGAGCCCCGCACCGGTCAGCACCCCACCGCCCGCCCAGCCCGGGGCCTGCCGCCGAGGAGGGCGTCGGCGGGCTGGGTGGGTGCAGACCGCCCGCGCGGGCTCCTCCCCGCGGCGGCTCGGGACGGCGGTGCCCTCGCCGGGTGCCCGGGCACAGGCCGGCCAGGCCGGGAAGGCCACGCCCGGTGACCACGGAAGCAGCCCCGCCCCGCCCGCCGGGTCCTGAGCCACAGAGCCGCCCACGGCCCGCCCACGGCCACGGCCACGGCTCGGCCACACCCGCCCCGGCGCACCTGGGCTGCGCCTTGACGGCGAAGGTGTTGCTCCCGTGCTGCTTCTCCAGGCCGACCAGCACGTCGTTGAGGCTCTGGTTGAGCTGCGGAGGGAGAGCACGGGGCAGGGCCACTGCAGCCACCACAGCCCCTCCCGCGCCCCCGCCTCCCGCCTCCCGCACCGCCCTGCCCGAAGCAGCCCTGCCCCGGCGGTGGGAGCTGCCGGCCCACCCCTACAGGAAGCCGAGGGGCGAGGTGGAGGAAGTGGCCGCACCCGTTCCAGGGACCCTCTTTCCTTTCGTTCTCCTCGTGGAGATTTCTCAGAACGCCCCACGGAGCTGGCGGTGGGAATGGTCAGCGGCTCTTCAAACTGCCCGAGGCTCTGAGCCGCTGGGCCACCTGCCGAGATGCTCCCCGGCGCGGCCGCCACACACCCAGCCTCCGCCCAGAGCCCCGGCGGCTGCTGACCGCCCTCCCGCCCTACACAGCGCTCTCCCCCGGCCCGAGCCCCGTCCTGCCGGCCTCGGAGGGCGAGGGGGAGAAGGCGGCCTCACAGGGCCGGGCCGGGGCCGGCCGCGGCTGCTCCCTCGGCGGCCGGGCCCCCTCCCTCCCCGCAGGCCGCCGGCACGGTGGGGGGGGCGGCGGTCCCTCAGCTCCGCCCGGCCTCGCGGCTGAACTGCAGGAAGAGCAGCCGGGCGGGGCAGCCAGCCCTTCCCTCCCGCTCGGGAGGTGAAGCAGCCCGGCTCAGCGTCTGACACGTGAAAGGGCGGTAAAAACTGAGAAAGTCCCGGCAACTTATTCATGTGCCTACAAGACGGGAGCCGCCGTTTCCCGCCAGCTCCGGGCCAACGCTGCCGAGGCAGGTGAGGCAGGCCACGGTGCGAGCGGGGCTCTGTGCAGCCGGCCCCCACACACCCCGCACCCGCGGCTGGGGACGGGGCTCCTCCAGGCCGGCCCCGCGCCCGGCCGCACACCCACCTTGCTCATCTCCCGGTGGAAGTTCTCCTCCAGGCCTGCGATGCTCTGGAACGTGTTCACGTAGAACCCCACGCGGCTGCGGAGACAAAACGGAGCCGTGCACGCCGCCCACTCCACCCTGGCTGAGACACGCCGCAGGGGCAGCGTGGGTGCAGCGCGGGGAGGAGCCAGGGCCGCGCCACCCTCACCTGTTCCACAGGGACGGCAGCTCCTCCTGCAGGTCCACGTTCATCTCCTCGAACACCTTCTGCGCTTTGACCAGCTCCTCCTCGGCCTGCAGGCGGACAGCGTTGGCTTCTGCGCCCGTCCCAGCCGGCAGCGAGGCCAGGCCGGCGCCCAAGACCCGCTCCAACTCCGCCCGGGCGCTCAGACTGGCCGGCCTCGCAGCCCCGGACCCTGCCCCAGCCCTCCTGCGAGGGCGGAGCCCTCTCCTGCCGGGGCCGGAGGGAGCCGGGGGCCAGAGGGAGCCGGGGGCCGGAGGGAGCCGGGGGCCGGAGGGAGCCGGGGGGTGGGCACAGGAGGGTGCAGCATGGGCCGGGCGGGGCCCCGGACCCAGCCACGGCGACCTGCCGCCTACGTGAGCCCCAGGCTCGGGGCCAGCCTGCTGCCAGCTCCATGGGCCCTGCCGTCCCCTCCCAGGACCCTGCCCCCTTCTCAAGGCCCCTCTGCTCAGGCTCGGCCACCAGCCTGCATTCACCGCCCCTCCTGCCACCTGTGCCCCCGCTGCAGGGCAGGGCCCGGGGGCATGGAGCGGCCGCTGGCTCCAGCCTCCCTGCCCCGCAAGCCGGCGCCCTCCGGCCGCTGCCACCCCGCAGCGGTGCTGGGCCCAGGCGGAGCCGAAGGGGGAAGCTGGAGCAGCCCCCCCGCCCAAGGTGCAGGGCCGTCACCAGACCCCCCCCCCCCAGGGCTCTGCCAGCTCCCCTGGAGGCACGGCTGGAAACAGGGGCTCAGGGGAGACGGCTCGGCCTGAGTCGCCGCCCAGGGGTCCCGAGCCCATAGGCCTCCCACCCGCCTCGGGCACCAGGCCAGCCGCGCCGCCCCCTCTGCGCGCCAGGCCGAGCCCTGCGGCTCGGGGCGCAGGGGAGGGGGAGGGTCCGCCATCTCTCCGACTACAAGTCCCTTCGGGCTGCAGGAACTTGCTCACGTGAATGTGCCCCGGCCCAAGCTTTAAAAACCGGATTTAACGTTAAAGGTGGAAAGGGAGGCGGAAACCCAGCCCTGCTCTGGACGGGGCGGCTGCCTGGGCGCGGAAGACCCGTGTGAGGCGCAGCACGGGCCTCCCCGCCTGCGCGCCTGGCCCTGCCCCACGCCTCGCTCGCTCGCCCGCCCACCATGGGGCCCGCCCCGCCTGCTCCAGGCCGCCCGGCTCGGGCGCCTGCACCCCCACCGGCCTGGCTCCCCAGTGAGCAATGGCGACCGGGACGATGGCCACGCAGGGTCTCGGCGCCGCGTCCCGGCAACCCTACTCCGCCTACCCCGACGGCCGGGGCCCGGGTCTCACTCCGGGCACGGCACCCGGTCTGAGCGCGGGCCCGCAGGCTGCTCCCGCGGCGGAGGCCTGTCGCCCGGCTCCGCTCGTGCTGGCCGAGGCTCGTGAGCAGCAGCGGACCCCAACGGCGCTCGCACACGCCGGGGCACCGGGCCTGCCGGCGGTGCGGGGGACTGGCCAGTGTGACAAGCCCAGCCCCGGGCATACCGGGAGCTGGTCAGCTCGGGCGTGCACCGCCCGCCTCCTCGCACTGTCTGCGGTCAGGCCAGCCCTCGGGGCAGCTGCAGGCCCCAGCACCCAGCTCCCGGGCAGCCAGCCCCCGGGACCCTAAGGCCACCCCCCCAGCCGGGCGTGAGGCAGGGGGAGAGCCAAAGGAAGAATTGAATCCAAGACGAAGCATCTGCAGCCAACTCCAAAGACGACATCACGTGCCTTAGCTCCCCGGCTGCACCCCAGGCCGGGGGGTGGCCCCCCCCCCAGGATCTCCAACCACACCCACCCCAGGAGCCCCAGCGCTGCTACAGGCCTCACCCCGGCCCGTCTCTCGGGGAGACTCCTCCCCCACAAAATGTTCACGGGCCTCCGGCAAACCTGCCTCAGGAAAATGGCACCGGAACCACGTCCCCGGGCCAGTGGCCCAGCCCTCCGGCCAGAGTCCCGGCTCCGCAGAGGCCGGCTCGCCCCGCAGCCCCCAGCAGAGGAGACACCAGCCTGTCAGACCCTGGAGCTCCTGGGCACTCTCCCCCCGCGAGCCCGCTCCGGCCTAAAGAAATCAGGCGGCGGGTCAGGTAGAAGCTGGCCCCAGCCCTGCTGACCTGGCGCCCGCCAGAGACACCCGACCCGTGTGGCCGGGACGATGCAATCAGGAGGTGGCCCAGCAACAGCGGGCAGCTGCCCAGAGAGAAACCCAACCTCCCGGGCTGGGCTGTCGCCTGCCCCACCCCAAGACCACGAGGGGCTCAGGTTCCCGGTCACGTCAGTTTCTCTGCCGAGAAAACCGGCCGGCCGCTCTCCCGGAGCCCTCACCCAGCGGCCGCACCCTGCGCCCCGGATGCCACAGCACCCTCCTTCAGGAGCCTGCGACCGCTGTGTGCAGGCCGCCCCCAGCCCCCGGGCGCCCGGCCTCAGCACAGCAGCCCCGAGGAGCCCCCCATGGCCCTCAGGCTTCATGCCCACGTGTCCCCGGAGCCTGTGCAGGGCCGGGCACGAGGGCATGGCCCGACTCAGCCACTGAGCGGCTCCGGGACCCCGGCAGGACACTGCCTCCTCGGGTGTTCTCCTCAGAAAGGCAGACCACCCCCCAGGCCTGAGCCCCGAAGGGCAGTCATGCCAGGCCAGAGCCCCGGGGCCAGCAGCCCGCCCTGCAGGAGCCTCCTGGCCTTCTGGGCGCGAGGGTGTCGGTCCCAGGCCTGCCAGAGCCCGACGCTGAGCCCACCTGGCCACCGGAGCCCCCAGCCTCTGCCCCTGCGGGACCCAGGGCTGGCCTGGGGCAGGAGCTCCCAGCACAGCCCTGAGACCAGCCCTGCCTCCGGCTGGGAAAGGCCTCCCGCCCGCCCCCGCCCCCAGGCCAGGGCAGTGCAGACAGGACAGGGCCACAGACCGGAAGGCGCCAGCGCGTGCAAGGTTAGAAGCCAGTGTCACCTGATTTCGGAGCAGGTTAGTTTGAGCTACGAGATGAGCCTGCAGTTTGCCTTGGCACCACTGGGGGGCGGCTTTCTCAAGCAGCGAGACAGGCTGGGGAAGGGAAGGCAGGGGAAGGAGAGGAGAACGGAGGGGGGAGGCGGAGAGAAACAGAGACAGACGTTAACACCAAGTCCAAAGGCCTGGGAGGCGGACAAACAGGGACCCGGCCCCTCAAGGCCGAGAGAATTAGGGGAGCCCCCGTGGGCGCCGAGGGGGTGAACTCCAACTGCAAAGCAAAACGTGAGCCCTGTTAGCTGGGGCTGGGGGCGGCAAGCGGGGCCTGCCTCAGGCTGGGTGGGACATGGGCCCCACGCCCTGTGCCCCCCCCCCCCCCGCCTGGCTTGTCCAGCAGACACAGGCCCGCAGGACCCACTCGGACACGGGCCGGTGAGGGCCTCGCCTCCAAGGAAGTGCCGCAGGGAGGGGGGGCGGGGGCCAGGACCAGGGCTGGACAGGTGCCACCGAATGACCAGAGGGCCCTGGGGACCACCCGGGGACCAGGAGGGCCCGTCACCCACCACCAGCTCTGGGACCTGCCACCGGCCGGTCACGGGGGGCGGGGCCGGGCGCACAGCCTCCCGTCTCCCAGCACGGCCCGGCCCTCACCTTGGCAATCTTGGCCTCATCCTTCTTTTTGGCAGTTTGGAGGGACTCGTAATGGTGCCGGGCACTGTCGTAGTCCACCAGCTTCCGGCCCCGCTTCGCGATGCGCGACTGGAGAGAGCGGAGGAGAGGGCTGGCGTCCGGCATGGCCGCCGGCGCGGACCAGCAGAGCGGGACAGCAGAGCGCCCGCCCGCAGCGGGCCCCGCCAGCGAGGCTGTGCGTGCCCTGCGCCCTCTGCGCCCTTCCTTACACACGGGCACCACCACGCCAGCGCCCACCGGCCCCCAGCCCCGCCCGGCCCGGCCCTGGGCCCCGACCACGCCTCTGGCTGCTCCCTCCTCCAGGCCACACCTCCACACCCCCCCCCCCGCCCCCGGGGAGCCCGGGGGAGCCGCATGGGGTGGGGCCCGCAGGACCCTGTGGGGCCGGTCCAGCATCCGGTCCAGATCACCTCTGGGTGAGCTCTCCTTCCCCCGAGAAGCACCGGCCGGGCCTCGGTGGGGACACTGGCTCGCTGACAGCGCCGCCCGGCCCGCCGGCAGGGCAGCGGGCTGTCAGAGCACAGTCACAACCACCCCCACCCCCACCCCGTGAGGGCAACGCGCACACAGCCTGGCAGGCGGGCCTCCCGGACCATATGTGCATTCCCGGACTCAGGCACCGCCACGCAGCACACGCAGCACACGCAGCACACGCAGCACACGCACTGTGGGGCCCCTTCCCCTCGCCGAGACCCAGGGAACAGGCCCCGGCTCCCGGCTCAAGAAGGCCCCGTCCGGCTGGCGGGCTGGCGGGCTGGCCGCAGCAGGAGCAGTCCCGGGGCACCGAGTGCCAGTGGCAGGCCACTGCGGCGCCTGGGCCAGCCCGGCCTGCCCCCCCTCCCTCTCCCTCATTTCCCTCGGGAGCGCCAGGCGGGCAGCGCTCACCTTGATGTCAGGGAACTGGCCCAGGTACGTGTCCATGGTCAGCAGCGCCTGGTCCACCAGCTTCTGGTGGAAATCCATCCAGAGCAGGTCGTTGTTCTGCAGGAGGAAACGCAGGCGCGTGCACCGGGCGCCAGCCGCCCAGCCCACCGCTCTCGCCCCCCAGGACCCTTGGAGCTCGGCTCTTGCCCCGTCACTTCGAGGTTTGGTGGTTTCTCAAAACCCGTTTCTGCATCTGTAAGGTGGGCCGGCAGCAGAGGCCAGCAGGCCCCGCCCGCTCACCTCAGCCAGCCTGCTCGCTTCGTCCCTGCCCGGCCAGTCGGGCTCGTACACCTCCTGCAGACACTCGCTCAGCTTCCTGGAGGCCTCGTGCATGGCTGCGGCGGCGGGAGGGCGGGCGGTCAGGGCGGGGGGACCGGGCGGGGGTCCCCGGGGCCCGGCGGTGTGGGCCTCCACAACAGTCCCCGCCCTTTGCCTTCCCGGCTCTTTGTGCCTCACTCCACGTGGGAAGGCCCTCCCACATCCGCGAAGTCTGGCCCCCCAGGCCCGTCTGCGCCTCACCTTTGACGGAGGCCAGGTAGGTCCGGAGGTCCTTCTGCAGCCGGGCGCCCTCGTTCTGCAAAGCAAAGGGGGGAACAGGGTGAGGGCGGGGGCGGGGCCCGCCCTGGCCCCCTCTCCTTCCTGCACGTGCGCCCCGCAGGCCAGCGAAGGCGGTCCCCATCCGGACACGGCAGGCGAGAGAAAACAGGCGACCCGGCGCCCGGGCCGCCGGGCCCAGCTCAGCCCTGCAGGCAGCAGCGCCCCCAGCACCAACAGCCCCGAGCGGCCGGAGGGACGTGCACCCCGAGCCGGCAGCACTGCTCAGGCCTGTGAGGGCGTCCGGGTGGGACACGGGGCGCACGGCCAGCACGCGTGTATGGTGGAACTGCTGCGCGGCAGGCCTGCCCCCAGACGACCCTGGGCCAGTGGCCAGCGTGCAGACACGTGGCGAGGGCGGGGCGCCTGCTCCGAAAGCTCAGGTGGCGCCGAGGCCAGCAGCTCCCGCTGCACCGTGCCGGGGTCCGGTGCCGGGACGGAGGCGGCCCTGGGGAAGGGCCCCGAGGGGTGGCCTCGCTGGGGACGGAGAGGCGGGGTCGTGCCAGGCCTCTCGGGACGGGCCAGCCGAGAGGGAGGGTGGGATGTCAGAGAAAGGGTCACAGAGGAGTGGGCCAGGAGCGAAGCTGTCATCACGCTGGGTCCCCCCAACCCAGCTTCTCCCCGCCAGGCTCCACCCCCCGCTCCCCCGACAGCCCAGCGGCCGCGGACTGGCCAGGGAGGGTGGCCCGAGCCCGGGCACCAGGAGGTCCAGGCCCTGGCGCCTCCCGCACGAGGCCACACTGCGTGGGCACTGGACACAGCTGCGCGGGCCCCTCGGCCACCCTCCCAGGAAGCTGGGACCAGCCTGGGCCTGCGCCGTGCTCACAGGGAACGGCAGGCACCGCCGCCAGCGCCCGGCGGCCTCGCCCCCCCCAGGTCCTGCCGGCCGAGCCGCGGACCTCACTCCCTCCCTTTCTACATGCGCCCCCCTGCCCCCGCTCAGTCACCCACACTGCCAGGTCCAGAGCGGCCTGGTCGCCTACGCCCCCAGGGAGGTCACCCCAAGTCTCGAGTGAGGACTCAAGTTTGCCCTCCAGCCAGTCCCCCACCCACCCGAGGGCGGAGGAGGGCAGAGCGAGTGGCCGGTGCACGAGCCCGCCCGGGCACCACAGCCCGGCGCCCTGCCGGCCCCTCGGCCTGGAGACCAGCACAGCTCCGAGCCCAGAGCCAGGGACCCGAGTCGTGACTGAGCAACACCTCCTGTCCCACCTGGGCCAGGCCACAGGCAACCTCCTCACCTGTGCCAAAGGCCCGCCTGCTCAGGGGAGCCCCAGCCCCAGCCCCCAGCCCCAGCCCCAGCCCCAGCCCCAGCCCAGCCCCAGCCCAGCCCCAGCCCCAGCCCAGCCCCAGCCCAGCCCCAGCCCCATCCCCAGCCCAGCCCAGCCCCAGCCCAGCCCCCAGCCCAGCCCCAGCCCAGCCCCAGCCCCAGCCCAGCCCCCACCCTGCTGCCCCAACACGCTCCTCCAGACCAACCCTTGCCCTGCGGACCTGGGGGTGGAGGTCCGCCTTAGAACCCCATCCCCCATCAGCCGCGTGGCCATGGAGCCCTTACTCCCTCTGAGCCTCAGGGCCCGGTCCGTAAAACACGGAGGACGTCAGCAGCCATCTCACAGACGCAGGCGAGCCCGGCCGGCGTACTCGGGTCATAGTTCAATTCCGGTCAGGGCACAGGCCGGGGCTGTGGCTCCATCCCACTGTGGGGCGTGCAGGAGGCCGCCGATCCACGGTTCTCTCTCCCTCCCTCTCCCTTTCTCTCCGAATCAATAAAGACGCATTTTGTTTTTAATTAAAGAACAAGAGACGAAGGCCGAGTCTGTGAGGAGGCACAGAGCGGCCGGGGTGGCCGCTAGGAGCAACGCCCACAGGAAGAGCGCCCCACGCTGCCCGGGCCTCTGTCCGTCTGTCCACAGGGAGCGGCAGGCCGAGCGGGGCTCCGCCCGGCCCCGAGGCCTCTCTGCCCGCGGCTCTGCCCTGCCCCACCAGGCCCTGACACACTCCTACCAACAGACACACCTCCTACCGACACACTCGTACCGACACAACTCCTACTGACACACCTCCTACAGAAACTCCTACCGACACAACTACTGACACACCTCCTACCGACACACCTCCTACTGACACACTCCTACTGACACAACTCCTACTGACACACTCCTACCAACACACCTCCTACTGACACACTCCTACCGACACACCTCCTACCGACACACCTCCTACCGACACACCTCCTACCGACACACTCCTACTGACACAACTCCTACTGACACACTCCTACTGACACAACTCCTACTGACACACTCCTACTGACACACCTCCTACCAACAGACACACCTCCTACGGACACACCTCCTACTGACACACTCCTACTGACACACCTCCTACCGACACACCTCCTACCGACACACCTCCTACTGACACACTCCTACTGACACAACTCCTACTGACACACTCCTACCGACACACCTCCTACCAACAGACACACCTCCTACGGACACACCTCCTACTGACACACTCCTACCGACACACCTCCTACCAACAGACACACCTCCTACGGACACACCTCCTGCTGACACACCTCCTACTGACACACCTCCTACCAACAGACACACCTCCTACCGACACACTCCTACTGACACACCTCCTACCAACAGACACACCTCCTACGGACACACCTCCTACTGACACACCTCCTACCGACACACTCCTACCGACACACCTCCTACTGACACACTCCTACCGACACACCTCCTACTGACACACCTCCTACCGACACACTCCTACTGACACACCTCCTACCGACACACCTCCTACTGACACAACTCCTACCAACACACTCCTACCGACACACCTCCTACTGACACACTCCTACCGACACACCTCCTACTGACACACTCCTACCGACACACTCCTACCAACAGACACACTTCCTACTGACACACCTACCGACACACCAGGCCCTGACACACTCATACTGACACACCTCCTACTGACACACTTCCTACTGACACACTCCTACCAACACACTCCTACCGACACACCTCCTACTGACACACTCCTACTGACACACCTCCTACTGACACACTCCTAGTGACACACCTCCTACTGACACACTCCTACCAACACACTCCTACCGACACACCTTCTACTGACACACCTCCTACCGACACACCTCCTACTGACACACTCCTACCAACAGACACACCTCCTACTGACACACTCCTACTGACACACTCCTACCAACAGACACACCTCCTACTGACACACTCCTACTGACACACCTCCTACCGACACACCTCCTACTGACACACTCCTACCGACACACCTCCTACCAACAGACACACCTCCTACAGACACACTCCTACCGACACACCTCCTACCGACACACCTCCTACTGACACACCTCCTACCAACAGACACACCTCCTCCCGACACACCTCCTACTGACACACCTCCTACCGACACACCTCCTACCGTCACACCTCCGACGGACACACTCCTACTGACACACCTCCTACTGACACACTCCTACCGACACACCTCCTACTGACACACTCCTACTGACACACTCCTACTGACACACCTCCTACTGACACACCTCCTACCGACACACCTCCTACCGTCACACCTCCGACGGACACACTCCTACTGACACACCTCCGACGGACACACTCCTACTGACACACCTCCTACTGACACACTCCTACCGACACACTCCTACTGACACACTCCTACAGACACACCTCCTACCGACACACCTCCTACCGACACACTCCTACCGACACACCTCCTACTGACACACTCCTACTGACACACCTCCTACCGACACACCTCCTACCGTCACACCTCCGACGGACACACTCCTACTGACACACCTCCTACTGACACACTCCTACCGACACACCTCCTACTGACACACTCCTACTGACACACTCCTACTGACACACCTCCTACTGACACACCTCCTACCGACACACCTCCTACCGTCACACCTCCGACGGACACACTCCTACTGACACACCTCCGACGGACACACTCCTACTGACACACCTCCTACTGACACACTCCTACCGACACACTCCTACTGACACACTCCTACAGACACACCTCCTACCGACACACCTCCTACCGACACACTCCTACCGACACACCTCCTACTGACACACTCCTACTGACACACCTCCTACTGACACACTCCTACAGACACACCTCCTACCGACACACTCCTACTGACACACCTCCTACTGACACACTCCTACTGACACACCTCCTACCGACACAACTCCTACAGACACACCTCCTACCGACACACCTCCTACAGACACACCTCCTACCGACACACCTCCTACAGACACACCTCCTACCGACACACCTCCTACCGACACACCTCCTACTGACACACCTCCTACCGACACACCTCCTACTGACACACCTCCTACTGACACACCTCCTACTGACACACTCCTACTGACACACCTCCTACTGACACACCTCCTACCGACACACCTCCTACTGACACACCTCCTACCAACAGACACACCTCCTCCCGACACACCTCCTACTGACACACCTCCTACTGACACACTCCTACCGACACACCTCCTACAACAGACACACCTCCTACTGACACACCTCCTACCGACACACCTCCTACCGACACACTCATACCGACACACCTCCTACTGACACACCTCCTACCGACACACCTCCTACTGACACACCTCCTACTGACACACCTCCTACTGACACACCTCCTACTGACACACCTCCTACTGACACACCTCCTACCGACACACCTCCTACTGACACACCTCCTACCGACACACCTCCTACTGACACACTCCTACCGACACACCTCCTACCAACAGACACACCTCCTACTGACACACCTCCTACCGACACACTCATACCGACACACTCCTACCGACAGACACACCTCCTACTGACACACCTCCTACTGACACACCTCCTACTGACACACCTCCTACCAACAGACACACCTCCTCCCGACACACCTCCTACTGACACACCTCCTACTGACACACTCCTACCGACACACCTCCTACAACAGACACACCTCCTACTGACACACCTCCTACCGACACACCTCCTACCGACACACTCATACCGACACACCTCCTACTGACACACCTCCTACTGACACACTCCTACCGACACACCTCCTACCGACACACCTCCTACTGACACACCTCCTACTGACACACCTCCTACCGACACACCTCCTACCGACACACCTCCTACTGACACACCTCCTACCGACACACCTCCTACTGACACACTCCTACCGACACACCTCCTACCAACAGACACACCTCCTACTGACACACCTCCTACCGACACACTCATACCGACACACTCCTACCGACACACTCATACCGACACACCTCCTACTGACACACCTCCTACTGACACACCTCCTACTGACACACCTCCTACTGACACACTCCTACCGACACACCTCCTACCAACAGACACACCTCCTACTGACACACCTCCTACCGACACACCTCCTACCGACACACTCATACCGACACACTCCTACCGACACACTCCTACCGACACACCTCCTACTGACACACCTCCTACTGACACACTCCTACCGACACACCTCCTACCGACACACCTCCTACTGACACACCTCCTACTGACACACTCCTACCGACACACCTCCTACTGACACACCTCCTACTGACACACCTCCTACCGACACACCTCCTACTGACACACCTCCTACTGACACACTCCTACCGACACACCTCCTACTGACACACCTCCTACTGACACACCTCCTACCGACACACCTCCTACTGACACACCTCCTACTGACACACTCCTACCGACACACCTCCTACCGACACACCTCCTACTGACACACCTCCTACTGACACACTCCTACCGACACACCTCCTACCAACAGACACACCTCCTACCGACACAACTCCTACTGACACGCCTACCAACAGACACACCTCCTCCCGACACACCTCCTACTGACACACCTCCTACCGACACACCTCCTACCGTCACACCTCCGACGGACACACTCCTACTGACACACCTCCTACTGACACGCCTACCAACAGACACACCTCCTCCCGACACACCTCCTACTGACACACCTCCTACCGACACACCTCCTACCGACACACCTCCTACCGTCACACCTCCTACGGACACACCAGGCCCTGACACACTCATAGCGACACACCTACCGACACACCTCCTACCGACACACCTCCTACCAACAGACACACCTCCTACCAACAGACACACCTCCTACCAACAGACACACCTCCTACTGACACACCTCCTACTGACACACTCCTACCGACACACCTCCTACTGACACACCTCCTACCAACAGACACACCTCCTACCGACACACCTCCTACTGACACACCTCCTACTGACACACTCCTACCGACACACTCATACCGACACACCTCCTACTGACACACTCCTACCAACAGACACACCTCCTCCCGACACACCTCCTACTGACACGCCTCCTACTGACACACCTCCTACTGACACACTCCTACTGACACACTCCTACCGACACACCTCCTACTGACACACCTCCTACCGACACAACTCCTACTGACACACTCCTACTGACACACCTCCTACTGACACACCTCCTACCGACACACTCCTACCGACACACCTCCTACCTACACACTCCTACTGACACACCTCCTACCGACACACCTCCTACTGACACACTCCTACTGACACACCTCCTACTGACACACCTCCTACCGACACACCTCCTACTGACACACTCCTACTGACACACCTCCTACTGACACACCTCCTACCGACACACCTCCTACTGACACACCTCCTACCAACAGACACAGCTCCTACTGACACACCTCCTACCGACAGACACACCTCCTACTGACACACCTCCTACCGACACACCTCCTACTGACACACCTCCTACCAACAGACACACCTCCTACCGACACACTCCTACCGACACACTCATACCGACACACCTCCTACTGACACACCTCCTACTGACACACTCCTACCGACACACCTCCTACTGACACACCTCCTACTGACACACCTCCTACCGACACACCTCCTACCGACACACTCCTACCGACACACTCCTACCGACACACCTCCTACCGACACACTCCTACCGACACACCTCCTACCGACACACCTCCTACTGACACACCTCCTACCGACACACCTCCTACCAACAGACACACCTCCTCCCGACACACCTCCTACTGACACACCAGGCCCTGACACACCTCCTACTGACACACTCCTACTGACACACCTCCTACTGACACACTCCTACTGACACACCTCCTACCGACACGCCAGGCCCTGACACACTCCTACCGACACACCTCCTACCGACACACCCGGCCCTGACACACCTCCTATGACAGCCTAGCAGTCAGGGAGCACTGGGGCTCCGCCCCCTGCCTGAGAGTCATCTGAGCTCCTCCACCATCTCCCAGGGCTCTCCCCCCCTCCCCTCCCCTCCCTCTCTCTGTCACTGTCCCTCCCCTCCCCTACCCCCACCTTTACCATTCCCCCTTTCCCTCCCCCTCCCCTGCCTCCCTTTGCCTATCCCTTTGCCTGTCCCTCTGCCTGTCCCTCTCCCTCTTTGTGCCTCCCTCTCCCTCTCCCTCCTCCTTCCCCTCTCCCTCTCCCTCCCCCTCCTCCTTCCCCTCTCTCTCCCCCTCTCCCTGCAGGCTCCGGGCCCTGGCTGTCAGTGCTCAGGAGAAAAATGGCCTTCCCCTGGCTTCCATTCCAGCTGCAGGGCTGGTGGTGCCTTCAGTGCTTCTGAGACTCAGAGGGGACAAGGAGGAGAGAGGCCTGGTCCCGCCAACCCGCCCGCCCGCGCCCCACTCCCTCCTCCAGGCAGTCTCCCAAGACCTGACCCCCCCCCCCTCCTCCTCTGCGCTCCCTGCTCCACAAACAGCTCCTGACAGCTTCCACCCGCAGCCACAGGCGCCCCAGGCCCGGCCCCCCCTCACCAGTCCCAGCCCCCCCTCACCAGCCCCAGCCCCCCCTCACCAGCCCCCAGGCCTGGCCCCCCCCTCACCAGCTCCAGCCCCCCGGCCCCCTCACCAGCTGCTTGGTGAAGTTCTGGACACACTGCTCGAACTGCTCGTCCTTGGTCTCGTCGGCCTTGCCCAGCTTCTGGAGGACCTGCGGGCAGAGAGGAGAGGGCCCTCAGAGCCAGCCCGCAGTGCTGAGAGCCAGCCTGCAGTGCCCTCAGAGCCAGCCCGCAGTGCCCTCAGAGCCCGCAGTGCCCTCAGAGCCCGCAGTGCCCTCAGAGCCAGCCCGCAGTGCCCTCAGAGCCCGCAGTGCCCTCAGAGCCAGCCCGCAGTGCCCTCAGAGCCAGCCCGCAGGGCCCTCAGAGCCCGCAGTGCCCTCAGAGCCAGCCCGCAGGGCCCTCAGAGCCAGCCCGCAGTGCCCTCAGAGCCCGCAGTGCCCTCAGAGCCAGGCCGCAGTGCCCTCAGAGCCCTCAGAGCCCTCAGAGCCAGCCCGCAGTGCCCTCAGAGCCAGCCCGCAGTGCCCTCAGAGCCAGCCCGCAGTGCCCTCAGAGCCAGCCCTCAGAGCCCTCAGAGCCAGCCCGCAGTGCCCGGAGAGCCCGCAGTGCCCTCAGAGCCCGCAGGGCCCTCAGAGCCAGCCCGCAGTGCCCTCAGAGCCAGCCCGCAGTGCCCTCAGAGCCCGCAGGGCCCTCAGAGCCCGCAGTGCCCTCAGAGCCAGCCCGCAGTGCCCTCAGAGCCAGCCCGCAGTGCCCTCAGAGCCCGCAGTGCCCTCAGAGCCCTCAGAGCCCTCAGAGCCAGCCCGCAGTGCCCTCAGAGCCAGCCCGCAGTGCCCTCAGAGCCAGCCCGCAGGGCCCTCAGAGCCCTCAGAGCCCTCAGAGCCAGCCCGCAGTGCCCTCAGAGCCCGCAGTGCCCTCAGAGCCAGCCCGCAGTGCCCTCAGAGCCCGCAGTGCCCTCAGAGCCAGCCCGCAGTGCCCTCAGAGCCCGCAGTGCCCTCAGAGCCCGCAGTGCCCTCAGAGCCAGCCCGCAGTGCCCTCAGAGCCAGCCCTCAGAGCCCTCAGAGCCAGCCCGCAGTGCCCTCAGAGCCAGCCCGCAGTGCCCTCAGAGCCCGCAGGGCCCTCAGAGCCCGCAGTGCCCTCAGAGCCAGCCCGCAGTGCCCTCAGAGCCCGCAGTGCCCTCAGAGCCAGCCCACAGTGCCCTCAGAGCCAGCCCGCAGTGCCCTCAGAGCCCGCAGTGCCCTCAGAGCCCGCAGTGCCCTCAGAGCCCGCAGTGCCCTCAGAGCCAGCCCGCAGTGCCCTCAGAGCCAGCCCGCAGTGCCCTCAGAGCCCGCAGTGCCCTCAGAGCCCGCAGTGCCCTCAGAGCCCGCAGTGCCCTCAGAGCCAGCCCGCAGTGCCCTCAGAGCCAGCCCGCAGTGCCCTCAGAGCCCGCAGTGCCCTCAGAGCCAGCCCGCAGTGCCCTCAGAGCCAGCCCGCAGTGCCCTCAGAGCCAGCCCGCAGTGCCCTTAGCAGCGCCGCCGGGGCCCGGGCCCAGGGCTGGGACGCCAGGCCTCCTGCCTGCTCCGGCCCAGGCAGACGGAGACCCCCTCTCCGGGCTCGCCACGGCCACCGGAGGACCTGGCACAGGCCAGCCGGCGCCGCGGAGACAGGATGGGGAACCAGGCCCTCTCTCACACCCACACACACCCACACACACCCCGTGCTCCAGCCCTGGGGCGGAGAGTGCGCCCCCACAGCTCCCCCGCACTCCGCGCCGGCCACGGCCCAGGAGGAAGGGCAGAGGCGCGGGTCAGCCTCCGTGCCCCTAGCCGCCAGCCCCCTCTCTGGTCGTTTTTCAGATATGACCCACCCAGGCCCAGCAGGCGTGCCCACACGCACACACACACAGCCACACACATACACATAGCCACACACATGCACATACGTAGCCGCGCACACGCACAGTCATGCACACGCACACACACAGCCACACGCACACACACAGCCACACGCAGCCAGCACCAGGAGGTGGCACTCCGCGACCCGAGGGCGTAGCCGCAGGGTCCGCCTGAAGCAGCGGGGGGGTGGGGGGCTCTGGGAGGCAGGGCTAGCTCTCCCCCTCTGCCCCGGCAGCGCCCCGCCGGCGGGAGCCGGAGAAAGGCCAGGGACGCGCCGGCCTGCGCCCCTCTACCCGCTTTAGAGGCGAGGGAGGGGCGCGGTCCGGGCCGTCCGCAGGGGGCTCCGTGTGGCAACGACGGGAAGCAGAACCGCTCTGGCCCTCCTGCCCGAGGCCACCGGACACACTCAGTCCGCTGCCTGCGCCCCCACTGGACCGCACCCACCACCCACTCTGACCCCACCAGCCTGCTCTGACCCACCGGACACAGCTCAGTCCAAGCCCGCCTCCCGCTGCCCGCGCCCACTGGACCGCACCCACCACCCGCTCCTGCCCGAGGCCGGCCGGATACATTCAGTCCACTTCCCGCACCCCCACTGGACCGCACCCACCAGCGGCTCAGCCTCTGGGTGCCCGCCTCCACGGAGGCCCCAAGGCTGCAGACTCCACCCCACGAGGCCTCCCCCACTTCACACAGACCCTCTACCTACGGGGGGGGGGGGGCACACAGGTGGGAGGAGGGGGCACAAGAGGGAGGAGGGAGGAGGGAGGAGGGGGCACAAAAGGGAGGAGGAGGGAGGATGAGCAGAGCAGGGGGAGGAGGAGGCCTGATGGCGGGAGGTCAGGATCCCACTCGGTCCGGGTTGTGTATTTTGGGGGGGGGGGGGGGGCAGGGCCACACTCTCATGCACTTATCACAGGGTCTCCCTTTGCCACACACAAAGGAGCCTTTGCTGAGGGGCCGAGAGCCGCACAGGCCCCACCGGGTGCTGCCCAGGACGCCGTGGCCAGCACGCCGTGGCCAGCACGCCGCCTCAGGGTCGGGCTCCTCTCACCACCTCTCAGCAGCTCTCAGCAGCTCTCAGCAGCTCTCAGCACCTCCTCGAGCAGCGATAGCAGCCGGGCCTGTGCCGGTGCCGACACCTCGCTGAGGCCAGCGCGGGCGGAGGGCTGCCTTCTCAGCGCGCCTCTCCTCCGGACGCCTGGGGCTGCCTCCCGGCCACGGGGCAGGGCCACGGCTGGAGCCAGAGCAGCCCACCCGCCACCCGCCGCCTCCTCCGTAAGCGGGGGCGCTGAGCGGACACGGGGCCCGCCAGCGCCGCGGCCACCGCCACCCAGGGCGGCGCCCCCTGACCCCGAGCCTGGCCCGGGCTCCCAGAGGCCGAACCCACGGGGACCCAGGCCCCCTGAGGGCGCAGGAAGTCCTCCTGGGCCCAGCCGGGAGGCCGGGAGCAGGGCCCCGGCCGGCCGAGTCCTGTCACGGCCACCGCAGGCCCTACCCTCCCCTCCCCACCCCTTCCCTCCCCCCTCCGCCCACACCCACTCACACACCCGAGGGCTTCACCCGCTCCCCCAAGAGACCCACCAGCCCGCCGCCACCCAGAGGCCAGGCCGTCACCTTCCTCCTCCGGCAGCCCTGCCCTCAGCGGCCTCGGCGGCCTCCTCGGCGGTGGCAGTGAGCCTGCCCCGGGGGAGGTAGGGGGGAGGGGGGAGGGGACACCAGCTGCTTCCTCCGCAGAGCTGTGGTGGGGCCGCACACAGGACGCACATCCTGGAACCCTCGCGCGGCTCCTCACGGGCCCGGTGGAAGCCAGGTTTTCCCACAGCGGGGCCCGTGGTGGGGGTGACAGACACCCCAAGAGGGAAAAGTGAGGGAGGCCACCTGTGACACCCCCCAAGACGTGCCCAGGTGGGATATTCTGCCCACAGCCCCTGTGGGTGTCCGCAGGCGGGAGAGGGAGCTGCCGGCAGAGCCATAACCAAACATCCCCACTGCCCCCAACATCCCGTCTCTGCTGCTTTTAGATCTGCACCCACCGTGGTCCCGCCTGCTCCTTCCTGCAAGCCAGGCCTCTGTCCCGTCCGCCAGGATGCTCCCGCACGCTATGGCCCGGCTCCCCCACGCTACGGCCCGGCTCCCGCACGCTATGGCCCGGCTCCCGCACGCTACGGCCCGGCTCTCTCAGACTATGGCCCGGATCCCGCACGCTATGGCCCGGCTCCCGCACGCTATGGTGCGTTCCCGCACGCTATGGCCCGGCTCCCGCACGCTACGGCCCGGCTCCCGCACGCTATGGTGCGTTCCCGCACGCTATGGCCCGGCTCCCGCACGCTATGGCCCGGCTCCCGCACGCTATGGTCCGCTCCCGCACGCTACGGCCCGGCTCCCGCACGCTACGGCCCGGCTCTCTCAGACTATGGCCCGGCTCCCGCATGCTATGGTCCGGTTCCCGCACGCTACGGCCCGGCTCCCGCACGCTATGGCCCGGCTCCCGCACGCTACGGCCCGGCTCCCGCACGCTATGGCCCGGCTCCCACACGCTATGGTCTGTTCCCGCACGCTATGGCCCGGCTCTCTCAGACTATGGCCCGGCTCTCTCAGACTATGGCCCGGTTCCCGCACGCTATGGCCCGGCTCCCGCACGCTATGGTGCGTTCCCGCACGCTATGGCCCGGCTCCCGCACGCTATGGTCCGGCTCCCGCACGCTATGGTCCGCTCCCGCACGCTACGGCCCGGCTCCCGCACGCTACGGCCCGGCTCCCGCACGCTACGGCCCGGCTCCCGCACGCTACGGCCCGGCTCCCGCACGCTACGGCCCGGCTCCCGCACGCTACGGCCCGGCTCCCGCACGCTACGGCCCGGCTCCTACACGCTATGGCCCGGCTCTCTCAGACTATGGCCCGGCTCCCGCATGCTATGGTCCGGTTCCCGCACGCTACGGCCCGGCTCCCGCACGCTATGGCCCGGCTCCCGCACGCTACGGCCCGGCTCCCGCACGCTATGGCCCGGCTCCCACACGCTATGGTCTGTTCCCGCATGCTATGGCCCGGCTCTCTCAGACTATGGCCCGGCTCTCTCAGACTATGGCCCGGTTCCCGCACGCTATGGCCCGGCTCCCGCACGCTATGGTGCGTTCCCGCACGCTATGGCCCGGCTCCCACACGCTATGGTCTGTTCCCACACGCTATGGCCCGGCTCTCTCACGCTATGGCCCGGCTCCCGCACGCTATGGCCCGGTTCCCGCACGCTATGGCCCGGCTCTCTCAGACTATGGCCCGGCTCCCGCATGCTATGGCCCAGCTCCTGCACGCTATGGCCCGGCTCCCGCACGCTACGGCCCGGTTCCCGCACGCTACGGTCCCGTTCCCACACGCTATGACCCAGCTCCCGCACACGCCACCGGGAGCGTGGCACTTCTCTGTGAGGTCAGGTCAAACCCATCCCGCGAGCGGACTCAGGCGCTGCGGGTGCTCCCTGCCCACGCGTGGCCACCGCGCTGCCCCCGGCCAGCCAGCCCGGGCCGCCACCACGCCTCCACCTGCCTGGCCTTCTCCAAGCACGGCCCCGCCCGCCCACCCGGGGAGCGGCGTGCTCACAGACTCAGGTCTCCTTCTGCATCAGGAGGGAGCGCCCGCCTGCACTGTGCTCCCCGGCTCGCCCTCCACACCCCCCGCCTGCACTGTGCTCCCCGGCCCCCCCTCCACACCCCCCGCCTGCACTGTGCTCCCCGGCCCGCCCTCCACACCCCCCGCCTGCACTGTGCTCCCCGGCCCGCCCTCCACACACACACACCCCCCCCCCCCCCCCCCGCCTGCACTGTGCTCCCCTCCACACCCCGGTGGCCGGCCGAGGCCTCTGGACGGCCGTCTCGCGCACTTCCTCCCCCTCCCCCGAGACACAGCCGGCCCCGCCTCTGCTCCTAGGAGCCCTGGGCCCCCTCGGGCGGCGGTGCCCTGGCACCTCAGGCAACCTCCAGGCCACGCCAGGGCTGTGAGCTCACCCCCTTAGAGACGCGGAGGAAACGCTGAGACATGGAGTACTGTGGGCTCTCTAAGCAATGCCCGAAGCAGCGCAGGCAGGCTCTGTGGTTTGCGGTGGCGAACAAGTGTGCGAACAAGTGTGCTCGGAGCTCGTGTGCACTGCAAGCCAGCCCGGCTGACGGCCCGCACGGCGCCTGCCCTGGGGGGAGGGGGGGAGCACTGCAGCCCATTGCGCCCGCCCTCCTCCCCTCCTCCGCCGCGAGGGGAGCGCGGGGTGCCCTGGGCTGGCCGGGCCCGGGCCGGGATTCTGGCTCCTGGTCCCTTCTCCAGGTGCCTCTCTGGGAAGTGCTCTGACCCTGAGCCGGTGGTGACTGCAGAGGGAGCAGCTTTGTCTCTGGCCCAGCGGGAATCGGCCTCTCCCTCCGGCCCCGCAGTCGGGGGAGCAGAGCCCGCCTCGGGGCGCAGTGCTCCTCGGCAGCTCACCCCAGGGCCAGAGCCGCACTGGCCCGGGCTTGGGGGGCCGGCCGCTCACCCAGGGCCAGAGCGGTGCTGGCCCGGGCTTGGGGGGGCGGGGAGAGGCCAAGGAGAGGCCTGGCCTCCCGGGAGGGTCAGGCCGCAGGCCCGGGGCCGGCTCAGCCCCGCTGGAGGGAGAAGCAGCTCAGGGTCCGGAAAGGAAGTTTGGGACACGTGGCTGAGAAGCTTTGGCCAAAAGCGGCTCCTCAGCCTCCTGCAGCGCCAAAGGCTTTGCTTCACAGCTTCCCAAAGGCTCGAGGGCTTTTTAGGAAGATAAATATCGAACACTAGAGGCCCGTGCACGGATTCCTGCAGCAGTGGGTCCCTCAGCCTGCCTGTGCCCTCTTGCAATCCAGGACCCTTCGGGGGACGTTGAGCCCCGGTCCCAGCCCAGCCCCACGGCCAGGCCGAGGGGCCTGCAGGGGTCGGCCGCCCGCAGTGGACCCCCTGACGAAGGCAGTGTGCGAGGCAGCAGGAGAGGCGGCTAGGGCGGAGCCTGAGCCCCGCCGCCCACTAAGCTCACTGAGCAGCTGTGGGAGCGCACGGGCCTCCAGGGGCAGCTCCTGCGTTGAGCACCCGCCCCCCGGCGGTCAGTGCACATCATCGCGACCGGCCAACCAGTCGTTTGGTTGTTTAGGCTTTTACATATAGAGACCAGAGGCCCGGTGCACAAAATGTATGCACGGGGGAGCAGGTTTCCCTCCCCCCAGCCTATGCCCTCTCACAGTCCAGGACCCCTCCGGGGGATGTCCGAAGCCAGCAGGCAGACGTCCCTCTCTCAGTCTGGGACCCCTTGCTCCTTACCACCTGCCTGCTCGCTGCTCCTGAGCTCTGCCGCTGAGGCGGGAGGGGCTCCCACCACCACCGCTGCGCTCGCCAGCCGTGAGCCCGCTTCTGGCTGAGCGGCGCTCCCCCTGGGAGCACACTGACCACCAGGGGCAGCTCCTGCACTGAGCATATGCCCCTGGTGGTCAGTGTGTATCATAGCGGCCAGTCATTCTGGTTGTTCCACTGAAACAGACACTTAGGCTTTTATTATTACAGATTGGCCCTGGTCAAGAGCCAGGAACTGCACTCCACCCCTAGGAGCCCCAAATGCTCCTCAGCACTCTAGGCCCCATACAACACGCCTCTGCACACACACAGCTCCCCTCTGCACACACATCGGTCCCCACACACAGCTCCCCTCAGCACACGCACAGCTCCCCTCTGCACACGCACAGCTCCCCTCTGCACACCCACAGCTCCCCTCTGTACACACACAGCTCCCTTCCGCGCACACACATCGGTCCCCACACACAGCTCCCCTCTGCACACGCACAGCTCCCCTCCGTACACACACAGCTCCCCTCTGCACACACACAGCTCCCCTCTGTACACACACACAGCTCCCTCTGCACACACACAGCTCTCCTCTGCACACCCACAGCTCTCCTCTGCACACGCACAGTCCCCTCTGCACATACATAGGTCCACACACACACAGCTGCCCTCTACACATGCATAGCTCCTCTCTACACACACACAGGTTCCCTTTGCACACGCATAATCCCCTCTGCACACACATAGGTCCCCTGCCCACAGAGCAGGCACACAGAGCACTCACATGTTCACATGCTGATGCGTGCCACCTGTCAGTGCACACACACATACTCCCCAAGGCCTTGGGCCGCCTGCAGGCACAGCAGGAAGGTGGCAGGAACCACAGAGGCCGCAGAGCCAGGCCAGAGGCAGGGCAGAGGCAGGAGGAGCGGAGAGAAGCAGGCGGCGAGGGGCCTGGGGAGAGCACGGAGGAAGGACACCCGCAGCAGCCCGGGCAGAGGGCGGCGTGGGGCGGTCACGGCCTGCCCGAGAGTCAGGCCTGGCTCGGGTCTCTCTGCCCGCCCGCACTCGGTCCTCTGTCCCCCCGCTGGCTGCCACCCCCTTCCTCCCAGGCAAACACCGTGAGCTCGGCTCACACTGCGGAGGGGACGCTGGCAGCATATCCCATCTCTCAGCCACACACCTGCCCTGCCCAGCAGCCCCGTGGGCACGGGGCAGGCACTTACCTGCCTCCCTCTGAGCTCCAGGACCTGCCCTGAAGCCACACAGCAGGCCCGGCCCCGAGAGCCAGGTCCAAGGACCCACCCCGAGGGCCACAGCCCTGACACCCACCCGACAGGCGCTGTCCTGTCCCGGGCACCCGCCATGTGGCAGTTGGTCCGCTCTACAGAGGAAGACGCAGGCTCCGAGAAGTCACTCCGCTAGCGAGTGGCAGAACCAGGGCCCCAAACCTGATGATCCCCAAACCCCAAGTCCACGTGTGATCCTAAAACAGGGAGCAAAGGCGCCTGCCCAGGGTTTCCGGCTAAAGGTGCACATTCCGTCTTGCTGCGCTCCAAAGGTTTTACTGTAAAGACAGCACTTGGGGACGTAACACCGCCGGGAGCGGATGCGCAGCGGAATGCCTAGTCTGCGGAGACGTCGGCTGTGACGTGCAGAACCGGAAAGCATCTCCAGGGTCCCCCCGCCCCAAAGCTCCAGGCCCCCATCGCCGTCCGCCTTTCCGCCTGTTCTGAGGCGCTGGCCGGACACCAGTGCTGGCTGGATGCTGGCTGACCAGGAGGCCACGGGTCTTCCTGGGAGAGCGCACCCTGGGGCCTCTGACCGGCGGGGAGCAAGCTACCTCCTTCCTCTTTCTGGGACTTTCTCTTTCCCTCGTGAAATGCTGGCGAGAGTGAAGAGGGATGTTTGTTTCCTCTTTTCCGCCCTCCCCAGGACACCCAGCCCGCCAGCCCACCGCAATGCCTCGGAATGGGACCCGGGTCAGAGCCATGCAGAGCGCCTCCCAGCCGCGCCCTTCCCTGGAGCCCGGAGGCTGGGGGAGGTCTCTCCTCCGCACCCACCTCCAGGCTGAAGGAAAGGAAGCCGGGCCAGGGGGGGAGTTTCCATCGCTCCAGGTTGCAGGACTCCCTCCCTCCTCGCCCAGCCCCTCCCGGCCTGAAATTCCACCTGGGCAGCAGATAAGCCTGTGGGGGCCGTGGGCTGGGCTGGGCAGCTGTGGTCCCTCCTTCCAGTGGCTCCTGGAACGGAGCACAGGAGCACAGGGAGCACAGGCCTGTCAGACCCTGGAGCTCCTGGGCACTCTCCCCCAGCGGGCGGACGAGGGGGCTCCAGCCGTGGCCGCCGTGTGCTGCGGGCCGAGCCCTGTGCCCAAGGCTGGAGCCCAGACGGGGCCGCAGGCGGGCTGCCCTCCCGGAAGAGCGGTGCTGGGTGCGAGCCCACTGCGCTGCCCAGCTCACCCGGGAGGCTCCTTCCATCAGACCCCTGTGTGCAGCCTCCCTCCGCCAGGCCTCCGGTGTCCGTCCCTGAGCTCCTCCCAGGAGCACCCCCCCTCCTGTGCCCTGCAGGCTTCTCCTTGGCGCAGAGCTGCCCCCGGGCCTCTGCCCCTCAGGCGGGACCGTGCTTTCCGGCCTGCAGGCCAGAGCTAGGCAGCCTGGGTGGGCGTCCGAGGAGAGCGGGGCCCCAGCCCAGCGGGCAGGGCGCCCCCCAGGGAGGCCCGTGGGGCTGGCTGTGAGGGTGCAGTCGGCGGGCACAGCCCTCCCCTCGGCGTGTCGCTCGGGGGCGGTGGGCAGGAGGAGGCCCAGCCTTGGTTCTGCAGGGCAGCCCTCGTGGGGTGGCAGGGCCCCCAGAGCCCCCCTGAGCCGGTGGGCGCCTGGCCCCTAGGCGGGGACGGGCCAGCCCTGGGACGTCCGGGCGAGAGGCGCGGCCAGGCTGCATTTCTGAGCCGTGGGCCTTGCCCCTGCGTGTGCCACCCCTGGGCCTGGCGAACACACCCACCCACTCCCCAGGCCCGGGCACTCGGCCACGGCCACGAAGCCCTGTGGCCCGCAGTGGAAGGGAGCTCAGGCCGGGGACACGCTGCGGGCGGGACGCAGAGGCAAGAGCAGGACGTGGCGAGAAGTGGCCAGATGAGGGAAGGGAAAGGGACTCCAGTGGAGCCACTGGAAGGAGGGACCCCGGTGAGCCTGCGGAGCCTGCAGGCGTCAGGAGGGAGGCAGGGACAGCCGGCCGGGGGCGCTGGGCGTCAGGAAGACCCCATCCGACTCCTGCCGCTCCCATGCCCAGCCCAGCTGCTCGGTCACTCCTTGGGCAGTGACCGGAGGCTCCGTGCCTGCCCTGGCAGCTCTGCCGAGAGCGGGTGCGAGCCGGGGGGAGGGGCCCGGGCCGCAGGGCGGCGTCAGGGGTGGGGGCGTCTGTGGGTGTGGGAAGAGGACACAGCAGAGAGGCGCCTGGCTCCTTCCCCCTCGAGCCAGAAACCTCCGGCAGCCCGCCCACCGAGGCCCACCGAGGCCCACCGAGGCCCACCGAGGCCCACCGCCCTCACCGGGGCCGGGGCCGGGGCGGGGCAGCCAGCACGCCTCTCCCCGCGCTCGCTCGCTCACAGGACACCCCTCCGGGAGAGAGGCAGCTCCGGCTCCGGCTCCGGCTCCGGCTCCGGCTCCTGGCCCAGCAGCCTCCGCACCCCCAGCGGGGCCAGCCCTCCACACGCCCTCCAGCCCCGGGAGCCACCGCAGCAGGAAGGACTGGCTCTTTCCCACCCCGGCCCCCGCAGCAGCGGCGGCCCAGGACTGGCACCTCAGCGCCAGGGGACGGACGGACGGATGGACGGACGGACGGACGGACGGAAGGACAGACAGACGGACGCAGCCACGCGGAGAGAGGCTCAGAGGGCCCGCGGGCCTTCAGGGCAGGCCCGCAATCCACACCACCTGTCCGAGACGTCAGCACGGCCACCCGCCGCCCCGGCCCTGCGCCCAGGGTGTGCTGTTCTCAGCCAGGCGGGCGCTGCCGTCAGCACGGTGGGCTCCGCCCAGGCCACGCCGCACCAGCTGCTCCTGAGCTCGGGGTGAGGTCGGCCTTCCCTTCCGGAGGGGCAGCGGGCGTGGCCCGCCCACGGCAGAGCACAGGCGGCGGGGGACAAGCCCGGCCCACACCACCTGCGGAACCCACAGTCCTCACCAGGAAGCCTGCTTCCGCCTAAGCCCGGCCATGCTGCCCTGGCCAGCTCCTCCAGGCAGCCTTCCCGGACCCCCCGAGGCACAGGCTCACTGGTCCCCCCGAAGCCCGCAGCCCTTGCATGTCTGTTCCCGTCTGAGCTCAACCTCAATGTGCAACCAGGTATTCACTCGCTTTCCCAGCGCGGGCCTCGTTGCCGGGTCTGTGCAGCCGGGACTGTTGGCGCGCGGTGCAGTGAGGAGGAGGACGTGCAGTCCTGCCCTCCAACACGCTGTCGCCATCACTGCGGTGGCTGTGATTCCCGTTATTCAAAGGAGCCAGCTCTCAGCAGCTCCACCCGGCCTGCCCGCCGAGGGCGCACGGGGCAGGCCCAGGGAGCCGGGCCCGTGGCTCCCGGTCCCCAGGGCCCGGGAGGCACCAGGGGCGCCCCACGTTGTCCATGGAGAATCAGGGGCGGGGACTTGCTGGTTCCGGGGTGGCCACGCTCCCAGCCCAGCCCGGCCGACTCACTGCAGGTCACGGGAGCCGAGCGGAGGAAGGCGGGAGGGACTGGAGGAGGGGGGTGTTTGATCCACTCACAGGGCAAGGATGGGGGAAATGGAGCAAGAGAGGATCACGAACCCACCAGGGGAGTCATGTGGCGCCCCAGTCCGGCAGGGGTGGAGGGATGGGCCTCCCAGGATCCTCCTGCTGGCCCGCACCCACTATGTGAGAGCCCCCCGCCAGCCCGCACCCACTATGTGAGAGCCCCCCCCCCGCCAGCCCGCACCCACTATGTGAGAGCCCCCCGCCAGCCCGCACCCACTATGTGAGAGCCCCCCACTAACCCGCACCCACTATGTGAGAGCCCGCCAGCCCGCACCCACTATGTGAGAGCCCCCCGCCAGCCCGCACCCACTATGTGAGAGCCCCCCGCTAACCCGCACCCACTATGTGAGCCCCCCGCCAGCCCGCACCCACTATGTGAGCCCCCCGCTAACCCGCACCCACTATGTGAGCCCCCCGCTAACCCGCACCCACTATGTGAGAGCCCCCGCCAGCCCGCACCCACTATGTGAGAGCCCCCCGCCAGCCCGCACCCACTATGTGAGAGCCCCCCGCCAGCCCGCACCCACTATGTGAGAGCCCCCCGCTAACCCGCACCCACTATGTGAGCCCCCCGCCAGCCCGCACCCACTATGTGAGCCCCCCGCTAACCCGCACCCACTATGTGAGAGCCCCCCGCTAACCCGCACCCACTATGTGAGAGCCCCCCGCCAGCCCGCACCCACTATGTGAGAGCCCCCCCGTAACCCGCACCCACTATGTGAGAGCCCCCTGCCAGCCCGCACCCACTATGTGAGCCCCCCCCAGCCCGCACCCACTATGTGAGAGCCCCCGCCAGCCCGCACCCACTATGTGAGAGCCCCCTGCCAGCCCGCACCCACTATGTGAGAGCCCCCTGCCAGCCCGCACCCACTATGCTGAGAGCCCCGCGCCACTCAGGAGCACCGGGTACTGTCGCAGACCGTGGGGCAGCCTCCCCTGGTCTCCTGGGGCAGAGCGGGGAGGACAGAGCGGGGAGGACAGAGCGGGGAGGACAGAGCGGGGAGACCAGGGAGGACAGAGGGGGGAGGACAGAGCGGGGAGGACAGAGCGGGGAGAGGACAGAGCAGGGAGAGGACAGAGCGGGGAGAGGACAGAGCGGGGAGGACAGAGCGGGGAGGACAGAGCGGGTGACCGGGGAGGACAGAGCGGGGAGGACAGAGCGGGGAGAGGACAGAGCAGGAGAGGACAGAGCGAGGGGAGGACAGAGCGGGGAGGACAGAGCGGGGAGGACAGAGCGGGAGACCGGGGAGGACAGAGCGGGGAGGACAGAGCGGGGAGGACAGAGCGGGGAGACCGGGGAGGACAGAGGCACAAGGCGGAACCCGGCCTCAGGCTGTCCGCTGAGCCAGGGCTTCCCAGGAGCCGGTCAGCTCCGCCCTCTGGCCCTGCACTCACCGCCCTCGGGCAGCTCCCTGCGGGCCCAGACCCCAGGACCGGCCCCTCCCAGGCCGCCAGACCCAGGGAGGCGCTCAGCACCCCCAGAACGGACGAGGCCTCCTCCAGGCCTGCGTCCGAGGAGCAGAGGCCAGGCTCGGGGACGAGGGCCGGGCTCCAGGCCCCGGGGAGCAGGTGGGGGAGGGGGTGGGGGGGAGGACGGAGACTGACTAAATCAGCTCCTGGCTTAGTGTGCCTTTCAGAAAAACATTTGGGTCCTGCCTCACTTTCAGCAAATGCATCCAATTAACTGTGATTCTTTTTCTTGGTTTAAGTCATAAGGCTCCACTGTAATTCTGGCCATCAGCATGCCTTAGGCTTCCTCGGGCGGGGAGGGGCTGGGGACGGTGCTCCCGCCCCGAGGCTCCCGGGGAGTGCGGCTGAGCCAGCTCGCTCCTGCGTCCCCCTCACGGAGTCTTTGGGGGACCCCCAGCACACGGAGGGGCCAGCTCTAGGATCGCTTCTCCCTCGTGTGCCAGTCTCCTAGGGCCCCCGTGCCCCACACCGGAGGGTGCCCACAGAGGGGGCCCTCCGTGCTCGCTGGGAAACACGTGAGCGGCACGTGTGCCTGGGACAGCCACGTGTCTCTGTGCCGATCCCCGGGAGCAGGGAGGACGCGGTGGCCGCTCCGGGAAGGCCAGCGTGGGCACCTCGGACCGGAAGGAGGAGAGCCAGGGCTTCCGCGCCGCCGCGCTCTCGCTGTCAGCGGGCCCAGCCAGTGCCGCGAGGCCCGGGCCCGGCCACGGCCACGGGGAGGGCGGGCGTGGAGTCCTCGGTCAGCACAGGGCCCTGGCCATGCCAGATGTCCCCCTCCCGGCCGGCCAGACTGGGCCCCAGGCACACTCCACGCCCTGCTCCCCGCCGCCTACGCCGGGGCTCAGCTTCCCCTCCCCAGACTCACCAAGTCTCTCGAACCCGTGCCCTTCCGAAACACATGGACCCCACGAACAAACGAGTGAGTGAGGGAGTAGGAGGCCTCCTCTGTCCCCATTCCCTGCCCCTCCTCCGGCCTCTCAAACCACGGCCCCTGAACCATGTGCCCTCGGGGTGGCGCCACCACCCGAGTTAGCTCCTCGGACGGTGCAGGGAAAGGGGGGGCATTGCAGTTCAAGAATCCGGTCTTAGGCGAAGACAAATGGCTCAAGACACAGGCCAGCTGGTCACGACGTGGGCTCTCGGGCTTCCCCAAGATGGCCGCGGGCAGACACGGACCCATCCGCGCCTCCCGCGGGCAGAGCCCGGAGGGCCGGGGAGGCGTGGCTGCCCAGGCCCCAAAGCGGCCGGCGGTCACCGGCACCCCCTCCTCCTCGGCTGGGCCTGTCCTCACACAAAGCCGTCTTCTCCCGCCCTCCCGCCCCCGGGGCTGGGTGCCCACCTGGCCCCCCCGGCCCGCCCGGCCCGGGACGGCGCTCAGCGCTCAGCGGGCGGGAGCCGGGCCTCCTGGGGCTGACGGGGTGGAGGAAGCGGGGTCCCCTGTGTCTCCCCAGCTCTCTCCCTGGCCGGGCCTGTCCCGGGGCCCAGGGCGGGCCAGGGCTCAGGCGTGTGGCCGGCCGGAGAGGCCGTGCTGAGCACAGGGTCCAAAAAAAGCAGCAGCAGCTGTTGGGAAGGGCCGGGCCGCAAAGGCTCTCCTGGCCATCGCCGGGCCCTCGCCCGTCACGGCGCCTCAGCCACAGGGTGTGGGAACCCTGACCTGACCGCCGGCAGCCTCACCCTCGCCCTCCCCCTCCCCCTCCTCTCACAGGACCCGAGGGGCCCATGCCACCCCGGGGTCTGCGCCGAGCGCCTCCAGCTCCGGCCCCGGAGAGCCCTCTGGCCGGGCCGCCCCCAGGGCTGCAGGAAAGGGGCAGACTGACTCATCCGGCCCCCGGCTCCGAAGCCCCGAGCGCGGCGCGTCGCCGCTCCCGTGCCAGCCGGCAGGGGCAGTACCCACGCCAGGGGGCAGGTGCAGGCGCTGCGCCCACCTTCCCAGCAAGGCGAGGGCACGGGCCACCCGCCGGGACCCCGCCCTGAAGGGTGAGCTCGGGCCGGCAGCCCTCCCCAGACCGGGGCCTTCCTGGACAGGCTGCATTCTAACCTGCCAGGGGGCGCCCCGCACCCAGCGCCCCTCCTCAGAAAGCCGGGCTCCCGGGGCCCAGGACATGAGGCAGGGTCCTCGGGACCAGACGGGGAGACGGACATGGCGGGCCGCACTGAGAAAGGAGGCGAGCAGGCGGGGGCGGACGGCATCTGGGCAGAGCTGCTGTCCCTCGCGCACACATTCCAGCCGCCGGGACGGCCTCCAGAACACCCTCCCCGCCCCACAACCTACCTCCTCGCCCTTCAGACCCAGCGCAGGGTCACGGCTTCTGGGAAGCCTTCCTGGCTGCCCAGGACAGATGGGCAGCTCTTCAGGGCCCTAGTGCCCTGCCCTCCCCGTCCAGTGGGGCCGGCCGGCTGCGGTGGACGGTGCGGGATGCGAGGTCAGCTGGCCTGCAGGCGCCTGGGGGAAGAGGCCGAGGCGGCTAAGCCAGGAGCAGCCCCATGGCCCACCAAGGTCTGGTCTGAGGGCTCCTGGGGCCCTGCTGAACTCGGGCCTTGGAACCAGCCCCACCGCCGGTGGGGGCCGCAGCCCGGAGCCACCCACTCCCTCGGCCGATGCATGCTCGGTGCCCCATGCCCGGGCCTCGCGGAAGCTCGCTGGCCTAGTGCGAGGTGGGAGCAGCAGGGGGGACCCGGGGCCGTGACCCCGTTGCCAGTGCCACCTCTCATCCACAGCCTGCCCGGGGCGGGGGCTCAGGGCACTGAGCGCAGAGCCCTGCCCCACACGATGCCCATCTCAAGGGCACCATGGACAGCTCTCAGTGCCCAAGCTCACTGCCCACCGCCAGGCTCCGGCGCCCGCGCTTGGCCACGCTGTGGTCCTCACCCCACCCCACCTGCAGGGCCGCCGGGGCCGGGGCCGGGGCCAGAACCCAGGTGAAAGGGGTGTCCTGGAAGCAGAGAGAGGAGGCCCAGCAACGCGTGCGAGGGTGAGTGAGGGCAGCAGCACCCGGCCCCTGACGGCAAGCCTCCGGCCAGCCAGGCCCGGTCAGCAGCGGCCGGCACCGCCCCCTCCGAGCTTCCTCCGGCTGGAGGAGCACCGGGCTGCGGCCTAAAGCCAGGCAGGACCCGGAAGGGCCCCAGCCCATTCCTGGAAACCCCACTTCTGGGCCCAGACAGGCCGCCCTGGCTCAGGCGAGCACACCTAGGCGGGGGCGGTGCGGGCCGGGTCCCCGGGTCCCCTGAGCGGCCGTGGTGGGACGGGGTGCCCCATCCGGCGCCAGGGCTGCCTCGCCGCTGCCGCCTCTGCTCTGAAGGCCTGGAACCCGCAGCCACAGCCCCCCCGGCACCCTGAGCGCGGGCATCTGTGCGGCCGGGGGGCCTGCACGTGGGGCCTGCAGGGGACACCGGCAGCTGGAGGAGGCAGCGCTGGCTCCCGGAGCAGCTGTTCCGGGCGCCCGCCTCCCGCCCGGCCCGGGAGAGCTGCCCCCGCCCCCGGGGCCCCGCTCCGGAGCAGCAGGGCCTGACTGCTAGACTCCACTCTGGAAAAGCCTCCCGTGCGCGTGTGCGTGTGCGTGTGCGTGTGCGTGTGTGTGTGTGTGTGTGTGTGTGTGTGTGTGAGATCAGCAGCAGGACTATTCCCTCCCCAATAACATTAAGAAACAACTAGTATTACCATCATTTAATCAAAGGAACATTTAAACAAAAGTAGACAGATATAATCTCAGAATAAAGGGTGTTCTTTTATATTGAACTAGAGGCTCAGTGCATGAATTCGTGCACAGGTGGGGTCTGGCCAGCCCACCCCACAGGGCCACTGGACTGGGCCAGGCCAGCGGGGGAGGCTGGGGGAGGAAGGGGGAGGGGAGGAGCTGCAGGCAGTGGGCAGGCTGGCCCTGCCCCCTGGTCGAACTCCTGGTCGAGGGGACAATTTGCATACTAGCCTTTTATTATAGAGGATAAACTGATTGCAGCTTTTACACTTGGGAAACACACACACCCCACATGGCCTCATTTCCATGCAGGAATGCCTGTCCTAGATTTGCATCAGGACACCCCGCCGTCCCTCGGCCCCAGAGCCTACAACACATCCCGAAAGGGGAAAGGTCACATCCCAACGCGTAAGCCTAGATGCTGGGTGAGGATCAGGGGGAGACTGGGGCCCCAAATCTCACTTAATAGGAAAGAGAGAGCAGGTCTTGGGGACCAAGATCTGTTAAATGGCCCCCCCAGCCGATAGCCTTCCTGGTCAGGAGGGCCTCAGGCAAGCCGGGCAGCTGGCCAAGAGAGCCCGTGGGCAAGTCACTCGGCTGTTCTGAGCCTCAGTTTCCCCATCTGCTGAAGGGAATCTTAGCGGCCTCACTAGGCTGCAGGAAGAGAATCTTCACCCGGCACCCGGCACCAGCAGCCACACAAGGAACAGGCTCTGCTGTTAGTTAACATTTAACGAGGGCGAGGGCCCGGGGCAGGAAGAACCGGCCTTTCCCCGCAGGACCCGGCCCGGCTGCAGCCAGAACCACGTGGCCTCTGGCGATGGCTCTCGGGGAGGCGGGGGCCGCTGCTGCCGGAGCCGGGCCTGCCCCTGCCCGGGCCCAGGGAATCGGCACAACACTTACTAGTGCGCTGGGGCACACCACCTGCTTCAGGCACGGCAACTGAGGCTCGGAGAGGTCGGCAGACTGTCCCTGGGTGCAACCTGGTGGGAGGGATCCAAGCCC
This sequence comes from Vespertilio murinus, assembly GCA_963924515.1. Taxonomy (NCBI): domain Eukaryota; kingdom Metazoa; phylum Chordata; class Mammalia; order Chiroptera; family Vespertilionidae; genus Vespertilio; species Vespertilio murinus. The sequence goes on from OZ004711.1 coordinate 5,841,362, forward strand.
AGAGCCCCAGAGCCCCAGAGCCGAGGGCCCTGCCCACCGGCCGTGCTGCCCGCTGCGGCCCCTCCCCCTGGCCAGAGCCCGCCCCCAAGGCTGCCAGGCCTGCCTCTGTCCCTTTCCCTGCACGGTCCATCCCAAAGGTAGGCGTGCCCAAGAGGCAGCTGGGGAAGAACAGCCTAGGCCAGCCACACCCACAGGCAGCAGCTCCACATCCTCTCCCAATCTCTGCCGTGAGGACCGCGTGCACCTCCACGTCGAGGCCTGGGAAAGCCTGAGCCCCGCCGTTCCTGAGGAGAGCAGCCCGCCCCCGCTGCCTCTCCAGCCAGAGCATCAGCTCCTGGAGTGAAGGCTTGGTTTTGCTCGGCCGGTACGCCCCCTAAAACAGTGCCCCCCTAAAACAGGGCTTCATGGGAAGAATGAGGTGCCCCAAGTGGAGGTACGTGGCCCAGGCCCAGGTTTATGTGCAGCCGAGTCACGATCACCCAGAACAGCTGGAATCCCTCCCCACCACACGCACATGCGCACACGCACGCACATGAACATGCACACACACACACACACACACACACGCACGCACGCACGCACACAAACTACTGGGAGGAGGGCAGCACCTGAGCCCTGATTGGCCAAGGGCCCCGCAGGGATCCGCTGCCCGCTGAGGCCTGGAACGGACCCAGCGACCCTCCCGGAGGCCCGGGAGCACCTGTGTGAGGGCCAGCGCAGGCCCGGCACACGGCTTGGCCCCTGCGCTGGCATTCAGTGAGCACCTGCTACCCCCGGGCACGTGTTGGAGGCTTTCCTGCACGGCCCGAGGAGCCGTTCTTACCCAGCCGCTACACCAAGCATGTCAAACTCACGGCCCAGCCAATATGTAAGAAACGTTTTAACAAAAATTTCAATCTCAGTATTTACAACATCCTGTTATATGTAAGTAGAAGACTGGTACACAAAATTTGTGCACAGGCTGGGGGGGAGGGGTGTCCCTCAGCCCGGCCTGCACCCTCTCCAATCTGGAACTCCTCGGGGATGTCCATCTGCCCATTTACAAACGGGCAGTCAGACATCCCTCTCACAATCCAGGACTGCTGGCTCCCAACCGCTCGCCTGCCTGCCTTCCTGATTGCCCCTAACTGCTTCTGCCTGCCAGCCTGATCACCCCCTAACCCAGCCGTGGGCAAACTACAGCAGCGGGCCGGATCCGGCCCGTTCGGCTGTTCTATCCGGCCCGCGGAGCCGAAAGAGTGGAGGGTTCTCTTGCTCTCCCCTCCGCTCCTTCACCAGCAGCCCAAGAGGAGAGTGCCAGCATGGTCAGGTTGCTTTTGTTCCGGCCCTCCGGTCCAGTGTAAGAACCCATGTGGCCCTTGAGTCAAAAAGTTTGCCCACTCCTGCCCTAACTTCCCTGCCAGGCTGATCACACCCTAACTACGCCCCTGCCAGCCTGACTGATGCCTAACTGCTCCCCTGCCAGCCTGTTTGCTTCTAACTGCCTTCCCCTGCAGGCCCAGTCACCCCCAACTTCCCTCCTCTGCTGGCCTGGTCACCCCTAACTGCCCTCCCCTGCAGGCTTGATCGTACCCAACTGCCCTCCCTTGCAGGCCTGGTCCCTCCCAACTGCCCATCTTGTGTCCACATGGGGGCAGGATCTTTGACCACATGGGGGCAGCCATCTTGTGTGTTGGAGTGATGGTCAATCTGCATATTACTCTTTTATTAGATAGGACAGAGGCCTGGTGCATGGGTGGGGGCCAGCTGAAGGGTGTCCTGGATCAGGCTGGGGGTTCCTTTGGGGTGTGGGGCAGCTTGGGCGAGGGGCCTGTGGTGGTTTGCAGGCCGGCCACACCCCCTGGCGAAGCAAGTGGAGACCCTGGTATCTGGTGTTTATTTATCTTCTATAATTGAAACTTTGTAGCCTGCTAGCTCTGTGGCTGCTGCCATTTCTGTTGGAATGTATTTATTTTCTATAATTAAAACTTTGTACCCTTGAATGGAGGCCTAGGACAGCAAGGGCAGGCAGAAAGCTTGGCTACCTCCATTGCCAGGGGAACCCAAGCCTCCCTCCTGCTTGCTCAGTGGCCAGAGCCATCTTGGTTGGGGTTAATCTGCATATTCGCTCTGATTGGTTGGTGGGTGTGGCTTGTGAATGTGGCAGAGTGATGGTTAATTTGCATATTGCTCTTTTATTAGATAGTATTACTAATACCAAACTACAATGCTCAATAATGTCTGATTACTATAATTGTGTTGTATTTGTTTCCCTTACCTGCCTTACCAGCAGGTGAACCATTCCTCTCCACTAACACCAGCAGCAAATATTTTAGCAGCCAACGGCCAGGTCATTAGTCTTGGGCTGACTTGTTTGGTGTGCACAATAGGAAATATTTTGCTTTCGGAGAACAAGAAAAATGTGTTTATTTGCATTATGCTTATTAATTTGTGCAGTTATTCAGCGTCTAGTAAGCTAATGTTCAAGAAAAATATTAATTTTTATTAAAAGGTTCTATTATTTTATGTTAATGATGACTCATTTATCTCAGCCATTTGTATTCAGCTTATCTCTATCAAAATAAATCTGTTTCTATAAAAATTGAAGCTTCTGATTTTGCAGCCATATACACTTAAAACTTGTTTATTTGGCCCCTGGTAGCCTTTGAGTCTGACAAGCTTGTTCTACAGAAAGACACTTGCACAAGCCCGCCCGCCCGCCCGCCAAGCCCACTCTGCTCTCCTTTGGCGGACAGAGGCCCGCCACAGAGGAGGACGGAAGGCTGGAGCCTCCTCGGGGCAGAGCCACGAGGCCAGCCTCAGGAGGAGGAGGAGGAGGAGGGGGCGTATCCTCTCCCACGGAGGCCAGCCTCAGGCGGAGGAGGAGGGGGGCGTATCCTCTCCCGGTCTCCGGCGCAGACAACTGCGTGCGCTGCGGGCCGGCCGGGCCAGGGCTGAAGAGGGGGGTAAGAAGGGGCCTGTGGTTAAAATGCAGGAGTGCACGCCTTGTCCTCCCCAGAGCCCACAGAGGACAAGATACCCCTGAACTCAAGCTCCGAGGCAAGGCACAGACCAGGGACACAGCTGGCCCCAATCTGCCCCTCCCCCACTCTGGACTCTCCACACCACCTTCTCTTCAGGGGCACGGCCCCACCTCGTCCTCACAGCGCCCGCCCCCTGCAGCCCCCTCCTGCCCCTCCTGAGCGGCCTCTGCCTCCCACCGCCTCCCTGCAGCCCCTCCCGCCTGAGCCGGCGGGAACCAGCGGTCTCCTCAGCGGGGACAGCCCAGCGTTACCCACACACCCCGGCCCCACGGCCACGCCACCGGAGATGCCGCCGGAGCCTCTGCGTGCAGGTGACGGACCATGTGCACCAGCCCGAGCTCAGGCAGAACCTGCTCTGACCTGAGCCCGAGAGGCGCAGGAAAGCCGGTACAAGCTCAGCGAGAGCTGGGCATTCCAGAGAGGAAGAGGGGAGGGAGCGGTGGGTGGCTGATGAGCGGAAGGAGCAGGAGAGTCCTCAGACGTTAGAGAACACAGGTGGACGCCAAGGGGAAGGGAGATGGGGAAGTGGGCGAAGAGGAGTGTGTGGATGGGCTGGGAAGGGGGTCGGAGAGACCTGGGGCGTCAGAGGCCCCCCGGCGGCGGCCTGCGTGGCTTCCTGCTCCCGGTGCGCTGCAGGCCCCATTCCTCCTGAGGAGGCCAAGATGGACGTGGGGGCGGGGGCGGCCTGCGCAGCAGATGAGCTGGTGCCCGCCTGGCCGAGTATCAGGGCTATAAATAGCCGCCATTGCACCTTCCCTCTCGTGAGCACCTGCTCCCGCAGGCCCGGCTTTCCGTCCCGCTGCCCCTCTCCACCGGGCCTCCCACCGGACACTGGGCCCTCTTCTCCCGAGGCCGGCCCCCCGCAGGCGCCCCTGGGAGCACCGCTGGCACGGACCTGAGAGGAGCAGGCCAGATCCCACCCCTGCCCAGCTGTCCCTTCTCCCCGCCGAGCCCTCCCCCAGGGGCCGAGCTCCACAACCTCTAATCCTGTCATCTGACCCGGCTCCACCCGCACGAAATTAGCTCTGTCCAGCCACCCTCCTGAAGCCCAAAGCGGACTGTCCTTCTAGAGGGCCCAGGAAGCCACGCACAAAGGGAAGATGACCTCATGGCGCCCGGCCTGCGCTCGGGCAGCGGGGGCCGGGTGAGCGGCAGTGGCACCATGCTGGCGGACCCTGGCGGCCCTTTCCACGCCTCCCCCTGTTCTCCCGGCACCAGACCCACAGCCTCGGGACCGTACACCACACCTCTGCACAACAGAGCCGCACACCCTGCCGCCCGCCGCTCCGGCTCCCCAGGCTCAGGCAGGCTCAGGACACGTGGCCAGCTGGGCGGCCCAGCCACCCGCAGGCCAGCGCACACGGGCAGGGACCCTGGACGCCCCGTCCCCGTCCCCCGGGAGGCCGAGTGGAGGCAGGCTGGCCGAGGGGCTGGCCCGGCCAGGGCCCTGGAGAGACACAGGCACCAGGGGCAAGCTCTGCTGACCACACTGTGGCCGCGGGTGGCGGCTGGGAAGGAGCAGCCTGGCTGCTCAGGAGGTGCCCTCCTGCGGCCCCTGGACAGCTGGGGTCACCCCTTCTCACTGACGGGCAGAGGCAGGTGGGCAGGGTGGGTACCTGAGAGACCAGGGCAACATGAGTTAGAGGCGGTGCTGGAGGCCGCAGGTCCCGGCCCTCGGGCTGTCGGGCTCGGAGCAGGAGGGAGAGGTCCCCTGGGCTGAGCCGCCGGGCTTCGTGGGAGGGTCCCCGGCGGCTCCCACGGGGATGTGGACAGCGGAAGGGCTGCTTTCTGAGTCACAGGGGAGGCCTCTGTGCCACTGGGGCTTCCGACGGGACCCTCACCATTGCCCAGCAGCAGCACGAAGCTGCTCCCGCCCCATGCAGCCGGCTCGGGTGGGCCAGCCTGGTGCGAGGCCAGCGCCCGCAGCTGACCAGCTGTCAGCCGACTGCCCACGCCACAAACCGGCAGCGGCGGCGGCGGCGCCGTGGGGTCAGCGATGACATTGGCACTTGCCTGGGGGGCCGGCCAGGCCCACCGCCCCGGAATGCCGAGGCAGCCGGCACGGGGACTCGGCCCACTGAGGGCTTCTCTTTCATCCGGCCCTGGGGCCCTGGGAGCGGGGAGCGGCTGAGGCCGGGTTCCTCGGCTCGGAGAGGAGCGCCCTCCCCCACCGGGGCCGGCGCCACGCCGCGGCTATCTATAGGGCTCTAATCCGGCCCCCGCCCGCCCGCCCCCTCCGCCGGGACAGCTGGGCCGCCAGGTCTGCAGCGGGGCTGCCCCCCCCCCCGCCGCCCCCTCCGCCGGCCCGGGCCCCCATCGCCGGCTCAGGCCCCAGGGAGCCGCGGGCCGGCGGCCCGTCCCTCCTTAGGAACTGCGAGCCGGGCGGGAGGCAGAGCCGGGTGGGAGAGAGATCCCGGGTGGGAGAGAGAGCCCGGGTGGGAGAGCCAGGGAGGCAGAGCCGGGCGGGAGAGCCGGGTGGGAGAGAGGCCCGGGTGGGAGAGCCGGGTGGGCGCCCTCCCCGCGGAGCGCACGTCCGCGGCTCCCGTCGCGCGGTCGGGGGCGGGGGCGGCGGGGCCCACGCGGAGCCAGGCCGAGCCTCGGACCCCGCCGCCCGCCCCGCCCGCCCCCGGCGGCTCCCCTCCCGCCGCCGCCCTCCCCGCGCCGGAACCGCGGAGCCCCCGGGGCTGCGCAGCCCGGAGCCCGGAGCCGCCAGGCCGCGGCGCCCGGGGAGCGGAGCCCAGCCCGGCACCGCGGCCGCGGACGGGGCAGGGGAAGGCGGGCGGCGGGCGGCGGCCTCGGAGACCCCGGCGCCCCGCCCGGAGGCCCGCGGCCCGGCCCCGGGGCGCCACCCCGGCCCCGCTCGGCCCGCGGCCTCCAGGGCGGGCCCGGACCTCGGCCGCGGGGCGGCGGCGGCGCAGGGCCCCGGCGGGAGCCCCGGGCCGGGACCCCCGGAGGCGACGGGCCGCTCACCTTCTCCTGCGCCCGCGTGAGCTTCTTCTGCATGTTGCTGGCGAACTTGCCCGCCGTCACCCCCTTGCCGCCCATCTCCGCCATCGCGCCCGGCCTCCCTCGCCGCCCCGGGCGCCGCGAGCTCCAGCCCCGCCGCCGGCTCGTCCGCCCCGCGCTCGGGGAGCAGCCGGACCGCAGGGGCGGGGCGAGCGGGGCGGGCGGGGCGGGGCGGGGAGGGCCGCTCCGGAGCCGGGGCCCCCCCGCCGCCGGATTGTGGGCGCCCGGGGCCTCCCCGCCCGGACCCTCCCCGCGCCCGAGGGGCGGCCGCGGCCCGGCTTCCCCAGGCGGGCGCGGGTGGGGAGTTCGCGCTCTGGGGCCCCGCGCCTGCCTCCGCCCCCCGCCCTCCGCCCCCCGCCCCCCGCCCGGCCTCCGCCCCCCGCCCTCCGCCCTCCGCCCCCCGCCCTCCGCCCTCCGCCCCCCGCCCTCCGCCCCCCGCCCCCCGCCCTCCGCCCCCCGCCCTCCGCCCCCCGCCCCCCGCCCTCCGCCCCCCGCCCTCCGCCCCCCGCCCGGCCTCCGCCCTCCGCCCCCCGCCCTCCGCCCGGCCTCCGCCCTCCACACCAGCCCCCGGGCCTGCTGCTCCCGGCGCCAGCTGGTGCCCTGGAGGCCGCGGACGGGTCACCTTTCGGTGCCGGCACCCAGCCCCGCCGCCGGGCGCCAGCCTGGGAGCTGCTTCACCACTCAGCCCGCATTGCAGGTGCGCCCGCCGGGCCTCCGCTCCGCCTGGGATGTGGTGCTGCTACCAACCTGCATCCACACCGCGATAGCTTCTGTTGTATCAGTTATCCTATTAATAATGATGGAATTGTTATTCCCACCTTACACACGAGCAGAGTGGGTGGCCACTAGTAAGAAGATCAGGTCACTGCCAACCAACCTTGCCAGCAGACCGCTGGCGCGTAGTCAACATGCACACATACAGGGTGGGGCAAAGTAGGGCCACAGTCGTTCCTATGGAAAAGGAGAGGTTTGCGGAGCAGGAGACAAGACTCAGAGTCCAGGCGATTAAAAGGGGAAGGTTTTAATCTTGCTTTCTCTGGCCAGGGAAGTCCGCCCCCAAAGGGGGCCTAGGTACCAATTTTATCCAGCTGCTCAGTGAGCGGAGTGTGGGGGGCAGGAGAGGGGTGGGTCCTGCTCAGGCCGAGGGTCTAGGAAGGCGCCAGTTATCTCTGTCCCCATCTACCTGGCAGACGCTTGCATTGGCACTGGACTCCCCCCTGCCTCGACCTAACAGAAAACAATACAGTAATGTGTGTGTGTGTGTGTGTGTGTGTGTGTGTGTAGGCCTAGAACAAGACCAAAGGACCAGTCACTGTGACGTGCACTGACCGCCAGGGGGCAGACGCTCAGTGCGGAGCTGCCCCTGGTGGTGAGTGCTCCCACAGCCAGCCTCCAATCGCGCCTAGGGCAGCCAGGCAGAGGGAGCCCACCAGCGCACTGGCCTCTGGTTAATAAGTAATACGGGACTAAACTGTTTCCCTTACAACTAGGAACCTACTTCCGCCCCACCCTGTATGCATTCCACCCAAACTCCTCTCCCCAGTCCTACCAGGTCTTTTAAAGAGACCACGTCATCCTCAGGAAGCCGTCCCAGGACTGTGGCTCAGTGGAGTGGAGAGAGGCGCCTGGAGGCCCTGCTGAGAATGAGGCCGGGACAGGAGCCGGCAGCCGGCCCTGGGAGCAGCAAGAGCCCATAAGCCACAGCCCCACAGGAGCGGAGAACGGGCCAAAGTGTAGAGGCTCAGCCTGGATCCCCAGCCGGCTCTCTTCCCTCTGCCTGGGGGCTCCCTGCACGCTGGATCCTCCCGGTTCTCCCAGGGGTGCTCAGCACCAGGAAGTGAGAATCTTTTTCAATATAATTGTATTGATTTTAGACAGAGAGGGAGAAGGAGAAAGACAGAAACATCGATGAGAGAGGATCATTGCTTGGCTGCCTTCTGCACACTCCACACTGGGCATCCAGGCCACAACCTGAGCATGTGCCCTGACCAGGGATTGAACCGTGACCAGCTGGCTCACAGGTCAACGCTTAACCACTGAGCTGTGCTGGCCAGACTTTAAAAAATCTTTACTGTTGAAAGTATTACACACGTCCCTTTTTATCCCCACGGACCCCTTCTAGCCGCTTTCGCCCCCACCCCAGGCCTTCACCACTGTTGTCTGTGTCCATGGGCTACACAGACACGCATACAACTGATTTGGTTGATAACTTCCCACCAACCCACCCTCCCCCGCCTGCCCTCTGAGATTCCGCAGTCGGTTCCATGTTTCTATGTCTCTGACTCTGTTTTGTTCCTCAAGATTATTTTGTTCATTAGAGTCCACATATGAGTGGAATCATGTGATACTTGTCTTTCTCTGGCTGGTTTATTCTGCTTAGCATGACACTCTCCAGGTCGCTCCATGCTGTCTCAAAGGGTAAGAGTTCCTTCTTCTTTACTGCTGCAGAGTAGTCTGTGGTGTAGATGTACCACAGCTCTTTATCCACTCATCTGCTGATGGGCACTGGGGCTGTTTCCAGATCTTAGCTACAGTAAATTGTGCTGCTATGAACATAGTGGTGCATACATTCTTTCTGATTGGTGTTTCGAGTTTCTTAGGATGTATTCCTAGAAGTGGGATCACTGGTCACATAGCAGTTCCATATTTATTTTTTTGAGGAAACTCCATACTGTTTTCTAAGTGGCTGCACCAGCCTGCATTCCCACCAGCAGTGTACTAGGGTTCCCTTTCTCCACATCCTCGCCAATACTTGTCCTTTGCTGATTTCTTGATGAGGCCATTCTGACAGGTGTGAAGTGATACCTCATTTTAATTTGCATCTCTCTGATGATTGGTGACTTTGAGCATTTTTTCATGTCTCCTGGCCATTTGTATGTCCTATTTGAAGAAGTGTCTATTTAAGTCCTTTGCCCAACTTTTAATTAGAATGTTTGTCTTCCTTTTGTTAAGTTGTATGAATTCCTTATATATTTTCATGTATTAGACATATCATTGCCAAATACGTTCTCCCATACAGTGGGGTTCCTTTTCGTTTTATTGATGGTTTCTTTTGCTGTGCAGAGCTTACTTTAATGTAGTCCCATCTGTTTATTTTTTCTTTAGTTTCCCTTGCCATAGGAGATGTGTCCAGAAACATATCCCTGAGAGAGATGTCTGATATTTTACTGCTTATGTTTTCTTCTAGGATTTTTATGGTTTCATGACTTACATTTAAGCCTGTTATCCATTTTGAGTTTATTCTTGTGTATGGTGTAAGTTGGTGGGCTAGTTTCTTTTTTCTTTTCTTTTTCTTTTTATTTTCATGTAACTGTCCAATTTTCCCAACAACTCTTATTAAAGAGACTGTCTTGATTCTATTGTACATTATTGCCTCCTTTGTCCAATATTAACTGAGTGTAATGGCTTGGGTCAATTTCTGGGTTCTCTGTTCTGTTCCATTGGTATATATGCCTGTTCTTATGCCAGTACCATGCTGTTTTCATTACACTGGCTTTGTAGTACAACTTGATAGCTGGTATTGTGATTCCTCCAACTTTGTTTTTCTTTCTCAAGATTGCTGCAGATATTTGGGGTCTTTTTTGTTTCCACATTTCTAAATGAAATATGCTGTTGGTATTTTAATAGGGATTGCATTGGGTAGGATGGGCATTTTAATTATGTTAATTCTACCAATCTATGAACATGGGATATTATTTCACTTTTTTATATTGTCCTCTATTTCTTTCTTTTTTTTTCCAATGCCCTATGGTTTTCTGAGTACAAGTCTTCTACCTCCTTGGTTACGTTTATTACTAAGTATCTTAATTTTTTTGTTGCAATAGTAGAGTGGGGTTTTTTTTTCATTTCTCTTTCTGAGAATTAATTATTGGTATATAAAAATGACATCAATTTTGGGGCATTGATTTTGCATCCTGCTATATTGCCAATTCATTTATTAAATCTGGAAGTTTTTTCATGGAGTCTTTAGGGTTTTCTATGTACAATATCATGCCATCTGTGAATAATGATAGTCTTACTTCCTCTTTTCCAATTTGGATGCTTTTTTAAAATATATATATATATATATATAATTGATATTTTACAGAGAGGAAGGGAGAGAGATAGAGAGCTAGAAACGTCGATGAGAGAGAAACATCGACCAGCCGCCTCTTGCACACCCGCTACTGGGGATATGCCTGCAACCAATGTACATGCCCATGACCGGAATTGAACCTGGGACCATTCAGTCCACAGATCGATGCTCTACCACTGAGCCAAACCGGTTTCGGCATTTGGATGCCTTTTATTTCTTTATCTTGTCTGATTGCTGCGGCTAGGACTTCCAGTACTATGTTGAGTAAGAGTGGTAAAAATGGGCATCGCTGTCTTGTTCCTACCCTTTGGGGAAATGGTTTTAGTTTTTGTCCTTTGAGTATGATATTTGCTGTAGATTTGTCATATATGGCTTTTACCATGTTGAGATATGACCCCTCTACTCCCACTTTGCTGAGAGCTTTTGTTTCTAAAAAATGCTGTTGGGTTTTGTCAAATGCCTTTTCTGCATCTTTTGGTATGATCCCGTAATTCTGGTCATTCAATTTGTTTATGTGATGTGTCACACTTACTGATGTATGACTATTGTACCAGCCTTGCATCCCTGAAATAAATCCCATTTGGTTATGGTGTATGATCTATTTTTTATATATTGCTGGATCTGATTTGCTAATATTTTGTTGAGGATTTTAGCATCTATGTTCATCAGGGATATTGGCCTCTAATTCTCTTTCTTTGTAGTGTTTTTGTCTAGTTTTGGAATTAAGGTAATGCTGGCCTCATGAAAAGAGTTTGGAAGTGTCCTTCCTCTTGGATTTTGAGGAGTGTAGGATTAGTTCTTCTTTGAATGTTGGTAAAACTCCCCTGTGAAGCTGTCTGGACCTGGGCTTTTGTTTCCTGAGAGTTTTCTTTTTATGACTGCTTTAATTTCATCAATTGTTATTGGTCTCTTCAGGTTTTCTGATTCTCCCTGATTCAGTTTTGAGAGATTGTATTTTTCTAGGAATTTGTCCATTTAATTCACATTGTTCAGCTTGTTGGCATATAGTTGTGCATAGTATTTTCTTACAATCCTTTGTATTTCTGTAATGAAAGTTGTTACTTCACTGCTTTCATTTCTGGCTTTAATTACTTGCATCCTCTTCCTTTGTTTCTTGATGTGTGTGGCTAAAGATTCATCAATCTTGTCATATCTTTTCAAAGAAGCAGCTCTTGATTTCATATATTTTTGTATTTTTTATCTCTATGTCATTTATTTCTGCTCTAACCTTTATTATTTTCTTTGTTCTACTTACTCTGGGCTTTTCTTGTTGTTCTCTTTCCAATTCTATGAGTTGTAGGGTTAAATACTTTATTGTAAATTTTTCTTGTTTTTTGAGGTAGGTCTGTAATGCTATGAAATTCCCTCTCAGGACAACTCTGCTGTGTCCAAAAGATTTTGGGTTGGTGTGTGTTCATTTTCATTTGTTTCCAGGAAGATTTTGATTTCTTTCTTGATCTCATTGATAACCCATTTATCTACACCAGTGTTTCCCAAACTTTTGACATATGTGTACCCCTTCTATAATTTTTGTAATGCTGAGTACCCCTTGTCAAAAAAAAATGGATGTATTTTAATAACAATCAAAATGTATTTATCTTTTATTTTTTTGGTACATACACAAAATAATCATCAAAAAATAAAATTATTCATAAGAAAATATAAATAAAAGTTATATTATAAATTACATTTATTTGCACACCAGACCATCTCACGCCTCACAAGACTGTCTTGACTTGACTCATGAGAACATAGAATTAGGCGCAGCTAAGCAGGGTGTAGTGCATATCCCCACCAAACTCTTCCCGAATACCTGAGCAATAAAGATTTATTAAAAAAAAAAAAAAAGAGAAAGATGCAAATTTATCATACCTTCGTGACACCCATAAGTGAGTATGCAAAACACACAATCATAAGTGAGTATGCAAATTAAACCAACAAAGATGGCTGGTTAATTTGCATACACAGGCACCCAGGGGCCGGGGGTGGGACGCAGGCATTTCTCACCGCCACAGCTGCTTCAGGCCTGTGGGCAGTGTGGGAAGGCGAAAAGGTGGCTCTGGGTGGAGTGAAGGCTCCAGGGTAAGGATGACCCATTCTGCACGAATCTTCATACATCGGACGTCTAGTTGTTTAATAACATGCTATTTAGCCTTGATGTGTTTGAATGTTTTTGGTTATTTTATTGTAGTTGATTTCTAATTTCATTCAGTTGTGATCTGAGAAGATAATTGATATAACTTCAATCTTCTTGAACTTGTAGAAACTTGCTTTGTTTCCTAAAATATGGTGTATCTATGTGAATGACCCTTGTGCACTTGAGAAGAATGTATATTCTGCAGCTCTGGGGTGAAATGGTCCTTAAAGGTCAATTAAATTGATCTGATCCAGTGTGTCACTGTTTCCTTGTTAATTTTTTGTCTGGAAGATCTATTCCGTGAAGTCAGCAGGTTGTTAAAGTTCCCTACTATGACTGTACTGCTGTCGATCTCTCCCTAAGCCCTCTACAGTTTTTTTATATATGCAGGTGCTCCTATATTGGGTGCATATAACCAGGGTTATATATCCTCTTGTTGGATTGACCCCTTTAGTATTATGTATTGACCTTTGTTGTCTCTTGTGATGGTCTTCATTTTAAAGTTTATTTTGTTGGCTGTGAGTATTGCTAATCCAGCTTTTTTTTTCATTTCCATTTGCATGGAAAGTTGTTTTCCATCCTTTCACTATCATCCTGTGTGAGTTCTGAGGTGGGTCTCTTATAGACAGCATAAAATTGGGCCATGTTTTTGTATCCACACTATGTGTTTTGATTGGAACATTTAATCCATTTACATTTAAGGTTATTATTGATAGGTATTGGTTTATTGCCATTTTAATTCTGTATGGCTAGGTTTCTTTCTTCTTTTCATTATAGCTGTCAATTTAGTATTTCTTGTAGTGCTGGTTTGGTGGTAATAAAGCCCATTAGCCTTTTTTTCTATCTGGGAAACTCTTTATTTCACCATTTTTAAAAAATAAATTTTTATTGTTCAGATTATTACAGCTGTCCCTCTTTTTTCCCCCATAGCTCCCCTCCACCTGAATCCCCACCCCACCCCATGCCCTTTTCCCCCACTACTGTCTTCATCCATTATATTTTTGTCCAATTTCTTCCCACACCCCTTAGACCCCCTTCCCCGTGAGAATTGTCAGTCCACTCCCTTTCTATGTCCCTGATTCCATTATATTCACCAGTCCATTCTGTTCTTCAGACTTTTTATTCACTTGATTTTTAGATTTACTTGTTGGTAGGTATGTATTTGATGTCTTTTTGTTGTTCATAATTTTTATCTTTACCTTTTTCTTCTTTCTCTTCTTAAAGAATATCCTTTGACATTTCATGTAATCCTTGTTTGGTGTTGATGAACTCCATTAACTTTTTCTTGTCTGTGAATCTCTTTGTCTGACCTTCAATTCTGAATGATAGCTTTTCTGGGTAGAGCAATCTTGGTTGTAGGTTCTTACTGTTCATCATTTTGAATATTTCTTGCCACTCCCTTCTGGCCTGCATAGTTTTTGTCGAGAAATCAGCTGACAATCGTATGGGTACTCCCTTGTAGGTAACTAACTGTTTTTCTCTTGCTGCTTTCAAGATTCTCTCTTTGTCTTTTGTTTTTGGCATTTTAATTATGATGTGTCTTGGTGTCTTGGATTCCTCTTGTTTGCGGTTCTGTGCTCTTCCTGAACTTGTAAGTCTATTTTTTTTCACCAGGTGGGGAAAGTTTTCTGCCATTATTTCTTCTAATAGGTTTTCAACATTTTGCTCTCTCTCTTCTTCTGGCACCCCAAAAATTTGGATGTTGGTACTCTTAAAGTTGTCACAGAGGCTCCTTACATTATCTTCATATTTTTAGATCCTCTTTTCTTTTTGTTTTTCGGGTTGAATGTTTTTTGTTTCCTTGTATTTCAGATCTTTGATTAGATTCTTGGGATATGTTGATCTACAGTTGAGTTTCTATAAATTCTTTATTTCAGACAGTGTATTCTTAATTTCTGACTGGTCCTTTTCCATTTTTTTAAATTTCTTTTTTGGCATTCTCATTAAGGTCCTTGAAGGTCTCATCAAGTTTCTCAGCAGTTTTTAGACAATTCTTGAGTAACCTTATAATGTGGTCCTGAACTCCATGTCCTCCCATAGTTTGCTTTCCTCGATTTCCCCTTTCGTGACATGCCTCTGTGTCTCTGCATTTTGGCTGCTTCCCTGTGTTGATGGAGCAGCTTTGTGTGGTTGGTAGGCGACCTATAGGGGCCAGTAGCTCAGTTTCCCCAATCATCCAAGGTGGACGGTCTTGGTATATATACCCCTTTGTGGGCTGAGTGCAAAGTCTTGGTTTAGTTAAGCCTTGATTGCATTTGGTACCCTGGGAGGAATTGTCCTCCAGGCCAATTGGCTGTGGGGACCCACTGTGTTATAATGGAAGAACTGCTGTGCTGGATACACACTTATAGTGCAGGACTTGTTTCAATAGGGCTTTGGTGCTCACTGAGTCTGCCTCTAGAATGTGTCAGTTATGGATGTGAGGAGTTGAAATCTGTTTCTCACACTGACCACTCAGTACACTGGCTTCTGGATCTCCAATTGGGTGATACTGTCTGAGGCCACCCTGCAGGAGCTACAGCAAGAACTACAGTCCTCTCCTCTCTGCTTGGGATTTGTAGATTTTGGAGCTGTCTGAACCGGTTTGCAAGTTAGCAGCCATAAGTGAAAGCCATTCATAGGTAGCAGCTGTTGCTTGGAGCTTGGGTGTGTTTGTAGATTGTGTGGGGTGGAGTCTCAGGGCGTCACTAGGCTAGGGCATGGCAAACATCAATGGCTGGCAATGAGCCATCCTGTGCCTGCAACCATGTCCCCACGTCTCATGCCCCAGCGCAGCAAACAATTATTCTTGCGTGCAGCTCTGCAAGCCAACCACCCTCACTTTCCGACCTGATGGCAGACAATCCAGTTTCTCCCAGTAGGAGTTTGGGTCTTGTGCATCTCCCCTTTGAGTTCAAGAAAGCAACACCTGCCGCCAGCCGGGATCCACCGACAGCCCATATCTCATGCACCCGTACCTCAGTTTTTCAGTGTTTGTTCACTTAATGCTCCTCTCTTTTCTGTATGGTTGCAGAACTTTCACTCAGCCAGCCCTCCCGTGGCTCTGAGTGATAGACATTTTGTCTTTCAGTTATAGTTTTGAAATTGTTGTGCATGGCTGCAGTTTAGATGTGTTTACCTATGCCACCATCTTGGGTTCCTCTCACCATCTATTTTGAAAGCCTTTCTGGATATAGTAATCTTGATTTCAGATCTTTGCTATTCATTGCCTTTAGTACTTATGCCATTCCCTTTTGGCCTTTAGAGTTTCTGATGAGAAATCAGGTATCAGCATTATGGGAGCTCCTTTGTAGATAACAAATTGCTTTTATTTTGCTGCCTTTAAAATTCTCTCTTTGTCTTTAATTTTTAACATTTTAATTATGGTGTGTCTGGGTGTGAGCCTGTTTGGGTTCTTCTTGCTTGGGGTTCTCTGTGCCTCCTAAACGTGTGTCACCTTTTCCTTGTCAGGATAAGAAAGTTTTCTTCCATTATTTCTTCAATCACGTTCTCTATCCTTTTCTCCCTTTTTGCCACCTACTATTCTAATATTGTTATGTTTCATGTTGTCCCACAGCTCCCTGAAGTTGTCCTCTATTTTTTAATTGTTTTTTTTTCTTTTTGGTTCTCTGATTAAGTGATTTTTCAATCCTATCTTCTAATTCACTGATTTGATCCTCAGCTTCCCCTAATCTACTGTGTATCCCTTCCAATGTGTTCTTTATTTATGCTATGTCATTTTTTATTTCTGTTTCCATAGATACTATACCTTTTCTCATGCTGTTGAGCATCTTTGTCATCATTACTCTGAACTCTATATCAGAGAAATTTCTCATCTTCATTTCATTTATCTTTTCTTCTAGAGAACTCTCATGTTCTTTCATTTATGGGTTGTTGTTTTTGTTTGTTTGTTTGTATGTTTGTTTGTCTCCTCATTTTGGCTATCTATTTGGATTTGTGACTGTATTAGGTAGATCTGCTAGGTATCCCAATCTCTAGTGCAAGTCAGTGTCAGACACTGTTTCTGGCTAATTAGATCAGGCAGAGACTCAAATCCTCTAGAGAACACCTCTGCCTATGGGATTCCCTCTTGAATTGCCTTCAGGCAATTGTCCACAGAGTTTTTTTCCTACAGGGTGGGGCAATTGCTTCTTCCTGGAGGCTAATTGTTTTTCTCAATCTCTTAATGGTCCTCAGAAATTCCCCCATGGTGGGAGAAGGTGTTTTCCAATAGGGTGGGTCAACTTATTTCCCCAAGCAAAGCTACCTGTATAGCAAATGTCTGAATGAGAAAAATGACCTCCATAGTGTGATGGAATGGCTCAGCACAAGAAATTGAAGTGTCTGCTTTTTGAGCTCTAACCCCAAAGATCTTGGCTTCTGCTCACACAGCTCCAGTTCACTCTGCCCTCTCTCTGCTGGAACACAAGGTGGGTGGATCCACAAGGAATTTTGTGCATTGGCCCTTTAAGAGCAACCAGGATGGTAGGGGAGGGAAGTTAGGGGCAATCAGGCCACCAGGGGAGCAATTAAGAGTCGATCAGACTGGCAGGGAGTGGTTAGGGGTTGATCAGGCTGGCAGGTAGAAGTGGTTAGGGGCAATCAGGCAGGCGGGCCAGTGAGCGGTTGGGAGCCAGCAGTCCTGGATTGTGAGAGGGATCCCAGATTGAAGAGGGTGCAAGCTGGGCTGAGGGACACACACACACCCGTGCATGAATTCCATGCACTCGGCCTCTAGTATATATATAAAAGGCTAAGTGACCATCCAACTGACTGACTGTCTGACCAGCTGGTAAGTATGACATGCATTGACCACCATGGGGCAGATGCTCTATGCAGGAGCTGCTCAACGACAGCAACTTTGCAGAGTGCCCTCTCACACTCGAGGACTCCTCAGGGGATGCTGGATAGCTGGTTTTGGCCTGATCCCTGTAGGCCAAGCTGAGGGACACCACCTGCTGGAGGGATCCTGCTCACTCTGTAGACACCCTTCAAGCCTCAGCACCACCCCAGGAGCAGCTGGCTGGGGAGGGACCATGGGAGGTTCACTCCATGGCATGTCTGGCCCATCTTGCCCACTCCCACCCTTGCCTGCCACCTCCTAATTAATTTCCTTTCAATGTGCATGAATCCATGCACTGGGTCACTAGTAAATCAACAAAAACATATTTTTTAAAAAGAATATTTTTTTTAAAGAAATACTATTGAAAATACAAGTATTTTTATTGCAATGCAGGAACTGTGCCCTGAGACTCTAGTTGTGTAGCCACAGTGTGACAGAATAGAAAGAGAAAGCACGGAGGAATGTGTGCTATATTTTGCATATCTGAACTGTGAAGTCTGGGGAAGTGATTTTTCAAACCATGAAGAACTCAAACAAGTGAGGGCAGTCCTTCTTTCCCATGGAAAGACAAGAGCACCACCCTACGTTTTCCTTCTTTTCTTCAAGGATGAGTAAGAGGCCTGAGCCAGCACTATGACTGTCTTTAACAGCCTATCTTACAGGGCAAGAATTTTTAGTTTATACTCCCGTGACTGTCAGAACAATCTTGTGTTCAGCAGCAGCAGGACCTCTGGCCCTCTTTTATGGCTGGACACGTGGAGAACATGAGTTCCCCTGGAGGCATGTGGCTGGGAGAGCGGGGGGAGGGACTGAGCTGACATCACTGGCACCTGGCCAGCTCCAGCCCTGGAACAGACCAGCTTCAAACCTTCGACCTGGCCCTCGGGTGCCCTGTCTTCCAGAGACAGGGAGAATCCAGGAGACTCTGCAGGCTGAGCCAGGAGAGGATTTCTCTTCCTAGAAGCATTGTTTCAGGGCAGCATATGTGTGATATGGTGTCCAAGAAGGGCCCCTGACTCAAATAGTCCTCACTCTCTCACATGTAAAATGCCACCATGATACTGTGAGAAGGACAGACCGACCTGGGGTCAAGTCAGCTCCTCCACTTACCATTTTTCCATGTTTGGCCACATTATTTAAATTGTTCCAGCCTCATCTGTAATATGGGGAGAGAGGTAAATTACACTCTTTAGGTTATCATGGAAATAAAGAAGAATAAGTATAAAGCCCCTGGAATATTAGAAGTAACTCTGTAAATGGTGGCTATATAGTATCTGGCAGGTGCTATTAATTTGGTCTGCCCAGCTAAGTATCTTACTTTTGTTAAGAACTTCTTGTTGGATGTGGTTTGAGGCAAACTCTGTCCCTTGTACCATGATGTGCTTATGCTGCAGGTGAGCCATTCACTGCAGCTCGGAGAGCTGGCTCACGGATGAGTGCATGACCCAAGCAGAGCCACCTAGAGCCTTCCCTGGATTTGTAGGAAGTGAGCCTGTGGGACACAGAAGTGCCTCTTTCAGCTCAAGTTGCTGAGATGGGAAGATGGGATTCTAGAGTGGTCAGAGGCCAGCTTGCTCTCCATGGTAAAGATCCTGCTTAGAAAATTAGGTCAGCGGATTGGGAGCACAGAGAGAAAAAGGCAGAGAGACAGACAGAGCAGTAATGAAAACTTGTTGCCGAAACCGGTTTGGCTCAGTGGTAGAGCGTCGGTCTGCGGACTGAAAGGTCCCGGGTTCGATTCTGGTCAAGGGCATGTGCGTTGGTTGCGGGCACATCCCCAGTAGGGGATGTGCAAGAGGCAGCTGGTCGATGTTTCTCTCTCATCAACGTTAATAGCTCTCTATCTCTCTCCCTTCCTCTCTGTAAAATATCAATAAAATATATTTTAAAAAAAGAAAAGAAAAAAACAAAACTTGTTCCAGTCACACCTGAATCCTGCCCAGTCCGCACCTCCAACTGACCAGCTATACAAACAAATACATTTTTTTCCTTGCTAAAGCCAATTTGAGGTCACTTGCAATCTAAAGGGTAGAGACTAATACAAATTATCATAAATTGTCCTTCTCAAAGACAACCTAATGGAGGTTTAAGTAAAAGTTCCTCCTGAGTGTCTCTGCCTGGTCCATCTGAGTTAATACAGAATGCCCAAACTTGGACAGTTTTGAATGCAAGGGAGTAAACATAGGTAGCTGCACTTGGCCAGCAGGCATAAACTGGAACTATCCTGAGCGAATCGGGTGTCTGAGCACCTTGTTTGGGGTAGGAGTTAAGAGTAGAGGTGGGAAAGGGGGCTAATGCCATGCAGTTCACAGTCTGTGGTTAAGCTGGTGCCGCCCATTGCATCTGTCCGTTCTCCAGGCCTGTCCAGCCATCCGGCACGGAATGCTTGCAGAGATGGGAGGGTAACACTCCACATGACCTTCTGAAAGGAGACATGCCTCAGGGTTCGCCTCCTGCCTTCCAAACCTACTGACCCACATGTTTAGTCCCAGTCTCAACCCAGGAGTGGCCTGGCCAGCCACAGGGCTATGAAATAGCTCCAGGACATTTCCAAGACTTCCATCAAAAATCAGTACTTCATTTTGCCACCAGCAAATGAAATTTTTTCCAACAGAAAACAAAACAAAACACAAACACTTAGATGACACGTGTTCTTCCTGCATGTCTTTAAACTTGTGGTGACCTGTGTGGCCTGTGGTATGGCTGAAAGGTAGCAGACCAGAAGTCTCTGGCTCTGTTGGTATGAGTCACGTGACCTGGGCCCACCACTGCCAGCCTCTCTTACACGGAGCAGTCATCCAGGCAAGGCTGTGGTTGAAGACGAAAGGCAGCACGGGCAGTCCCCGGCCCAGGGTGTAGCAGCCTGAGCAAATGATAGTTACAACATCATTGTCTGAAGGTCAGGAACAGTGTCTCTTAGTTAATCTGAGTTGTGGCCTCTTTGCTGGGAAGACCTTTGCCAGCTTCACAAATGGGTAAACAGAGTTGCAGAAAAGCAAACTTTGGTCAGCATTCCTTCAATAAATCACTGCCGAGTTCCTTCAGAAGTAAGGGTCCAGCTTCTAGACTTGCTCGTTGGAAATTTTCTATAATTATATCTCTTTATTAAAAAAAGGTTTACTAGGGGAGGGGAGGGAGATCTGGGGGAGATAAGAGATCAACAGAAGGGCTGGTATGCATGCATATAAGTACAACCGATGGACACAAAAATCTGGGGAGAGAGGGCATGTATGGGAGGTAGGGGGGGGGCCAAGGTAAGCTATGTACACGTATAATACCTTAATAATTTTTTTAAAAAAAGTTTACTAAACAAAGTGCAGTGACAAGATTTCACAGGTATGTTTTAAGCATTTCTAAAGTTTCATTTATTTTTTTTAATTTTAATTTTTTTTATTTAATTTTTTAGAGCTTTTTCCACCATTTTTTACTAAGGTATTATATGTGTACATAGCTAATCATTGCCTCCCACCATACATGCCCTCCCTCCCAAGAGTTTTGTGTCCATTGGTTGCACTTATATGCAAGCATACCAGTCCTTCGGTTGATCTCTTATCTCCCCCAGATAACCCTACCCTCCCCGCTGTCATTTGACAGTCTGCTTGTTGCTTTACTGTCACTATATCTATCTTTCTGTTCATTAGCTTATAATGTTCTTTATTATCCATAAATGAGTGAGGACGGGTGGTGTTTCTCTTTCATTGACTGGCTTATTTCACTCAGCATGATGTTCTCCAATTCCATCCAGGTTGCTGCAAATGATGAGAATTCCTTTTTTTTTTTTTAAATATATATATTTTATTGATATTTTACAGAGAGGAAGGGAGAGAGATAGAGAGCCAGAAATGTCGATGAGAGAGAAACATCGACCAGCTGCCTCTTGCACACCCCCTACCGGGGAAGGTGCCCGCAACCAATGTACATGCCCTTGGCCGGAATCGAACCCGGGACCTTTCAGTCCGCAGACCGACGCTCTACCACTGAGCCAAACCGACCTCGGCAGAATTCCTTATTTTTTATGGCTGCATAGTATTCCATTGTGTAGATGTACCATAGTTTTCTGATCCAATCATCTGCTGACGGGCACCTAGCCTGTTTCCAAATCCTAGCTATTGTAAATTGTGCTGCTATGAACATAGGGGTGCATATATCCTTTCTGATTGGTGTTTTTAGTTTCTTGGGATATATTCCTAGTAGGAGGATTACTGGGTCAAATGGGAGTTCCATTTTCAGTTTTTTGAGGAAGCTCCATACTGTTCTCCAAGTGGTTGCACCAGTCTGCATTCACACCAGCAGTGCACTAGGGTTCCTTTTTCTCCGTACCTCTCCAACATTTGTCGTTTGTTTTTTGTTGATGTTGGCCATTCTGACAGGTGTGAGATGGTACCGCATTGTTGTTTTGATTTGCATCTCTCGGATAAGTAGTGACTTTGAGCAGTTTTTCATGTGCCTCTTGGCTTTCCTTCTGTCTTCTTTTGAGAAGATTCTATTTAGGTCCATTGCCCATTTTTTAATTGGCTCATTCATTTTCCTTTTATTGAGTTGTATAAGCTGTCTGTAGATGTTGGAGATTAAACCTTTATCAGTGATATCGTTTGCAAATATGTTCTCCCAGACCGTGGGTTTTCTTGTTGTTTTGTTGATGGTTTCTTTTGCTGTAAAAAAGCTTTTTGTTTTGATGTAGTCCCATTTGTTCATTTTCTCTTTAGCTTCCATTGCCCTAGAGTTAGTATCAGTGGAGAAGTTCTTTAGGCATATGTCTGAAATTTTGCTGCCTGTGGATGACTCTAGTATTTTTATGGTTTCCCGTCTTATGTTTAAGTCCTGTATCCATTTTGAGTTTATTTTTGTGTATGGTGTAAGTTGGTGATCTAGTTTCATTCTTTTGCATGTATCTGTCCAATTTTCCCAACTCCATTTATTGAAGAGACTGTTTTGACTCCATTGTATACTCGTGCCTCCTTTGTCAAATATTAATTGAGCATATTGATTGGGGTTGATATCTGGATTCTCTAATCTGTTCCATTGATCTATATGTCTGTTCTTGTGCCAGTACCAGGCTGTTTTGAGAACAGTTGCTTTGTAATACAGCTTGAAATCTGGTATTGAGATCCCTCCTACTTTACTCTTCTTTCTCAAGATTGCTGAGGCTATTCAGGGTCTTTTATTGTTCCAAATGAACTTTTGGAGAGTTCTTTGTAGGTCTGTGAAGTATGCCATTGGTATTTTAATGGGGAGTACATTGAACTTAAAACTTGCTTTGGGAAGTATGGACATTTTGATGATGTTGATTCTACCAATCCATGAACATGGTATGTTCTGCCATCTGTTTACATCTTCCTCTATTTCTTATTTCAGTGTCGTGTAGTTTTCTGCATATAGGTCTTTTACCTCCTTAGTTAAATTTATTCCTAGGTATCTTAATTTTTTGGTGCAATGGTAAATGGGATTGCTTTTTCAGTCTCTGTTTCTGTAAATTCACTATTGATGTATAGAAATGCCAAGATCCCCTTGCGTTGATTTTGTATCCTTCTACATTGCCAAATTCGTTTATTAAGTCTATTAGCTTTTTGATGGAGTCTTTTGGGTTTTTTATGTACAGTATCATGTCATCTGCAAAATAGGGACAACTTTACTTCTTCTTTTCCAATTTGGATGCCTTTTATTTCCTCTTCTTGTCTAATTGCAATGGCTAGTACTTCCAGTACTATGTCAAAGAGGAGTGGTGAGAGTGGGCATCCCTGTCTTGTTTCTGTTCTTAGAGGGAATGGTTTTAGTTTTTGCCCATTGAGCATGATGTTGGCTGTGGATTTATCGTATATAGCTTTTATTATGTTGAGGTACGATCCTTGTACTCCCATCTTGTTGAGAGTTTTTATCAGGAAAGGGTGTTGGATTTTATCAAATGCTTTTTCTGCATCAATTTATATAACTATATGATTTTTAACTTTCAGTTTGTTTATGTGATGTATCACATTTATTGATTTGCGGATATTGTACCATCCTTGCATTCCGGGAATAAATCCTACTTGGTCATGGTATATGATCTTTCTGATGTTCTGTTGGAGCTGATTTGCTAGAATTTTGTTGAGGATTTTGGCATCTATGTTCATGAGGGATATTGGCCTGTAATTCTCTTTCATTGAGTTGTCCTTCTCTGGTTTTGGTATTAGGGTGATGCTGGCTTCATAGTAGGAGTTTGGAAGTGTTCCTTCCTCTTGAATTTTTTGGAATAGTCTGAGGAGGATAGGTTTTAGTTCTTCCTTGAATGTTTGGTAAAACTCTCCTGTGAAGCCATGTGGCCCTGGGCTTTTTTTTTGCTGGAAGCTTTTTGATGACTGCTTCAATTTCTTCCAAAGTCACTGGTCTATTGAGATTTTTAGATTCTTCCTGATTGAGTTTTGGAAGGTTATATTTTTCTAGGAATATGTCCATTTCCTCCAGGTTGTCCAGTTTGTTGGAATAGAGTTGTTCGTAGTATTTTGTAACAATCCTTTGTATTTCGGCGGGGTCTGTTGTTATTTCTCCTCTTTAATTTCTGATTTTGTTTATTTGGGTCCTCTCTCTTTGTTTCTTGGTTAGCCTGGCTAGAGGTTCACCAATCTTGTTTATTCTTTCAAAGAACCAGCTCTTGGTTTTGTTGATCTTATGTATTGTTTCTTTGGTCTCTATGTCATTTATCTCCGCTCTGATTTCTGTTATTTCCTTCCTTCTGCTTACACTGAGCTTTTCTTGTTGCTCTTTTTCTAACTCTTTGAGTTGTAGAGTTAGATAATTTGTTACCATTTTTTCTTGTCTTTTACAATAGGCTTGCAGAGATATGAACTTCCCTCTCAAGATTGCTTTTTCTGTATCCCATAGATTTTGGATAGTTGTGTTTTCATTGTCATTTGTTGCCATGATGTTTTTAATTTCTTTCTTGATTTCTCTGGTAATCCAGTCCTTGTTCAATAGCATGCTATTCAGTCTCCATGTGTTTGATTTCCTTGGATTATTTTTATTGTAGTTGATTCAGACCCTTTCTTTGCATGACTTTGTATATTTCATCCTATTCCCTTCTGGCCTGGTGAGTTTCTGTTGAGAAATCAGTTGCTAGTCTGATGGGGGTTCCTTTATATGTAACTTTCTGTCTCTCTGGCTGCTTTTAAGATTCTTACTTTGTTGTTGGTGTTTGCCAATTTAATTATAATATGCCCTGGCGTCGGTCTTTTGGGATTCATTTTGTTTGGGACTCTGCAAGCATCTTGTATTTGTGTGGGGTTTTTCTTCTCTATCTCAGGAAAGTTTTCTGCCATTATTTTTTGAAATACATTTTCCATGTCTTCCTCAGTTTCCTTTCCTTCTGGAACCCCTATTATTCTAATATTGTTTTGTATTGTCCCAAAGCTCCTGTAGGCTTTCCACTTGCTTCTTAATTTTTCTTTCTAGAAGCTGCTCTAATTGGGTATTTTTTTCCATCTTGTCTTCTATCTTACGGATGTGGTCCTCTGCTTCTTCTAGTCTACTCTTGATACTTTCTATTGAGTTCTTCATAGTAGCGATGTCATTTTTCATTTCTTCTTGTGTCATCTTCATTTCTTCTTGGTTCTTGTTCATTTCCTCTTGGTTCTTACTCATATTGTCAAATTTGTCTTCCATTCTTTTTAGCCATCTTATGATCATTACTCTAAATTCTTTCTCTGGTAGGTTGCTTGCCTCTAACTCGTTTACTTCCTTTTCTGGTGATGCCTGCTTTTCTTTCATTTGTGGGCTGTTTTTTTGTCTCCCCATGGTTTCTCTTTTCAGGATGTCTGGTTATATAGTTCTCTTTCTCCTGCATTGATTTAAAGGCATACAATACAACACTACCAGGTACAACACAAAAGGCACTGAATAGGAATGTATTTGAGATATTAAGAACCTCTAATAAAGGTGACCACTAGAGAAAGGCAAATTAGGGGAGAGGAGAGAAAGATAAAAGGTTAAAGGACAGAGAGAGAGAGAGAGAGAGAGAGAGAGAATTGAAAAAGAAGGATAGTTAAAGATAATAAATAAAAAATTAAAAAAACTAGTGTCAAAATGAAATTGGGTAACGGGAAAGGAAAAAAGAGAGAGAGAGAGAGAGAGAGAGAGAGTGAGAAAGAGGGAGAGAGACAAGAAGCAGTCTAAGAGAGAAAAGGGTAACAAACTATATATATATGTGGAGAAAATTCCAATAGGACAACCACTAATCCCAGCACATGCCACCAACAATACAATATCCACTAATATCAAGCAAGTCTAGGATAAACAGAAGTAAAAAAAAAAAAAACCATACAAAAACAAAGCAATTACAAAATATTAAGCAACATTAACAACAAAAGAATAAGCTTATCAATCTCACTAAAAAGCATAAAAATTCGATATAATAAACATTCACGCAAACAACAACATAAGGACAGAGAGGAAAACCGTTGTTCTTTTTTTTTTTACTAGTTAATATAGCGAAGAGAGTGGTATTTATGCACTTTGAACAGGGGGTTGGAAACTAGGTATATAAGTAGTGTGAGAATTCTAGCGAGGGGTGTACAGAAAGAAAAGGGAAAAACTAAACAGGAAAGGGTTAAGATAAACAGGAGATGAAAAGGGGATAGGTTAGTAATAGAGTGATGGTGTAAATGTTGAGTTGAGATAAGGTTGAATGATGCTATAGTAGGGATGTAACTATAATGAAGACTAACCTCAGTGTAAAATAAAGAGAAAATAAAACGGTACTTTTAAAAAAAGAAAAAGAAAAAGGAAACAAAATGTGCAAAATAGCAGTATTAATAGTGATGATTGAAACTAAAAAATGTAATTATTGAAGAGGTAACATCAAGTGAGGAAAAAAGAAAAAATAGTTTCTTAAGTAAAGGATGTAAAAAATGAAAATAAAATAAAAGATGTAAAAATGAAAATAATACAAAATATAGAAAAATTAGCATAAAAATGTGTAGTAGTAGTCATTCACTTCCTCTGTTTTTCTATTTGGCACGCCTATTTTTCAATCCAATCAGTATTGCAGTTCCCTGCGTTCCACTGCACCTCCGTTTTGTAAGCTAGACCTTAATTTACATAGCCTATTTCTTCCGTTTATTTTTGATTAATTAAAAGTAGTAAAAAAAAAAAAAAAAAAGTCAGTTTGTATATCAGCCCCTAGGTGGCAGTGTTTCTAGATTGACTTCCCCGTCTTCCCTTCTTTCTTTCTCTATGGAGCTCTATGGTGCCTCCTTGGTGGCTCCTGTTCAGATCCCCTGTTTCCAGGCAGGCAATTTCCCCCGGCAGACTCCCAGGATATGCCAAACTGGGCAGTCTTTCCCTGGTGCTCAAAAGCCAGGGGACGAAGGGGATCCGGCACAGGATGGGTTTGCGCCAGGGTTTCCAGATGTTCCACTTATGACGGGATAGTCCCGATTCTTAACAATTTGCCCCACGCCCCTTGGCGTTTTAAAGCAAAGTCCCGATTTTTGGGAAGATCACGCCAAACCCGGTACTGGGTCTTGCAGCGCGATATTCTCTCTGGGGCCCCTGCCTCTTTCGGAGCCCACTGCTCTGGCCGCACAGCCACTGCAGCCACTCTGGTCGCACAGCAGCTACAGGCGCCGCCACCACAGGAGGAACCCAGAACCCCCACGTTCTCCCCTGCAAACTCTGACCTTTCTGTGGATGATTGAAGAACTTCCTTGAATCCACGTCTTTGCGCCGATTGGGGCGTCACAAGTGTTGGTGGGCTCCACTGTTGTGGGCTTTTCAGGCTCAGGTAAGATCCTCTTTTCTTTGTAAGATGGCGAAGTTTTCCTTCTGAGTCAGTAGGTCAGGGAGAAGTTCCCATTGCAGAGCGGGCTGCCTGGTCAGGAAATCCTGTCCAGCAGACTCCCCCTATCTTTTCCTAGAGCTCTGCCACTGCTCAGCTTGCCAACTAACACTTCCCGATCAATTCTCAGGCGCTCCTTCTATCTGCTCTGGGACTAGGTTCAGAACCAGTCCATCTGATCCCAAGTTTCATTTATTTATAAACAAATTAACCAGCAATGGCTGGTTCCTTGAAAATGGGCTTCATTGACACCCATTATGAGAGCCATCCCATAAGACTTACACATGCTGGTCTCCTGAGATGCATCTTATACAATCCTTAGAATGAAGTTTTAACTGTAACAATATTCCCAGGGAGAAATATCAATGTGAGAGAAACACATCAATTGGTTGCCTCCTGCACATGCCCTGACCAGGGCCCAGGCCAGGGAGGAGTCTGCCACCAACGTATGTGCCATTGACTGGAATTGAATCTAGAACCCTTTGGTCCACAGGCTGATACTCTATCCATTGAGCCAAGCCAGCTAGAGCTGTCCTTATTCAGGTTGCTGCAAAAAAGATTGCCATCAACATAATTTAAAAGTAACCAGGGATGAAAAATAGCAGCAGAGTAAGTGGATGCTACACAGACATGCTCCCAGGACTAAATTGGAATTACAGCTAAAATATAGAAAAACTTCCTGAATAATCACCAGAAGACTTGCTAGAGAGATTCCTGATAACTGAGGACAGAAAGTGGAGACTGCATAGAGACTGGAGGGGCAGAGGCCCATTAAAAATCTGAGAATAATAATTAGCCTCCAGACAGAAGCAATTGCCCCACCCTATAGAAAAGAAAAGAAACTCTCACCATGCCTGTGGGTGATTTCCTGGGGGCACTTCAAGAGGCAATCTATCAATTTGTTGGCCAAAGCAGTCTCTGGAGGACTTGAATCTTTGCCTGATCTAAATAGTCAGAAACAGTGTTTGACACTGTCCCACACCAGATTGACATACATAGCAGATCCACCTAATACAGAGTAACAAACCCAAACAGGCAGTAAAATGAGGAGACAAACAAACAACCCCAAATGAAAGAACTAGAGAGTTCTCCAGAAGAAGAGATAAGTGAAATGGAGATAAGAAATGTATCTGATATAGAGTTCAGAATAATGATGGTAAAGATAACTAAAATGATATTCCTTAAGACAAATAAAATACTGAAAAGCTAGACACAGCCCAAAGGTCCAAGCAAGAGTTGGTTAAATAAGTTAATTTATAAATTTTGATATATCTATATGGAATATTGAGATTTCATTAAAAGTTGATAAGTGGGATTACTTAAAAATTTTAAGTCTGCTCTTCCAAAGATATGGTTATGAAAATAAAGACTAATTCATTTAGACAAAAACTACTCATGATACTTATAACTAACAAAGGAACTGTATTTAGAATATATAATTGTTGTAATTCAATAAGAAGAAGGCAAACAACCCAAAATAGCCAAATGGTTTGAAGAATTATTGAAGAAGATTGCCATAGCACATGAGAAAATGCTAAACTTCACGAGTCTTTAGGGAAATGCAAACTAATGCCATAATGAGCTAGCACTACACACTTCCCCCAAATGGCTAAAATTAAAAAGAGTGACAAGACCAAATGCTGGTGAGGATTGTGGAGCAACTGGAACTCTGCCTAGAGCCACTTATAACTTATACCCGATTCCTTCTCCTTTCCTCATGATGAGCTTTTTTTTTTCTTCTATATTTTTCTCCTACATATTCTACTCAAGTTCATCATCTGTACTTGAAGTCTCATCATGGGCCCAGCTGTGTGTTTTACCCCTGAGCTTCCTTATGGCTGCAAATAACAGCCTGGAATAAGAGCAGCTGCCCAACCCATACAGGCTCCTGGTGCATGCTGGGGCTTTTACTTCCTAAAGACATGCAGACACATACCCAATTCTCCTTCCCTCATTTCTTTATCTGGCCATCTGACAACCCCTTCTCATCCTTCAGATCCACTCCCATTTTACCACCTCCAGAGAGCCTTCTTCAAGCCCTCTCACTTAGGGCTAAGCGCCCTCCTCTGTACTCCCCGGAACCCTGTGGTTGCCTTCCTTATACACCTAGAATCCCCCAAGAAGTGATTCTGTAGCTTTGGGGGGAAGGCACTCTGGGACCCACTTACTAGTTCTGACAGTGAGAGTGCATCCACTGTGTTCCTCCCGGCCTGGTGATGGCCAGAGCTGGGGGAGGGGTTGTGCCCCTGGGCAGAAGAATCCTTTCTTTCTAGACTCCAACTTGAGAAATGACAACCCTGCACAGAATTGTGCTTGCCTTTGCGTGTCCATGACACTCAGCTGGAGAACCTCAGCTCCCACTGAGGCATCTGGGTGACAGCGACGGGCTGTGGCAGGCTCTGACTCTTGCCGTCCAGGAAGCCAGACGCAGATAGGAACTCACCAAATGTCTGCTAGGCATGGACACTGCACCTGGTTCTGGGCGCACACACCCACGGTCAGGAAAGTGCTCAGGACCCAAGAGTGGGGTCTGCTCAGAGCTGGCGTCTCATAGATGGGACAGCTGCACTTGTTCCAAGTTGCCTCTTCCCATGTGCCCCACCCTTGCCACCTGCTCTGTAAATATTCTGTGGTAAGCATGAGTGTGATGTTGGTTTTGTAAGTCATTGGCCATACTTAATGCACTTAGTTCCCAATGACCATCATTACTTCCAGAGGCAGCTTCTGCCGCCCCGGCTGGTTCCTGGGCCTGGGTGCTGGCGAAGCAGTGAGCTCGGGGCTGCTCGCTGCGGCCCAGCTGTGTGCCCAGGCAGCGGGCAGCGGGAGACAGACACACATTCACAGCGTGCAGGTGCCAGATCACTCTTGCAATGAAATCATGTTTCTCACATTTTATATTTTGCAGAGCAGGACACAGAACATAATACTGGGTTTTGTTCATTCTAAGTAAACATCTGACAATGCCCAATTCACTGGCTCCTGCCCCCAAAGCAGCAAGCTTCCTTAAATAAAAAATGAGTGCAAATGTGTGCACTCACAGGTAGAGGGGCGCTCTCAGTCTACAGGCTGGCTGTGAAGAAACACTGGACTTCCTTTACTCTTGCCCCTCAAACCCTATTTCACGGTCCGGTCCCCGTGCCCTCTGCTCCCATTTCTCCAGCCCTCGAGGCTCTGGCCTCATCTGTCTCCGGCCGCTTCCATCCACCACAGTGAGCTCTGCCCCGTCTCCGCAGTCGGGCCCGTGATCACCAGGCAGGTAGCCACAGATCTGTTCCAGAGCAGGGGAGAAGCCTCCTGCGTGGCTGGGTTTTGGGACACCCAACTTTGGTGGCCTCTCGGGCCGGTGGGCAGGCACAGGGACCAGTTTCTCCTGCCCCTGTGTGACTGCATACTCTGCACTTAGGTTCTCTCAGACCCGCTGGCATCTTCTCCCTCTCCCTGAACCTGGGAGTGGTCCCAGCAGCAGGGCCAGGGTCTCTCAAGAACCTGGAAGCGTCTACTTCTCCACTTTTCTGATGCTCCAAACCCCACGTAATAATAGCTTTCTGATCCGACAGAGGAAGACTTGCTGTAGACCAGTGTTTCCCAAAGTGGGGTACGCGCACCCCAGGGGCACGGGAAGAGTTTGGTGGGGGTACGTGTTGCACCGGGGTTTGGTGGGCATATGCACTGCACCGTGCTTAGCTGCGCCTAATTCTACGTTCTCATGAGTCAAGTCAAGACAGTCTTGTGAGGCGTGAGATGGTCCCGTGTGCAAATACATGTTATTTATAATATAACTTTTATTTCTATTTTATTATGAATAATTTTATTTTTTGTTTATTAGTTTGTGTATGCACCAAAAAAAGAAAAAATAAATATATTTTGATTGTTATTAAAATACATCCTTTTTTTTTTTTTTTGACGAGGAGTACTCAGCATTACGAAAATTATAGAAGGGGTACACATATGTCATAAGTTTGGGAAACAGCCTAAACCAGTTTGGCTCAGTGGATGGAGCGTCAGTCTGCGGACTGAAAGGTCCCAGGTTCAATTCTGGTCAAGGTCATGTACATTGGTTGCGGGCACGTCCCCAGTGAGGTGTGCAGGAGGCAGCTGGTCAATGTTTCTCTCTCATCGCTGTTTCTAGCTCTCTATCCCTCTCCTTTCCTCTCTATAAAAAAATCAATAAATTTTTTGTTTTTTAAAGTTTGGGAAACACTAACTCAGCAGGGACTGGCCCCAGCCCACTGGCTTACTGGACAGATCCGGGCGCTCCCAAATGAAAAGGCCATTCCTGCAGGCAGTGAGAGGAGGGAGCGCACGTGTTTGAGCGGCAGGAGAGTCACAGGAATGCTGAGGGGAGGAGCCACGGGTAGCGTGCCCATCCTGTCCTGTGCGTGTCACAGCATGGAGCTTACACTTACACCAACGGAGTCTGCACACACAAAGCAGGAGGTGCTTCGCACAGCCCAGCGAGGCCCGGGCGCAGCGAGCCAGCCAGAGCCACGGCCGCTGAGTGAATCTGCCTCCCAGACAGCGAAAGCCCGGCCTGCATCCCCTGGGCTCTGAGCCTGGGCCCTGGGCACGGGCACCCGGGAGAGGGCAGCAGGCCCCTGGGGCAGGCGTCCTCAGTCTGGAAGAAGACAGAATCCTCAATAGGTGACACGTAGTGAGCGAAGCGTCATCTATCACAGAGCGAAGTGCTCCTCTGCCCAGACTCCCGGGTGGAGGAGCCTGAGCGGGGATGGCCTTCTGCACCGGAGTCGCACTAGAGACACAACAATGTGGACACCTTGGAGGACAGCAGCTGCCTCCCACCCCCAGCCGTGGCCTCTCTCTCCCGCGGTGCTGTCTGCGGCCGCTCCCCGGTGGCAGGGAGGTCGCCACAGGACAGCCCGATAGCCCACTGGATGCCCGACGCTCAGCGCCACCTGCAGGAACAAGACAGTCCCAAGCAGCGCGCGGCTCTGGGCCCAGCAGCTCAGAGGTGCTCGGCTGCGGCCAGGCTCGGCCCTTCCTGCCCACCGGCCAGAGAAGTGCCCGAGATTCCGGGCCTGGCCTGGCCGCTGGAGCCAGCGTAGCTGTGCTGTGTCGACACAGCCCCGGCTTACTCTACCCCAAGACTGCTTCCCTGGGGACCCACCCATGCCGCCTCCGAGCCCCCTCCTCCATCCTGGCCTGCCCCCTCCCGCCTGCCCTTCACGGTCTTTCTGACCATGCCTGCTCCTGCCTTCCACTGCCTCCCAGGTTTTAGGTTAAATCCCACGTACCTGAGGTTAACATCAGCCCTGGAGCCTGCTCCCACCTCCCTGCACCTTCCTCTCCCACACTCCCCAGCGCAACCACCCTCCCTGCTGACCCTCGACTCCAGGCCTTGGCACAAGCTGTTTCTAGAACTCCCTCTGCCTGACCAGCATCACCTTCTTTCCTAACTGGTTCTGGCCCAAAAGCCCTCCACCCAGGAAACCTTCCAGACTCGCCACTGGGCCAGCGACTTTGCTCTGAGACCCACAGCCCTCACTCCACCTTGTTCTCCATCCGTCAGAGGAGCAGGCCCACCTCAGCCACCGGCACGCCCTCAGAGCACACCAGCATCGATGCCTAATATATTCAGATGCTTGGGAGAAGGGGAGTGTGTGGGAGAAAGCAAGGAGTGCTGTTTTATGCCTGGGGGCCTGCTTTGCCCCAAGCACTGCTGACTTCATCCGAACCTCACCTAGGAGTGGCTGCACACCATGGGACTTAGCCAGCTCCTCCCACACCAACTCTGATTCTCAACTTGGGGCTGTGGGCCCAGGAGGTGTGTGAGGTATATGGAGGTGTGCAAGAAGGTCCATACAGTCTATTGTGAGTGTTTGCCACCACTTCTCCTTTACTTTTAATTTTTTATGAGTGGGAAATTCACATGAAGTTGCAAAGTAGTATAGAGATCCCAGGTGCCCTCCACCCGGTTTTCCTCAATGGTGACACCTGGCATAACTATAAACAATCTGAATCCGGGAACTGACATTGGCACAGCATAGTTGCATAGCTCTTTGTCATTTCACCACATGTGAAGCTTCGTGTAAGCGACCTCAGAACTAGTCCAGCCTCACAACCCTTCCTAGTACACCCTCCCGTCCCCCCTCCCCTCAGGCCTGGCAGCCACTCATCCGTTCTCATTCACATACCTGCGTCACTTCCGTTAATGTTATCCTGTCGATCATAGAGCATGTTGTTTTTTGGACTAGCTCTGCGCTCAGCACAATGCCATTGAGATCCTCCCCAGCTGTTGCATCCACCAATGGCTCAGCCCTTGGCATTACTGAGCACTATTCGATTGCTGGTTGGATGCTCACTAGGCTTCGCTGATCCAGGTGTGTTTTGGTTGACTCTAGTTTTTGACTATCCTATCTAATAAGAGTAATATGCAAATTAACCATCACTCCACAACAAAAATGGCAGCACCCATAGCCACAAGATGGCCGCGCCCAGTCCTCTTAACCCTGCTGGAGTCCCCAGGTCTGCGGTGGATAGTCCAGGGTGTCTAGCTGGGAGACACCCACCTCCGATGCAGCAAGCCCTGCCCAGTGGTGGCAGCCCAGGGTGTCCAGCTGGGAGGCACCAGCACCCTGCACAATCCCAGCTGATCCCGGCCAGCAGCGGCAGCCTGGGCTGGGGTCTCAGACCAGCAGGGCCTTGCACCCAAGCTGTGGGATCCCCTGGCCCTGGAGGCAGCCTGGGCTGGGGTCTCAGACCAGCAGGGCCTTGCACCCAAGCTGTGGGATCCCCTGGCCCTGGAGGCAGCCTGGGCTGGGGTCTCAGCCTGGCCAGGGCGCAATCCCTTTCAGTGGTGGCAGCCTGGGATCACACCAGCCAGGCAGATGGAGGAATTTTAAATGTTTCTTTAAAAAAAAATTATTGATTTTTTACAGAGAGGAAGGGAAAGAGATAGAGAGCTAGAAACGTCTATGAGAGAGAAACATCGATCAGCTGCTTCCTGCACACTCCCCCCTGGGTATGTGCCCCCAACCAAGGTACATGCCCTTGACCAGAATTGAACCTGGGACCCTTGAGGCTGCAGGCCAATGCTCCATCCACTGAGCCAAACTGGTCAAAGCTGTCCAATATGCTAAAGAAAAAACCCTATCTAATAAAGAGGTAATATGCAAGGGAGGGCATTGGGGGTGACCGGGCTGTCAGGGGAGGGCAGTTGGGGATGATCAGGCTGGCAGGGGAGTGGTTAGGGGGTGATCAGGCTATTAGGTAGAAGTGGTTAGGGGCAATCAGGAAGGCAGGCAGGTGAGTAGTTGGGAGCCAGCAGTCTTAGATTGTGAAAGGGATGTCCTCAGGGGTCCCAGATTGGAGAGGGTTGGCTGAGGGACACACTCCCTCCCATGCACGAATTTCGTGCACCGGGCCTCTAGTTACAAATAAGCTGCCATGAGCAATTGTGTACATGTTTTTGAATGAGCATAAGTTTTTATTACTCTGGAATAAATACCCACAAGTAAAAATTCCAGGTCATGTAGTAAGTATGTGTTTCATTTGTTAAGAAAGTGCCAAACTTTCCCAGAGTGTCTCAACAACTTTCCATTTCCACCAGCAAAGTGTGAAGCCTGAGCCTCCACATGGGCTCTCCACACACACTCCCCACACGCTCACAGCTTTGGTGCTCTTGTTATTCTTCGCCGTGTATCTCTGACAGTTGGGCAGTGGTTCTCGTCACGGCTTTCCTTAATGGCCTGGTGCTGAGCATCTTCCCTGCTTGTTTGCATCTGGGTCTGCTCATCGGTGAGATCACTTCATGTCTCATGCCTGTTCTCTGATTGTTCATTGTTGAGTTTTGAGAGCTCTTTGTGCTAGTATATTCTAGATAATCCTCATTTGTTGGGAATGTAGTTTCCAAGTATTTTCTGACAGTCTGTAGCTTGTCTTTTCATCCATTTAACAGAATCTTTTGCAGGGAAAAGGCTTTTCATTTTGAAGTCCAATTTATTCACTGTTTTTCCTTTAGTGAATTCACTTTTGGTATCATGTTTAAAAATTCTTCATCCAGCCTAGGCCCTAAAGAATTTTACCTATTTACCTATATTCCTTTTGTTGACAAATGCTTTCTTTGTCAACACTCAATTGGCCATATGTGTGGGGATCTATTTCTTGGTTCTCTATTTTGTTCTAGTGATTGGCATGTCTATTCCTTTGCCAATGAATGCCACCTAGTCTTAATAACAGTAGCTCTACAATAAGTCTTGAAAGCAGAGTAGCTCCTCCCTTTCTATAGTTTTTCAAAATTGTTTTAGCTATTAATATATAATAAAGCGGGAGAAACCAAGATGGCAGCATAGGTAAACACCTAAACTGCTGCCTCGCACAACAATTTCAAAACTACAACTAAAAGACAAAACGGACATAATCCAGAACCACAGGAGGGCTGGCTGAGTGGAAATTCTACAACTAGAAGGAAAGAGAAAAGCACACTGAGACTTGAGGAGCTGCAGAAGGCAGAGGAATAAAGGCGCACACTTGCAGAGGGCCGGCAACTGAGTATGCTGCTGGCTTTCTCAATCTGGAAGGAGACAAAAGCTCCCAACTGCTCGAACTTCAGTTCCAGGCAAGATTCTGGGAACCCAGACTCATTCAGGGAGAAACTGGCCTGTCTGGCAGCGGATGAAACTCAAGGGAGGCTTTCTCTCAGTGGTGCTTGCAGCAATTATCACGGGACACTGAGACCCAGGGGCCTCTTAGGGCAGGGCTGATGGGAAGCCATTGCTGTCTGCTCCTCCCTGAGACTTCGCCCCATCCAAGCTGAGCACAGAGGCTTCTGCAAGTCTTGTCTCAAGGGTGTCTCCAACACAGAAGTTCTCCCAGCGTAGACACAGCTGATCCTCACTACCAATTTGCCTGGAGGTCAATTCCTCCCAGTGGTACCAACAACAATAAAGGCTTAACTACAACAACACTGTGCACACAGCCCACAAAGTATGCACCAAGAGACTCTACCTCAGATAACTAGTGAGACTGAGCCACTGGGCCCTATAGGACACCTAGCACACAAAGCCACTCTATCAACTCAGGGAAGCAGCAAAATGTGGAGACAAAGAAACAGATCACAAACAAAAGAAATGGAGGAAAGCAAATGACTGGATATAAAAGTGAATGACCACTACTGCACAGTTATAGGTTTTTCAAGAATTTCCTAGAAAAGGCTGATAAATTTTTTTAAATATATTTTATTGATTTTTTTTTTTTACAGAGAGGAAGAGAGAGGGATAGAGAGTTAGAAACATCGATGAGAGAGAATCATCGATCAGCTGATCCCCCACCACTAAGGATGTGCCCGCAACCAAGGTACATGCCCTTGACCGGAATCGAACTTGGGAACCTTTCAGTCTGCAGACTGATGCTCTATCCACTGAGCCAAACTGGTTTCGGCAAGGCTGATAAATTTTAAAATATATATATTTTATTGATATTTTACAGAGAGGAAGGGAAAGAGATAGAGAGCTGGAAACGTCGATGAGAGATAAACATCACATCGACCAGCTGCCTCCTGCACACCCCCTACTGGGGATGTGCCCACAACCAAGGTACATGCCCTTGACCAGAATCGAACCCAGGACCTTTCAGTCCACAGACCGACGCTCTATCACTGAGCCAAACCGGTTTCGGCAAGGCTGATAAATTTAATGAGACCCTCAAATATATGAAAAAGGACCAACTAGGGAGTGTTAGTTGGCAAGCTAAGGGGTACTAGAACTCTAAGAGAAGGTAGGGGTCTGCTGGACAGGATTTCCTGACCAAGCAGCCCACACTGCGGGCTCAGAGGGAAAACTACTCCATCTTACAAAGAAAAGAGGATCTTATCTGAGGCCTGAAAATCCCATAACAGTGGAAACCAACGAACAGCTGTGACGCCCCAATTGGCGCAAACACATGGATTCAAGGTAGTTCTTCAATCACCCATGGAAAGGTCAGAGTTTGCCGGGAATAATGTGAGGGATCTGGGTCCCCGGCGGCGGCTGCTGCGGCAGCTGTGCGGCCAGGGCGACTCCAGGGCCCTGGCTCCTAAAGTGGCAGCAGCTGCAGAGAGAATCGCGTGCTGCAAGACCCAGTGCTGGGTTTGGCGCGATCTTCCCAAAAATCGGGGCTTTTTTAAAAAATGCCAAGGGACGCAGAACAAATTGTTAAGAATCGGGACTGTCCCACGAAAAGCAGAACATCTGGACACCTTGGCGCAGACCCATCCTGCACCTGGTCCCCTTCATCCCCTTGCTTCTGAGTACTAGGGAAGGACTGCTCAGTCTGGCATATCCTGGGAGACTGCAGGGGGAAATTGCCTTCCTGGAAACAGGGGATCAGAGCGGAAGAGACCATCTGGGAGCCACCACGGAGGCAGCCTACCTCAACAAACCATAGAGAGTCCCATAGAGAAAGAAGGCTAGAGCAGCCAAAAAGACGGGGAAGTCAGTCCAGAAACACTGCCACCTAGGGGCTGAATTACAAACTGACTTTTTAATTATTACTTTTAATTAATCAAAAATAAATGGACACAAATAACTAAAAAATAGCCTACTTAAAATTAAGGACTAGCGTACAAAACTGAAGTGCAGTGGAACACAGGGAACTGCAATACTGTCTGGACTGAGAAACAGGAGTGCCAAATAGAAGAACAGAGGAAGTGAATGACCACTACTGCACATTTTTATGCTAATTTTTCTATTTTATTTTCATTTTTTACAACTTTTATTTTATTTTCATTTTTTACATCTTTTACTTAAGTAACAAATTTTTTTCTTTTTTCCTCACTTAATTTTACCTTTTTCAATTATTACATTTTCTAGTTTCAATCATCATTATTACTAATGCTATTTTGCAATTTTTGTTTCCTTTTTATTTTTTTCTCTTCTTTTAATTACCATTTTATTTTCTCTTTATTCTACATTAGGATTAGTCTTCTTCATTCTATTTTCATCCCTACTATAGCATCCTTCAACCCTATCTGAACTTGACCTTTACGCCATCACTCTCTTCCTAACCTCTCCCCTTTTCGTCTCCTGTTTATCTTAACCCTTTCCTGCTTTAGTTTTTCCCTTTTCTTTCTGTATACCCCCCGCTAAAATTTTCACCCTACTTATATACCTAATTTCCAACCCCTTGCTCCAAGTGCATAAATACCACTCTCTTTGCTATATTAACTATTTTTTTAAAAACTGTTTTCCTCTCTGTCCTTTTGTTGTTGTTTAGGTGAATGTTGATTATATTGAATTTTTATGCTTTTTGGTGAGATTGATATGCATATTCTTTTGTGATTATTGTTGCTTAGTATTTTTTAATTGCTTTGTTTTTGTTTGTTTTTTACTTCTGTTTATCCTAGCCTTGCTTGATATTAGTGGGTATTGCAGTTTGTATTAATCTCCAAGTATTGTTGCTGGCATTTGCTGGGATTAGTGGTTGTTCTATTGGAATTTTCTCCACATATATATAGTTTGTTCCCCTTTTCTCTCTTAGTCTGCTTTTTCTTCTTCTTCTCTCTCTCTCTCTCTCTCTTTTTCCTGTTTCCCAATTTCATTTCAACATTACTTTTTTTTTCTATCTCTTTATTTATCCTTCCCCTCCCCTTGTATTGTTTTACTTTTCTTATTTCTCTCCTATCCCCTAATTTGCCTTTCTTTAGTGGTCACCTTTGTTAGAGGTTATTAATATCAAAAATATATTCCTGTTCAGTGACTTTTGTGTTGTACCTGGTAGTGTTGTATTTTGTGCCTTAAAATCAATGCAGGAGAAAGAGAACTACATAACCAGATATCCTGAAAAGAGAGACCATTGGGAGACAAAGAAATAGCCTGCATATGAAAGAAAAGCAGGCATCACCAGAAAAGGAAGTAAACGAGTTATAGGCAAACAACCTTCCAGAGCAAGAATTCAGAATAATGATCATAAGATGGCTAAAAAGAATGGAAGACAAATTTGACAATATGAATAAGAACCAAGAGGAACTGAAGATGAACCAAGAAGAAATGAAAAATGACATTGCTACTATGAAGAACTCCAACAAACAAAAGCCCTGGGCCAGACGGCTTCACAGGGAAGTTTTACCGAACATTCAAAGAACTAAAACCTACCCTCCTCAGACTATTCCAAAAAATTCAACAAGGAGTACTTCCAAGCTCTTTCTATGAAGCCAGCATTATCCTAAACCCAAAACCAGATAAAGACACTACAAAGAAAGAGAATTACAGGACATTATCCCTGATGAATATAGATGTAAAAATCCTCAACAAAATATTAGCAAATCACATCCAATAATACATTAAAAATATCATACATCATAACCAAGTAGGATTTATTCCAGGGGTGCAAGGCTGGTACAATATCTGCAAATCAATAAAGATGATACATCACATAAACAAATTTAGAGATAAAATCCATATAATCATATCAATTGATGCAGAAAAAACAATAGACAAAAATCCAACAACCATCCTAATATATAAAAACCCTGGGTCTGCAATGACCAGGAGGATCGACCAACCAGAAGTCAGTCCTGCAGTCAGCAGGACCCAGTAGTGACTGCAGAGGGGGCTGCAAATCAGGCCCAGAGAGAGGCCTGAAGAGAGAAGGTTTGATCTGATGAACAGCACTTGCCTCTCTCTTTCGCTCTGGGCCTGGTCAGCAGCCACGCCTCCATTTCTCTCCAGGCCTCCACTTGGGCTGCTGATCAGCCCCACCTTTCTGATCAGGCCCCATTGATAGGCCCGGAGACGCTGACTGGCATAGAAACTGACCAATCAGAACCAAATCTGGATCAACTGTGAGGAGCCAATGGCTGCATAGGAGGCAAAGCTTTTGATACTGACTGGCATAGAAACTGACCAATCAGAACCAAATTGGCTAGCAGAGGATCGAGATCAGATCTGCAGGGAGGGGCAGTTGGGAATGAGATCAGGTTGGCAAGGGAGGGCAGTTAGGAATGATCAGGCAGGCAGAGGCAGTCAGGGGTGATCAAGCCAGAATGGAAGAGCAGTTGGGAATGAGATCAGGTTGGCAAAGGAGGGCAGTTGGGTATGATCAGTCTGGCAGGGGAGGGTAATTGGGGATGTGATCAGGCTGGCAGGGAAGGGCAAGATTAGGCCAGCAGGGGAGGGTAGTTGGGGGCAACCAGACCGACAGGGGAGGGCAGTTGGGAGCAATCAGGCCATCAGGGGAGAAGTTAGGTGTTAACAGGCCATCAGGTGAGTGGTTAGAGGATGATAAGGCTGCCAGGCAGAAGTGGTTAGAAGCAATCAGGCAGGCAGGCAGGCTAGCAGTTAGAAGCCAGCAGTCCCAGAGTGTGAGAAGGATGTCTATCTGCTGGTTTAGGCCTGATCCCTGTGCACGAATTTCGTGCATCAGGCCTTATTGATAAAAGCTCTCAGCAAAGTGAGAATAGAGGGAGCATATCTCAACATGATAAAGGCCATATATGAAACACTACTTAACAGACGAAATTAAAACATTTCCCTTAAGAAAAGGAACAAGACAGGGATGTCTGCTTTCACCACTCTTACTCATCATAGTACTGGAAATCCTAGCCACAGTGATCATACAAGAAGAAAACATAAAAGCACCCAAATTGGAAAAGAGGGAGTAAAAGTGTCATTTGCAGATGACATGATATTGTGCATTGAACACTCCAAAGACTCCACCAAAAAACTACTAGATTTAATAAATGAATTGAGCAATGTAACAGGATACAAAATTAACACCCAGAAATCGAAGGCAGTTTTATATGCCAATAATGAACTCTCAGAAAGAGGAACTAAACAAATAATCCCATTTATCATTCAACAACAACGAAAGGATATTTAGAAATAAACTTAGCCAAGGATATAAAAGACTTATACTCAGGAAACTACAGGACACTGAAAAGGAGACAGGGGAAGATATAAACAAGTCAAAGAATACACTGGTTCATGGATTGGTAGAATTAACATAATTAAAATGCCCATACTACCGAAAGCAATCTATAGATTCAATGCAATACCTATTAAAATACCAACTGCATATTTTACAGGTCTAGGACAAATATTCAAAAAATTTATGTGGAACCACAAAGACCTCGAATATCCATGGCATTTTTGAGAAAGAACAAAGTCAGAGGGAATCACAATACCAGACAGTCTCTTCAATAAATGGTGTTGGAAAAATTGGTCAGATACATGCAAAAAAATGAAACTAGATCACCAACTTACACCATATACAAAAACAAACTCCAAATGGAAAAGGACTTAAATGTAAGATGGGAAACCATAAAAATCTTAGAAGAATTCATAGGCAGTAAAATCTCAGACATCTCTCTTAATGACAGGGCAAAGGAAACTAAGGAGAAAATCAACAAATGGGACTACATCAAAATAAAAAGCTTCTGCACATCAAAAGAAACCATCAAAAAAAATGAAAAGGGAATCCACTGTATATAAGAATATATTTGGCAATGATACATCTGATAAATATTTAATATCCAAAGTATATAAGGAACTTATACAACTTAATAAAAGAAAGACAAACAATTCTATTAAAATTGGGCAAAAGACCTAAATAAGACCTAAATAGGACTTCTCCAAAGGGGACATACAGAAGGCCAAGAGACAGATGAAAGCATGCTC
Source organism: Vespertilio murinus (assembly GCA_963924515.1). Lineage (NCBI taxonomy): Eukaryota > Metazoa > Chordata > Mammalia > Chiroptera > Vespertilionidae > Vespertilio > Vespertilio murinus. The sequence goes on from OZ004711.1 coordinate 5,882,842, forward strand.
AATGTCACTGATCATCAGAGAGATGCAAATTAAAACGATAGTGAAGTATCATCTCACACCTGTCAGAATGGCTACCCTCAACAAATAAAAGTGTTAGTGAGAATGTGGCAAGAAGGGAGCCCTAGTGCACTGCTGGTGGGAATGCAGATTGGTGCAGTCGTTATGGAAAACAGTATGGAATATCTTCAAGAAATTAAATATGGAGCTTTCAGTTGACCTAGTGATCCCAATTCTAGGACTATGTCCTAAGAAACTCAAAGCACCAGAGAGAATGTATTCACCCCTATCTCCATTGAAGCACAATTTACAATAGCTAAGAGCCCCAGTGCCCATCAGCAGATGAGTGAATAAAACAGCTGTGATGGATTTACACCATGGAATACTATGCCGCAGTAAAGAAGGAGGATCCCTTAACCTTTGAGACAGCATGGAGGGACCTGGAGAGTTTTATGCTAAACGAAATAAGCCAGTCAGAGAAAGACAAGTATCACATGGTCTCACTCATGTAGAATCTAATGAACAAAATAAACTGGTGAACAAAATAGTTCCTGAGACATAGAAGCATAGAACAGACTGTAGAACCAAAGAGGGGGAGGGTGGTGGGTGTGTGGGAAGAGATCAAGGAACTTGTATGCATATATGCATAACCCATGGATGCAGACAATAGAGCAGTGGGGGTGGGCTAGAAGGAGTCAATGGGATAAAAAGGGGACATATGTAATACTTTCAATAATAAATATTTAATAAAATAAAGTAAAATAAATAGAAGAATGTTCTCAAGTGAAAACAAAAAGTAATGGCAAAAATGCATAAATTCAGTTTATGTATTTTTCTATAAGTGACTTCTATAAAATCTTGTATCATTCCTTCAAACTAAAAAATAATTTAAAAAACAAAGCTACTTGTAAAGTATTATTTAAGCCCACACTTGTTTTTCTGTATAAGTGGCAAGCACTGCTATCGGCCCAAATTGGCTTTTAGAAAGAGCAGACGTTCTTGGTGCTGTTGGAGGAACCACAAATAGTGGCTGCCGTGGAGGCGGAGCCACGGTAAGGAGCCAGGCGCCCTGCTCGTTATTTTATGGCAGAAAATGATGGGACGTCCACACTGCCCTCGTCCCACACTCCGCCTGACCCAGCACGGGAGTGGAGCCGCTGAGGGGGTGCCGGCCAGGGGCCTGCCGCGCTCACAGACTGCAGCTTTCTCACCTCTGTCTTGTTGACTCAGTGCAAGGAATGCTTCTCATTTGTTATGCTTAAATATATATAAAATGTTATTTTTAAAATATATTTTATTGATATTTTACAGAGAGGAAGGGAGAGAGATAGAGAGCTAGAAACGTCGACGAGAGAGAAACATCGACCAGCTGCCTCTTGCACACCCCCTACCGGGGATGTGCCCGCAACCAATGTACATGCCCTTGACCGGAATCGAACCTGGGACCTCTCAGTCCTCAGACTGACGCTCCACCACTGAGCCAAACCGGTTTTGGCATATATAAAATGTTATTAATGTTTGGTATCATGTTTCTTGCCATCTCTTCCCAGCACATCATTTTATACATTAATATCATTTTATTTTTTGTTTTATTAAATAACTAGAGATGCGGTGCATGAAATTTGTGCACTGGGGATGGGGGTTCCTGGGCCCTGCCTACGTCCTCTCGCAGTCTGGGAGCCCTCTGGGGTGTCTGACTGCCAGCAGTGAGCCCGGCTACTGTGTTTTGGTTGAGCAATGCTCCCCCTGTGGGAGTGCACTGACCACCAGGGGGCAGCTCCTGTGTTGAGTGTCTGCCCCCTGGTGGTCACTGCACATCATAGTGACCAATTGTTCTGCTGTTCAGTCAATTTGCATATTAGCCTTTTATTATATAGGATTTTTCTATTTTTCTGTTAGAGTTGACATACAAAATTATACTAGTTTTAGTCGTACAATATCATGATCAGCCATTTATATAACTTACAAAGTGAGCACTTTAATAAGTCAAGTACCCATCTAACTCCATATGGAGTTATTACAATATTATATGCTATGTTCCTTGCTGTATTTTACATTCCCATGACTGTTTTTATAATTTGTAATGTTTTTGAAATGTGTACTCCTTAACCTCATATACTTTTCACCCACCCACCCACCACCACCCGCGCCTATTTTTCCCTCCTTCTGGCAACCAACAACATAGTTTTCTATATCTATGAATTTGTTTCTGTTTTGTTTGTTGGTGTATTTATTTTTTTAATTAAGCATATGCCCAAAATCATATGAGATTTGTCTTTCTCTGTCTGGCCCATTTCACTTAGTATGATATCCTCTAGGTCCATCCACATCAGAAATGGCAAAATTTTGTTCTTTTTATGGCTAATATGCCATTGTATGTATATATGTACCACTTCGTCTTTATTCAATCAACATCAATGGACACTTAGGCTGCTTCTATATCTTGGCTATTTCAAACAATGCTGCGATGAACATATATTAATATATATGTCTTTTTGAAATAGTGTTTTGGGTTTTTTGGGTACATGCCCAGAAGTTGAATTGCTGTGTTATTCTCTGTCTCCTGATGTAGTCCTTGTTTTAAAATCTATTTCGTCTAATATAAGTATTTCTACCCCAGATTTTTCATGAAATATTTTTCCATCCCTTTACTTTCTGTCTGCATGTCTCTTAATCTGAAGTGAGTCAAAGGTAGCATTTGTATGGTCTTATTTTCTTATCCATTCAGCATGTGATTGGAACATTTCATCTATTTAAATTTAAAGTGGTTATTAATAAATATGTAGTTATCTCCATTTTCTTAGTTATTTTTTTACCCTTTATTTCTTCCTAAAGAAGTATCTTTAATATTTTTTATAATACTGGTCTAGTGATGATGAACTCCTTTAGCCTTTTCTTGTCTGGGAAACTCTTTATTTCGCCTTCCATTTTAATTGACAGCCTTGCTGATTAGAGTAGTCTTAGTTGTAGATCAAGCATGTCAAATTCAAAGGCTAACACGGTCCAAATAAACAAGGTTTATGTTTTTTATTTTTATTTTATTATTATTTTTAATTAAGGTATTATATGTTTACATAACTTATCATTGCCCCCCCCACCTCCCATTTATGCCCTCCCTCCCCAGAGTTCTGTGTTCGTTGGTTGTACTTATGTTCATGCATACCAGTCCTTCGGTTGTTCTCTTATCTCCCCCCAGATCTCCTTCCCCTCCCCACTGTCATTTGGCAGTCTGCTTGTTTTATGGTGACTAGCTCAGGACCACACGAATAGAGTCCGCTCCTCCTCTGGTTCTCACTGCCCCTCTCCCCGGGTCCCACTGCTTCCCCTGGGACACACGGCTCGCCCAGGGCACACAGCCCCCTGGGACACATGGCTCACCTGGGGCACATGGCCCTCTGGGACACACGGCTCACCCGGGGAACAAGGTTTATGCTTATGTGGGTTGCAAAAAAACAAAAGCTTCAATTTTCATAAAATGTAGGTTTATTTTTATATAGATATGCTGAATACAAAGGACTGAAATAAATGAGTAGTCATTAACATAAAATAATAGAGCATTTTAATAAAAATACTTTTTCTTGAACATTAACTTACCAGACACTGAATAACTGCACAAATTAATAAGCATAATGCAAATAAACCTATTTTCTTGTTCTCTGAAAGTGAAATAGTTCCTGTTGCACAAACCAAACAAGTCAATACAAGACTAATAACATAGCAATATTTGCTGCTAGTTTAAGTGGAGAGAAATGGTGCACCTGCATGTAGTGTGCATAAGGGAAATGAATGCAACACAATTATAGTAATCAGTCATTAGTGAATGTTGTAGTTCATTATTAATGATTATGTACTGGTATAATAGGATATTGTAAAAATTAAGTTACAAAATTTGTATTAAAATGTTTCTTACACACCATTACATTGGCTGAGCCACAAAAATATTCATTGTGGGCCACATGCAGGCCATGAGTTTGTTGTAGATCATTTTTTCCCCTCACTTTGAATATTTCTTGTCACTCCCTTCTGGCCTGAAATGATTCTGTTGAGAAATAAGCTAGCAGTCTTATGAGAGCTCCTTTGTTGGTAACTGTCTTTCTCTTGCTGCTATTAAGATTTTTGTCCTTGTTTTTAACCTATGGCATTTACATTATGATGTGTCTTGGTATGGGCCTCTCTGGGTTCATCTCGTTTTGGATGCTCTGTGCTTTTTGAACTTGTATGTCTATTTCTTTCACCAGGTTAAAAACATTTTCTGTCATCATTATTTCTTCGAATATATGAATAATTTGCAAATAAATGAACTTAGGTGAAGGACAGATGAACTCAGTGAGGAACTTATACAAAGAGAAAAGAAACATAAAAATGTAAAAGAGCCTAAACCGGTTTGGCTCAGTGGATAGAGCATCAGCCTGCGGACTGAAAGGTCCCAGGTTTGATTCCAGTCAAGGGCATGTACCTTGGTTGCGGTTACATCCCCAGTGGAGGGTGTGCAGGAGGCAGCTGATCGATGATTCTCTCTCATCAATGTTTCTGACTCTCTATCCCTCTCTCTCCCTCTCTGTAAAAAATCAATTAAAAATATATATATTTTTTAAATGTAACAGAAACATAAGAAACCATTCAGAAATGAAGAATACAATAATTGAAATGAAGAATACATTTTAATACAAATTTTGTAACTTAATTTTTACAATATCCTGTTATTCCAGTACATAATCATTAATTTAAATATATTTTAATTCTTTGCTCTTTCTTTCTCTGCTCCTTCTGGTATCCCTATAATGTGCATTGATATGCTTGATGTTGTCCCAGTGCCTCTTAAATTATCCTCTCTTTTTAGAGTTTGGTTTTTGTTTTGTTTTGTTTTTTTGCTATTCTGAGTTGGTGTTTTCTGTTACCCTATCTCTCCAATTGTTGGCTCAATTCTGTTTTTATCTGATCTACTATTGGTTCCATCTAGTGTATTCTTCATTTCAATTATTTTATTCTTCGTTTCTGACTGGTTCCTTATGTTTCTTTTACATTTTTATGTTTCTTTTCTCTTTGTATAAGTTCCTCACTGAGTTCATCTGTCATTCACCTAAGTTCATTAAGCATCCTGATAATCAGTGCTTTGAACCTTGCATCTGATAGATTGTTTATCTTTATTTTCTGTTGTTCCTTTCTGGATTTGTGTTCTGTGCTTTCATTATAGGACATGTTTCTTTGTTTCCTTGTTTTAGCTGCCTTCCTGTATTTGTTCCTATATATTAGGTAGAGCTGCTTGGTCTTGGTAGAGTGACTTTACATAGTACGTGTCCAATGGGGCCCAGTGGCATCATCTTCCTGTTTATCTGAGCCAGGTGCTCCAGGTATGTCCCTTGTGTGGCTTTTATGTGCCCTGTTGTACTTGGGCCTTGATTGCTATTGGTACACCTTTGTACAGCTTGATTGCTATTGTTCCTTTGTCGAGCCCTCCCTCATTCAGTCTGCAAACGCAAGAAGGCATCAAGTTATAGTCCTCCTCAAACTGGATAAACCATTCTACCTGACCTGGTGATTCCTTAAGACCCTGCCCAACTGAACTTGTGGGCTCATCCAAGACACTTCCAGGCTTTTCCATACAAATGGCCGGCTTGGCTCCTGCTGCAAACTTTCTTAAAAATCTCTCCAAGGTCCACAAACCCCAAACAAGTAGTGCCTGGTCTTGATGTGACCTGTACCTCTTGCTAAGTGGCCCCAAGCCAGGCAGTCACCTCAGTTTACAGCTTAATATCAAGCATCACCTCTAAGCCCAGCACAAGTGGCAACCATTTCACATCACTTTGTAGCTCAGACCAGGAGCGCGAGGACCGTGAACTGGGCATCAGACAGCAATTAATCCAAACAATGGGATTTCTCCCACAATCCCTTGCTGCCTCCCTTAAAAAGCCCGAGAAAGTTAAATGTTTACTTTACTAGCACCCTTCAAACTGGGTGGACATTGGACAGAGCTCTGGGAAATGGGGCTTCAGTGAAAATTTTCCGGGATTGGGTAAAATTTCTGCTTTTTGTGATCGAAGGAAATACACAGCTGGCACTCTCGGCTCCTTCACGTCACGCTATCCTGCATACAAATGCATGCCTGGTGCTGCCGCAGCTATTTGGGAATTGTGAGGCAACAAACAAAAGGAACTGCAGCTAAGACCTCAGAAGCTGTGCGACCGATGCAAGCAGTTCCCTGGTTTGGAGACTCTTGTCCGATGACTATGCCTCTATAAATGGGATTTTCTGTTGTTGTTTTGTAGTTTTAAAAAAAGGGCATTTTAATTGACAAAGATACACCACTTACAAACAGCTTACTTCAACAGGTATTTACTTAGCACCTATCCTGAACCTGGATCTAAGGACCCAGACATGACTGAGACATGGTCCCTGACCTCAAGGAACTCACAGCACTAGGATTAAATTTTTGTTCTCACAATTCCATAAAACAGACATTATTGCCCCATTTGGCAGGGGGGATAATGGAGGCTCAGCGAGGTGAAGGAACTGGCTAAAGTTCACACAGTGCTTGGAGCTAACCCCTGTCCATCAGGGCGGTCAGGCCCGAAGCCGGCCGCCAAGACAGGGTTACAGTGGTGATGCGTGCAGCCACCAGAACCCCTCTCCCAAGAACCTGACTCAGTTCTTCTTTGAATTGGAACCCCAGAGATCAGCTGGCCAGCCAGGGATGCGGAAGTGAACATTCCTGAGGGGAAGCACCCCGGAGTAAGGAGCACGGGGCGGGGATGGAGGTGAGGAGAGGAGAGGAAATGGACTGAATGGGAGAGGCGGGAGAGGCGGGAGAGGAGAGCACACGTGCAGAGCCAGGACGGAGCAGTGCGGGGCCAGGCCCAGCGAAGCCGCTGCAGCTGAACCTACGGCATCCCAGGAAGGCAGAAGCTGTGGTGGCACCACAGGAAGCAAGAGGAGACAGGCGTGCCTGCCATTGTGGCCACAGGGAGCTCCTCCTCGGTCTGTAAGAATGTGGCCACTCATTCTGCTCTGACACTGAAACAATTCCTCTAAGGTTCGAATAGCAGACACTGAATAAGGTCAACTCAAGCAAGCAGGGGGTGCATGGCAAACACGGATGACAGTCAGGCCTCCGGTCCCCATGCCACCTCCCCTCCCCTGACTCCTCGCTCAGCCCTCTTCCCGCAGAGCACTCTGAGCAGAGACCTGGGAGGGGGGCTGCTCAGAGTTGGGGTCTCCAGTGCCCAGGCCGTCAGCCCAGACCCACAAAACCACTCCCCAACACTCACACCAGGACCCACGCTGACTGTTCTGGAAACTGGGGCTTTAACTCGGCTTTAAACACAAACAAACAAAAACGAAGCCCAAACCTCTGTTCTGCTTTTTTTTTTTTTAATTTCTTTTTCCTCTTTTTGCTTTCCGCAGAAGTCACCAGAGACGGCCAGGGAAGGAGGCACGGGAGGTGGAAGTAGAGAGAAAGGGGAAGTCTCAGGACTGACCTGGAGGACCACTCCATTCTTCTCCTCACCTCCTCGTCCTCCTCTTTGTTGTCCTGCTCCTCCTCCCCCTAACCCTTGAGAACTGCCTGGCTGGCGCCACCACAGCTGCGGGCGCTGCCCCCGAGGCTCCCTGCTTACCATGCCAGTCCAGAGGAGACACTTGTGTTGCTGATAAAGTTACCGAGGGCCCCGTGCTGAGCCCGTGCTCCCAGCAGGCACTGCGCATGTGCTTCCCATGCGGCCTCTACTCTAACCTCATACCAGCCCTGCGAACCCATCCCCTTCCGAGTGGCTGAGTGACACCCCCAACTCTCTCTGGAAGCCAGTGGTAGGATCTGACTGCAAAGCCGTGTTCTGGATCCTCAACAGAGGCTGCCAAGCGAGGCCCGGCACCGACTGCAGCCTGGGCACAAGTTTTGCTTGACTCATGATTGCGGCCTGCCTGGTGTTTGAAATTGGATTTGTTGTCAACATTTAACAACCAGGATATTTTACATAAAAGTTCATGTTTCTGGATTCTCTAGGAAAATCCTTTCATCAGGCCCCACTGAGCTCACATCTGCTCCCTGCTTCCCCCAGTCTTCACCACTCCCCGCTGGTCTCCAGCACCAATGAGAGCATCAAAGCCACTGATCATCCTCCTTCTGGTCTGGTCCACTCACTCATGATACCCCATGGTCCTGTAAACACCTGAGTTTGGAAACCTGCACAAAGCAACACTGCCTCATGGAAGGAAAGAAGGAAGGGAGGATGGGTGGATGGATGGGTAGATGGATGGGTGGGTGGAAGGATGGGAGGATGGATGGGAGGATGGATGGGAGGATGGGAGGATGGATGGGAGGATGGATGGGTGGAAGAATGGGTGGATAATAGGTGGATGGATGGTGGAGCTCAAGGAAGCCATGGTCAGTGCCCACTTCCATCCATTAAGGAAGAAAGAGATGCAAGTTTGCACAAAGGCTAATGAGGTAAGCACATCTTAGAACAGGGCTCCGGGGGTCCGGGAGGGGCATGAGCACCCATGGGGAGGCAGGAGGAAGAGGCACTTCCCTCTCTCAAGGGTCAACGCACCCCTTGCAGAGCCCCATAAACTGAGACCTAGCTTAGTGACACTGTCCAGGAAAGCTAGGAGCGATGGGGTGGCGTCTGGTGGCCACTGGGCTCATACAGACACCTGCATCAGTCAGACACCAAGACATGAGTTGACAGTAAGAAGTTCAGCTGCCAAGGACCTGGGTTCCCCAATGTGGCTGGCATGTCCTCCCCAGGGGGGCATTGCTCTGGGAGGCCCCCAAACAGCTAGGAATTTCTGAGTGAGACTAGCTTAGCGCTAAGGGGAGTGGTTGGTCAAACCCAAGGCCCTTGGACTTGAGCTATTTCACCCTGATGGCTCCTCTTTGCATCCCCTCCACAAGGACCAGGAAGTCGGGCTTTGGGCCCAAGACCTCCCCTGGGGCCAGAGCTCCAGTCTTGGTTGAATCAGTTTTCCAGCAGCCCTCCTAACGTGCACTTCCTTCAGTCCCATGGGCAGAGTCTCAAAATGGCCGTCTCTGAGGCACAGGACAGGCACCAAGGTGCTCATGCATGTCTGTGCGTGTCTTCTCCACAGCAGCACTGACAGGCCTGTCCGAGAGGTCGCGCAGCCGCGCGGCAGGCCCGGGCCGGCCCTGCAGGGCCGCACATGCGGGGAGACCGCGCCCATTCCACACAGCCTTCACCAGTCTGACTCCAACTCTTTTTTAGCATTATTTTTTATTTCAAGAAAAACGATTTTAAATATGTTACAAGCAATAATCATTCATATTTCAAGAAAAACAATTTTAAATATAATAATGTTACATGCAATAAACGTTCATATTTCAAGAAAAGTTATTTAAATATATTACATGCAATAAATATTAATATTTTAAGAAACAAAGATTTCAAATATAATATTATTAAAACTGTACTAACATAGTATAATATCACAAAAGTTGTAGCAAATATTAAAATCTGCAAATAACAGGATTATTTCTAGTACTAGAGGCCGGTGCATGAAATTCAGGCACAGGTGGAGTCCCTAGGCCTGGCTGGCGATCAGAGCTGATCTGTGGGGCGACTGGCAGGGAGACTGAGGTCCCATCCGCTGGCACCCACCTGGCAGGCCTGGCGCTGCCTGCTTGTTGACCCTGCCCCCCTGCTGCCACGCCACTTGCCTCCTTCTGTGGGAGGCAATGGGGAAGGGGGGCGGCGCAGACCTGCTCGCTGGCTGGCCTCGCCCCCTGCCACTGCCGCCACTGCTTGCCTCCCTCTGCAGGGCGACTGGTGGTCTGGAAGCTGGGGGCAGCTCCTGCACTGAGTGTCTGTCCCCTGGTGGTCAGTGCACATCATAGCAACAGATCATTCCACCATTTGGTTGATTTGCATATTAGGCTTTTATTATATAGGATATTCTAAAATATTTTTTCCATGGCTCTATTTTTGTTCATCAGTTTATGTTGCTCATTAATATAATAGTCCATATATGAGTGAGATCATGTGATTTTTATCTTTCTCTGACTGGCTTATTTCACTTAGCATAATGCTCTCCAGGTCTATCCATGCTGTTGTAAATGGTAAGAATTTCTTCTTTTTTACAGCAGCGTAGTATTCCATTGTGTAGAGATACCACAGTTTTCTAATCTACTGATCTGCTGATGGGCACTAAGGCTGTTTCCAAATCTTAGCTATGGTATATTGTGCTGTTATGAACATAGGGGTGCATATATCCTTTCTGATTGGTGTTTCTGATTTCTTGGGATATATTCCTAGAAGTAAGATTATTGGGTCAAATAGCAGTTCCATTTTTAATTTTTTAAGGAAACTCCATACTGTTCTCCAGAGTGGCTGCACCAGTCTGCATTCCCAGCAGCAGTGAAGGAGGGTTCCTTTTTCTCTACATCCTCACCAGCACTTGTCATTTGTCGATTTGTTGATGATAGCCATTCTGACAGGTGTGAGGTGATACCTCATTGTAGTTTAGATTTGCACCTCTCAAATGAATAGTGACTTTGAGCATGTTTTCATATGTCTCTTGGTCTTCTTTCTGTATGTCCTTTTTCAAAAAGTGTTGATTTAGGTCTTTTGCCCATTTTTTTAATTGGATTGTTTATCTTCTTTTTGTTAAATTGTATGAGTTCCCTGTAAATGTTGAGAGATTAAACCCTTATCAAAGATGACATTGGCAAATATGTTCTCCCATGCAGTGGGTTTTCTTGTTGTTTTGTTGATGTTTTTTGCTGTGCAGAAGCTTTTTATTTTGATGTAGTTCCATTTGTTTATTTTCTCCTTAGTTTCAATTGCCTTAGGAGCTGTATCAGTAAATATATTGCTACGACATATGTCTGGTATTTTGCTGCCTATGAAGTCTTCTAAGATATTTATGGTTTCCCTTCTTATGTTTAAGTCCTTTATCCATTTGGAGTATTTTTGTGTATGATGTAAGTTGGTGGTCTAGTTTCTTTTTTTTTTCTGCATGTATCTGTCCAATTTTCCCAACACCATTTATTGAAGAGACTATCTTGACTCCATTGTATTTTCATGCCTCCTTGTCAAATATTAATTGAACTTGGGATGATTGGGCTTGGGACGATTTCTGGGTTCTCTATTTGGTTCCATTGGTCTATATGTATGCTCTTGTGCCAGTATCAGGCAGTTGTGAAAATAGTGGCTTTGTAATATAGTTTATTTTATTGACTTTTTTACAGAGAAGAAGGGAGAAAGAGATAGAGCTAGAAATGTCGATGAGAGAGAAACATCAACCAGCTGCCTCTTGCACACCCCCTACCAGGGATGTGTCCGCAACCAATGTACATGCCCTTAACCGAAATCGAACCTGGGACCTTTCAGTCTGCAGACCGACACTCTATCCACTGAGCCAAACCAGTTTCGGCTATATATATATATATATATATATATATATATATATTTTTTTTTTTTTTAAATATATTTTATTGATATTTTACAGTGAGGAATGGAGAGAGATAGAGAGCTAGAAACGTCGATGAGAGAGAAACATCAACCAGCTGCCTCTTGCACACCCACCACCGGGGAATGTGCCCGCAACCAAGGTACATGCCCCTGACCGGAATCGAACCCGGGACCCTTCAGTCCGCAGACCGACGCTCTACCACTGAGCCAAACCGGTTTCGGCTATATATTTTTTTAATAAGTCTTTATTGTTCATATTATTACAAATGTTCCTCATTTTCCCCCCTCCATTGCTCCTCTCCACCAGATTCCCACCCAACCCTCTGCCCTTTCCCCACCCCCATTGTCCTCATCCATAGGTGCACAGTTTATGTTCAGTCTCTTCCCGCACCCCCACTCCCCTTTTCCCCAAGAATCATCAGTCTACTCCCCTTCCATACCTCTGATTCTATTGTATTCACCAGTTAATATTGTTCAACATGATTTTTACTTCCCTTGGTTTTTAGATTCACTTGTTGATAGTTACGTATTTGTTGTTCATAATTTTTATCTTTATTTTCTTCCTCTTCCTAAAGAACCCCCTTCAGCAATTCATACAATTCTGGTTTGGTGGTGATGAACTCCTTTAGCTTTTTTTTTTTTTTTTTTTTTTTTTTTTAATTTGTAAAGCTCTTTATCTGGACTTCAATTCTGAGTGATAGCTTTTCTGGGTAGAGTATTTTTGGCCGCAGGTTCTTGCTATTCATCACTTTGAATATTTCTTGCTATTCCCGTCTGGCCTGCATGGTTTCTGTTGACAAATCAGCTGACAGTCGTATGGGTGCTCCTTTTCTCTTGCTGCTTTTAATATTCTCTCTTTGTCTTTTGCTCTTGGCATTTTAATTATGATGTGTCTTGGTGTGGTCCTCTTTGGATTCCTTTTGTTTGGGGTTCTGTGCGCTTCCTAAACTTGTAAGTCTAATTCTTTCACCAGGTGGGGGAAGTTTTCTGTCACTATTTCTTCCAGTATGTTTTCAGTATCTTGCCTCTCTCTTCTTCTGGGACCCCCATAATTCTGATGTTGGTTCGCTTGAAGTTGTCCCAGAGGTTTCTTACATTATCTTCAACTTTCTGGATTCTCTTATCTTCTTGCTTCTGTGGAGAAGTGTCTTCTGGCTCTTTATGTTCCAAATCTTTGACTTGATTCTTGCGATTGTCCATTCTGTTTTTAGGACTCTGTATAATATTTTTTATTTCAGAGAATGTATTCTTTATTTCTAGTTGATCTCTTTTCATATCCTCATAGGTCTCGTTTATTTTGTCAGCCTTTTCTAGAAAATTCTTGAAAAACCTTATAAGCGTGATTTTGAACTCTATATCCACTCGCTTATTGTCCTCCATTTCTTTCATTTGTGATCTGTTTCCTTGTTTTGGCATTTTCGATGCTTCCCTGAGTTGGTAGGGTGGCTTTGTGTGCTAAGGTGTCCTATATGGTTCAGTGGGTCAGCCTCCCAGTTACCTGAGGTGGATACTCTTGTTGCCCCCTTTTGTGGACTGTGTGTACAGCCTTGTTGTAGTTAAGTCTTGATTGTTGTAGGTATCACTGAGAAGAACTGACCTCCAGGCCAACTGGCTGTGAGGATCAACTGTGTCTATGCCAGGAGACAGCCTTATTAGACTAGACCTGGAAAATTGCAAAAGCCTCTGCTCAGCTTGAATGGGGCAGAGTCCTCTAGTTTTTCCCACTACCAGACAATCTAGGCCAAGGGTGGGCAAACTTCTTGACTCGAGGGCCACAATGGGTTCTTAACTGGACCGGAGGGCTAGAACAAAAGCAACCTGACCATGCGGCCACTCTCATCTTGGGCTGCTGGTGAAGGAGCGGAGGGGAGAGCAAGAGAACTCTCCGCTCTTTTGGCTCCATGGGCTGGATAGAACAGCTGAATGAGACATATCCGGCCCGTGGGCCATAGTTTGCCCACGGCTGGTCTAGGCTCTTCCTAAATGAGCAAGGAACTGGGTTCAGTGCATTTGGATGTGGGATTGGAAGGGGGGTTCAGAGCAGTCTGGAGCTTTTGTCTCTTTCCCACTAGGGCAGTCATGGGCAAACTATGGCCCGCGGGCCAGATCCGGCCCATTCAGCTGTTCTATCTGGCCCGAGGAGCCGAAAGAGTGGAGGGTTCTCTTGCTCTCCCCTCTGCTCCTTCACCAGCAGCCCAAGATGAGAGTGCCAGCATGGTCAGGTTGCTTTTGTTCCAGCCCTCCGGTCCAGTTTAAGAACCCATTGTTGCCCTTGATTCAAAAAGTTTGCCCACCCCTGCGCTAGGGCAATCCAGTGGCACAGTCAACAGTCCGTTCTCTGCACACAATGTGCACGCGTCCGGGACTTCCTTTCGCCACTCCCCTGAGTTTCTGCCTTACAGCCCAGACTCCCTCCGTATGAGCCTGGGTCCCCAGGGTCTGGCCTAGAACTGGGGTTTAGTGCTGTTGGAACTGGGGTTCAGCACAGTCCAGAGCTTTTATCTCCTTCCCACTAAGGAACACCAGCCAGGCACTCAGCCTTCCCTCCTCTCCGGCTCTGTTCTCTCCCCGTGCGCACCTTGTCTCCGTACCTTAGGCTTTTATAGCTCCTCTGAATTTCCTTCTGGTTTTCTCTTCCCTTCTAGTTGTAGAATTTCCAGTTAGTCAACTTTCATGTAGTTCTGGATAATGTCCATTTTGTACTTAAGTTGTATTTTTTTAAATTATATTTTTATTGATTTCAGAGAGGAAGAGAGAGGGAGAGAGATAGAAACATCAATGATGAGAGAGAATCATTGATTGTGTGCCTCCGGCATGCCCTGGGGATTGAGCCTAAAAAGCAGGCAAGTGCCCTTGACCGGAATCGAACCTGGGACTTTTCAGTTCGCAGGCTGACGCTCTATCCACTGAGCAAAACTGGCTAGGACTAGTTGTATTTTTTTTGAAATTGTGTGAGACTGCAGTTAGGCATTTACCTATGCCGCCATCTTGATTTCCTCTCCCTTTAGCATTTCTTGCATTGCTGGTTTGTTGGTGATAAATTCCCTTATTCTGTTTGTGTCTGCAAAGCTCCTGATTTTACCTTCAATTTTGATTGAAATCAAGAATACTGTACTTGCTGGGTACAGTATTCATGGATTCAGACCCTTCCTTTGCATGACTTTGTATATTTCATCCCATTCCCTTCTGGCCTGATGAGTTTCTGTGGAGAAATCAGTTGCTAGTCTGATAGGGATTCCTTTATATGTAATTTCCTGTCTCTGTCTGCTTTTAAGATTCTTACTTTGTCCTTGGTGTTTGCCACTTTAATTATAATGTGCCTTGGCGTCGGTCTTTTGGGATTCATTTTGCTTGGGACTCTGCGAGCTTCCTGTATTTGTGTAGGGGTTTTTCTTCTTTATCCCAGGAAAGTTTTGTCATTAATATATATATATATATATATATATATATATATATATATATATATTATTGATTTTTTACAGAGAGAAAGGGAGAGGGAGAGTTAGAAACATCGATGAGGGAGAATCACCGATCAGCTGCCTACTGCACACCCCCTACTGGGGATGTGCCCGCAACCAAGGTACATGCCCTTGACTGGAATCGAACCTGGGACCTTCCAGTCCTCAAGCCGACGCTCTTTCCACTGAGCCAAACCGGTTCCGAATATATTTTTTCTTTTAGAAGCTGCTCTAATTGGGTATTTTTTCCATCTTGTCTACTAGCTCACTGATGTGGTCCTCTGCTTCTTCTAGTCTACTCTTGATGCTTTCTATTGAGTTCTTTACAGTAATGATGTCATTTTTCATTTCTTCTTGGTTCTTACTCATATTGTCAAATTTGTCTTCCATTCTTTTTAGCCATTTTATGATCATTACTCTGAATTCTTGCTCTGGTAGGTTGCTTGCCTCTAACTCATTTACTTCCTTTCCTGGTGAAGCCTGCTTTTCTTTCATATGTGGGCTATTCCTTTGTCTCCCCATGATCTCTCTTTTCAGGATGTCTGGTTATATAGTTCTCTCTCTCCTGTGTTGGTCTAAAGGCACAAAATACAACACAACCAGATACAACACACAAGGCACTGAACAGAAATGTGTTTGCGATATTAATAACCTTCAATAAAGGTTACCATTAGAGAAAGGCAAATTAGGGAGTAGAAGAGATAGAAGAGAAAAAAGAAAAAAAAAGAGTGGCAAAATGAAATTGGGAGGAGAAAAAAAGAGAGAGAGAGAAACTAGAATGATACTAAGAGAGAAATGAGGAACTAATTATATATATGGGAAGGAAACTCCAATAGAACAACCCTTAATCACAGCAATTGCCAGCAACAAGTATCTGGAGATTAATACAATTTATAATACCAACTAATATTGTTAGAGAATATTAGAGAATATAGAGAATATTGTTAGAGAAAAGGGAAAGCAGAAGTAATAACTAACTAAAACATAGCTAACAAAAACATACAAACAAAAAGAATAAGCAAAACAATCTCACAAAAAAGCATAGTTAACATTCAACATACAACTACAAAGGGATAGAGAGAAAGACTGTTTTGTTTTCTTTTGTTTTAGGACAGTGAAAAGGGAGGTGTGTATGGGCTTGGAGAAGGGGTTTGGAAAATAGATATACACAACTAGGGTGAAATTTTAGGAGGGGGTAAACAGAAAGAATAGGGAAAATCTAGAGCAGGAAAGGGTTAAGATAAAC
Organism: Vespertilio murinus; assembly: GCA_963924515.1. NCBI lineage: Eukaryota > Metazoa > Chordata > Mammalia > Chiroptera > Vespertilionidae > Vespertilio > Vespertilio murinus. The sequence goes on from OZ004711.1 coordinate 5,898,966, forward strand.
AGGACACCAAAGGGGGAAAGGTTAGGAAGAGAGTGATGGCATAAAGGTAGGGTTGAGAAAGAATAAAGCATTGGTGAAGGAAAGGTAAAAATAGATTGTAGAACACTAATCCCAAAGTAAAGATCAAATAATATGACACTTTAAAAATAATAATAAAAATAAAAAGTAAATAAGATAAAAAGGTAAAATAGTAGTAGTAATAATTCTGATTACAAATAAAAATGTATTAATTAAAAAGGTAAAATCAAGTGGGGAAAAAGTAAAAAAAATAGTTTCTTGAGTAAATGTTGCAAATAATGAAAATAAAAAACAAAAATTAAAATAAAAAAATTAAATTAAATTTGTAGTAGTGAAGGTAATTCACTTCCTCTATCATTCTGTTTGGCACGCCTGTTTCCCAGTCTGGACAGTATTGCAGTTCCCTGCGTTTCACTGCTCCTCAGTGTTGTAATCCGGTCCTGATTTTTAAGCGGGCCTTGCTTTGATTTTTTATTACACTACGGTCAATTTGTGATTTAGCCTCTGGGTGGCAGTGTTTCTGGGTTGACTTCCAGGGCTCTAAAGCCTCTCTAGCTTCTCTCTCTCTCTCTCTCTCTCTCACTGATCTGTGGAGGGGGGAGGCAAGTCTGAGCCAACTGCACACCCCTGTAATTCTCCTGATATGCTTTGAGTCAGATCAAAACGTGTTGCTCTTTAGATGTCTCCCCTATTAGGAGCCCAGTCCACAGTCACGGGTGACACCAGCCCAACAGCCCGGGGCTTCTCCTTGTAAACACCACCCTAGTCCTCTAGTTTCCACGTGCCCAGCACACGTGGGCTTCTGTCTTCCGCTGCGGGGACTCACCCTATCTCCGAGAAATCTGACCTTTTCGTCAAGCAGTGGAGTGCTCCTTTGAGTCCAAGTGTTCGTGCCGCCTGGGACCAGCGTTCTGGGGCTCACAGTTGCTCTGCGGTCGCTGCAGCTGTGGGTATTCAGGCCTCTGACAAGGTCCACTTTTCCTTTAAAGATGGCGAGATTTGCCGAAACCAGTTTGGCTAAGTGGATAGAGCATTAGCCTGCAGACTGAAGAGTCCTGGGTTTGATTCTGGTCAAGGGCATGTACCTTGGTTGCCGGCATGTCCCCAGTAGCTGATTGATAACTCTCTCATCCACGTTTTTAACTCTCTCTCTCCTTTCCTCTTTGTAAAAAAAAAAAAAAATCAATAAAATATATATTTTTTAAAAGATGGTGCCATTTCCCCGTCCAAGCCCGTAGGTAGCTCCGGGAAGGGACCCAACCCCGCCGTGGGTGCTTCCCTGTCAGGGCACCCTGATCAGCAGAACCCCACTTTCTCCTGGAGTTCGCCTGTCTCTTAGCTTGCTAATAAACACTCCCAGTGTGACCCTCAGCTGCTCTCTCTTTCTGCTTCGGGACAAGGCTCAGAACCTGACCATCTATTCTCCCGCCATTTTGTCTCCTCTCTTGTGTATTTCTTTAGATAGGCTTTTGCTGGGTCCCATAGATTTTAGTCTTTGTGTTTTGTTTTAATTTGCCTCAAAGTATCTTTTGATTTCTATTTGTCTCATTATTGCCTTATTCATTATTTAGCTTCCATGTATTTGTGAATTTTTTCAGTGTTTTTTGTAATTGATTTCTAGCTTTTTACCACTGAGGTCAGATAAAATTTCAATCTTCTTAAATGTATTAAGATTTGTCTTTGATCTAACATATGATCTATCCTGAAAAATGTCTTATGTGTCCTTTAAAAAGAAAGTATATTTTGTTGCTTTTGGATAAAACATGCTGAAAATATCAATTAAATCCATCTGGTCTAGTGTGTCATTTAAGGCTACGGTTTTCTTGTTGGTTATCAGTCTGGAAGATCTATCTATAGATGTCAATGGGACGTTAAAGTCCCTATTATGACTTTATTACCATCAGTCTTTCACTTTATGTCCATCAATATTTGTTTTCTGTAATTAGGTGCATAAATAAAATCCTATCTAAAAAAATTCTATCTAATAAAGAGGGGCTAATAGACCCTCACGCCATTGCAAAGATGGCTGTGCCTACAGCCAATAAGGAGGGAATATGCTAATTGACTGTCATGCCCTCAAAGATGGTGGTGCCCACAGCAAATATGTAGGGAATCCGCTAACTGACTTCCCTGCCCTCAAAGATGGCGGCACCCACAGCCACAAGATGGCGGTGCCCAGTCCCCTCAGCCCAGCCAGGGCGGCAGGTGCACGGCTGCCTCCAGAGTCCCCCAGCCACTCAGGGCCTGATTTAATATATAAGGTAAGCAGAATTCATTTATTTTGTCATATTATCCCTAAGCACTTCATAATTTTTCCTATTGTATAGTATTTTTGTTTCAAAATTTTTGGCGCTAATTGGTAATATTTGTTATATGTTGATATTATATCTTGAAACCATGCAAATTCATTCATTAATCCTAGGAGCTTTTTCTGTAGATTCCATGAGGATTTTTACATAAATAATCAATTAACCTGTAAGTAAGGATAGTTTATTTCCTTTCCTTCCAGTCTGGATTACTTTTACTTTTTTATTACTTTAATTGCACTGGCTAGAGCCTTCAGGACAATGCCAAATAAAAGGACCAAAAGTGGGCATGCTTGCCTTGTACCTAATCTTAGCAGGAAAGCATTCCGTCTTTCACCATGAAATGGTGCTAGCTGTAGGTTTTCCTGTAGGTGCCCTACATGGTCTGAGAACATTTCTACTCCTGGTTTCAGATTATCTGCCCAGTCCTCTGCTTCCTTAAATCCCCTCGACTCCCTCTAGTGTCTTCTTCCTGTCAGTTACTGTTTTCTTCATTTATGGCTGTTCTTTTTTGTTTTTAGACCTTTTATATGCTTATTATCTCTTGTTGAAGTTCTCATTGAGCTTATCTATTCTACCTCTAAGTCCCTTGAGCAACCTTGTAACCAACGTTTTAAATTCTGCATCTCAGAGATTGCTCGTCTCCGCTTTTAGTTCTTTTTCCAAAATTTTGTCATGTCCTTTCATTTGGAACTTCTTTGTCCTCTCATTTTGGCTGCCTCCCGTGTTTGTGTCTATACATTAGGTAAGTCTGCTTCATCTCTCAGTCTTACCAGGTGACCTTAAGTAGTAGGCATCCTGTGGGATCCAGGGGCAGTCTCTGTCGTCACCTGAGCCTGGTGCTCCAAGAGTGTCTGTGTGAGCTGTGTGAGCTGTGTGCGCCCTCCTGCAGTAGCTGAGCCTTGACTGCTGTTAGCACGTCAATGGCCGGCACCGTCCCTCAGGCCTGCGCGCTGTGAAGGCTGCCCTGACGGCAGCAGGTGAGCCGCTGTGTGGGGCTGACCCCGTGGAGCAGAATCGCTGTCGCAGAGCTCTGGTGTCAGCTGAGCCCACCCTTTGGGTGTGTCGTAGAGCTGTGGCGGGACTGGGTTGTGGTCTGAAGCAGGCCCCTGGTGTGCTGGCTCTGAAGCCTCGGGGAGGGGTTTGGGTGCAGATCAATGTTAGCACCTGCTTGGGCCTAGCTCAGGCCATCTGGAGGAGCACCAGAGTGCTCTGCAGTGGCTGCCATTGTGCTGGGCTTGGAGGTGCGTGGAAGAAGCTATTCTGCAAACCAAGGCTGGCTGGCTACCGCTCGTGTCGTGCTTACACCACCTCCCTGTGAGCCGAGGCAAGCTGCCCTTTGGGACAGGTTTGTGCCACTTAATGCAGGCTACGTTCCCAGCCGAGACTGGCCACTGGGGATGCCAGGCGTGGGTTACCTGCTGGTTACAATGCCAGCCGATGCCGATCATTGTTTGCATTGGGCTTGGGTTCCCTACTGAGAGGTAGGAGGAATGCAGAGGCCAGCTATGGCTTGTTTGGGGTTCAGGGACCTTTGAAAGATTTTAGGAATGTCTGCAACATGAGCTGAGAAAGCCGCTCATGGACAGAGCTCAGATTTGGCACTCGCCCCCTTGGTCCATTGGGGGGGGGGGGCTCAACAGCTGGTGCCTTCCAGCTCCTTGGTCCTTGGGGAGAGCAGGCCTGACCCCCGTCCCTCCAGGCCCGTTTAGTTTCTCCCTCTAGGTCCCTGGTGGCTTTGAGCTGCTGCCTCTACACTGGCGCCCAGGGAGTGGGAGTCTGTGCGTGAGCCCCAAGAGCTGCAGGGCCTCGGCCTCGGCCGCTTCCCGCTCACTCAGATGCAACCCCCAGGCTTCACCATGTCAGGGAGCGTCTGTTCCCAGCACTGGAGCTCTGGGCGGAGCCCCGCACTCCTCAGGGGAGACGCCTCAGCGAGATATCGCTCCCAGTTCTTAACCAGCACTCCGTGGGCAGCCTGCCTGCTCCGCAGCCCAGCCCTGGGTAAGCGCTCCCTGACCTTGTCCTGTGGCTCCTTCCCACTGAGGCAGCTCCTCCGGGCACATCACCGCTGCTCAGGGGGACTCGCGGGGCCACGCACACCTCAGCCCCTGGCGCAGCTCTCCGGCTTGGTCCTTTGCTCTTGCGAACCCCCTGCCGTTGGAAGTAAGGGCTGGTCCCGGGGGCCGGCAGGAGGAAGGGTTCCGGGGTACACTGTCACCAGTGGACATCTCACTCGCAGCCTTCCCGAGGCAGACAGGCGGGCTACTGTGGTCAAGCCCATAAGCTTTGCAGTGTCCAACCAAATAGTCCTTGGACAGCTCCTAAATGCCAGGGACCGGGGTAGGGATAAACTCAAACTGGGAAGACACACACGTGAAAACCAAAAGGGAGAGAGCGTGAAGGACACAGCACAGGAGGGGACACTATCAGGGTAGGAGCAGGCGCGAGGTTTCCGGAGATGCTCTCAACGTACTCTAGAGAAAAATAGCTTTTGTTACATGGGGTCAAATAAAAAACACGCCCAGCCTTGGCAAGGAGAGACTGATGTGAAAGAATTCTTTCAAAGGGGGCGGCAGCTGCGCACGGGGAGGACACGCTGACGGGGCCCGCCATCAGGACGTCAGGGTCAGGCCGAGCCCTTCGGGGAGGGGGAAGGCGGGCGGCCGGCGAGGCGCCGCCGGGCGGGGCGGGCCTGTCTCGGGAGGGCTGTCGGCAGGGCCAAACCCCGGGGCCAGGCGCGAGGCGCCGCCTACCCAAGGTGTGGTGATCAGCATTTTGTTCCAGTTGACCAGGGGAGCCAAGTCAACTGATCATCGAGGCCACGGGTGGGCATTTGGAAGGCGCGTGTCCGGGCTCCTCACAGCAGCCAGGGGCAGCCGTGGCTCTCACCTGAGCCACAGGGGCAGGGGGCTCTGCACAAACAGAAAACGGGGACTGACGCCCTGCTTCCCAAGGTCACAAAGCTCTGTTAAAACTCGGCGTTAGATTCGGGAAGAAGGAAGCAGCGGGTGCCGCCCGCGGGGGAGGGAAGGCAGGTCTGCAGGCCTCGGCCCAGGGCCATGTCCGGGGATTGCACTCTCGCGGAGCAGCCTGAGGAGCGAGGGCTCGGGGCTGGGGAGCGGACGCCGACACAGGGGGCGGCCACTGGCACAGCGAACGCTGCCGCACCTTGGAGTGAGTTTCCTTCCTGACTGACGCCGTCTTTTAGGGAGCAATTCTGCCTTGTCTTTTCATTAATACCTTTTCTTTCAAGCCAGGAGCAAGAGAAAAAAGCCATCTTTTCAGAATAAAGGAACTAGCTCCTAAAGCCTCAAGGTACTCAGCTGCTGTTGAAAGAGGAATGCAGCCTCCGGGATATCAGAACTGCCCTGGAGAGAGTGAGAGATCCGCCGTCAGGAGCTGAGTGCGTGGTGCTCCCACGGGCGATGGCCTCCGGCACCGAGAGGCCCTCCGGGAGCGGCCCGTGCACCCCGGGCTCACAGGAGCAGGCGGCACGCAGGCTGTCCACGCTCTTCCCCGCCCCCGTCGCCCCTGTCCAAGCTCTTCAACCCCGAGAGCAAGTCTCCCCTCGCACCCCAGCAGCTCTGGGCAGGGCCCCCCTCACTGCCGTCTGCTCACGGGGGCCGGATGGAGGGGGGCACCCGACGTGGCCGGCCTCTGACAAGAATAAGGGCATCCACAGCGAAGAGGTCCAATAGTCTACTGGTTTATTCAAGAGGACAGTCAAAAAGTGCACCTTAAATATTACAAATTTTACACAGGGGAACAACCACCCCCCAACACGTCTGAGAAGTGGTCGGAAAGACCATAAAATAGAGGCCTCTGCTTTTTAAACCCTGGACTGACGCACGCACAGACCCTCGTTCTGACCATCTTCAGCGGGCCGCCCGGCGTCACTTCCGGAAGCGCTTGAAGAGCGGGTGCACGTGCTTGCTGGCGGCCTTGCTCCGCGCCGAGTGGTACTCCATGTACACCGTGTCGTCCGCCCCCGACAGCGAGCTCATGGTCCCAAAGCGCCGAGACACCTGTGGGGACCGCACGGCTTGGGTAACTGTCAGTTCGACACAGCGCTTCCGTCTAACGACTACCACTTCTAACGTCTCGTCACCCACCACTGCGCGTCGCAGGCCCGGTCCCGGCCCACGGGCGCTGCGAGGCCTCACTTATCGCCCGCCTCACCCCGGGGGAGGGCGGCGAGGGGTCGGCAGCCGGCAGGCGGCAGCAGCTCCGGCAGGGGCGGGCCGGCCTCGGCCCCTCACCCCCGACGCTGCCCGCCTCTCTCTGGAGAGAATTTAACGGTGAGGACAGGCGTCCCTCAAAATGCCCCAAGGCCCACCAGGAGGCTGCACGCGAGCGGGAGCGGGCGGACTGGGCACATGGAAGCCCGCCCCGGACGCCCTCCCGGGCCCCGCCCGCCCAGCGGGGCGCAGGGCTCCTAACCAGGGTCCGGCCCAGCCCGCACCACGTCCCCGCGGAGGAGCAGGCCTGGTCCCGCCCGGCGCGGGGGCCTCACTGGGCAGACCAGGCTGCCCGCAGGGTCCGGGTGCAGCCCCGCCGCCCAGGGGAAGGGTCTCGGGTGCCGCTTCTCCCTTTCCTGTCCCCGCCAGGCTCACCTTTGGTTCCCTCCCAAAAGCACCGACCACACTTCTCGCCTCACAGGGCGTGACTATGCCCTGTATCTGCCTGACACACGGTAGGCATTCAATAAGTATTTGCAAAGTAAAATGTCGAGTCTTTTCAGAACCTAATTTTCCTCTCTAAGTACCGAAACCACAGGAGCTGGCCTCAGACTTGTCTGCCAGGCTGGAGGCTCGGCCCCGTGGCGGAGGGGACCAGTGACGAGGGAGAGTGGCGTCCCGGCCTGTCAGCTCCTGGGCGCAGCCACCCCGGTGAGCTTTGGGGCCAGGCTTGCCATCCTGGGTTCCAACATAAAAACGCTAACAAAAGTTCACAGCAGGCTGTTTGTCAACAGAGCAAGGGACCGTTACAGCCCCCGTGGGCTCAGCCATGAGAACAGCATGTACGGGGAACGAGGCAGCCCGGCCACGTGGCTCAGCAGTCGAGCATCAGCCTAGGAACAGGCCCAGGCCCAGGCTTTGGGCTCAATCCCCCCCCCCCCCCGGGGGGGGGGGGCATGCAGGAGGCAGCCGATCCATCAGTAACGCTCTCCTCACTGGAGTTTCCATCCCACTCTTCCTCTCCCTTCCTTCTCTGAAATCAATAAAAACCTGTTGTTGTTTTTTAAAAAGGAGTGACACATACCAACAGGTTAGCAGCTCATTACTATTCTCCTCTCCACAAGTTTCCAGCACACTGCACAGGCACCCTCCCACAGGGGGTGCGGGTGTGTCTGACTCAGGGGTGGGCAAGCTTTTTGACTCGAGGGCCACCGTGGGTTCTTACACCGGACCGGAGGGCCGGAACAAAAGCAACCTGACCATGCTGGCACTCTCCTCCTGGGCTGCTGGTGAAGGAGCGGAGGGGAGAGCAAGAGAACCCTCTGCTCTTTCGGCTCCTCGGGCCGGATAGAACAGCCGAACGGCCCGCGGGCCGTAGTTTGCCCACGGCTGGTCTAACCACTCGTTCCTTCCAGAGAGTAGACACGGAGCCTCACCCTTTCCCTCACCTGGCTGGACTTCGAGCCAAATTCTCCCGCCACCACCTCTTCCTCGGCGTCCAGGTCAGTGGCGGCCAGGACTTTCTGTAAGAGCTGCTGCTGCTCTTCTTTCGTTGAAAATGCCAAGTCTTCCTCCTCCATGCCAGCAAGCTTGGTGATCACCTGCAAAGCCAAACCCAGCAGGCGACTCATTCCATCTCCTCTTCCTTACCCCGCCCCGCCTTCTCCTGGCCTCTCGCTCAGGCACCGCCCTCCCCCAGGCCGTGGAGCGCCCACAGAGCAGGTGGCTAGCAGTGGGCTCCTTGGGCAGTCCAGAGATTAGCTTTAGGAGTCTCCTTCAAAACAGAGTACGTAATCCATGACTGCAAGACAGATGCTAAGAAAATTCCAGCGAAATCTGCTCCCAAGCCGCGGCAGCTAAGTGATCGTTACGGACCAGCAGAGTTTGCCATTTCAAAGCCCCTCTGTGGCTCTCCGTCCCGCAGCAGGCGGTGAGGGGACCAGAGCGACAGGCACCGCAGCTGCCTCCTCCCCGGCCCCCAAGAAGGGCTGCAACCTCCCGGCTTGGACCCAGGGCCAGGGCTCCCAAAAGGGAGCCCTTAAAATTAACAAAATGCCAAGAACAGGTTTATAGGAGGTTTTTCCTAAAGAGCAGGAGGCCAGCCTGATGCATCTGGTTTTTATTTCTTTGCAGATAACTTACTAGAAGGCCCACCTCCCTATCCCTGCAAAAAACTTGGGTTCATTATGTACAGGGAACTTTTTCCTCTGATTCTTCTCATAATTTAAAAAAAATATATTTTGTTGATATTTTACATAGAGGAAGGGAGAGAGATAGAGAGCTAGAAACGTCGATGAGAGAGAAACATCGACCAGCTGCCTCTTGCACACCCCTCACTGGGGATGTGCCCGCAACCAAGGTACATGCCCTTGACCGGAATTGAACCCGGGACCCTTCAGTCCGCAGACCGACGCTCTACCCACTGAGCCAAACCGGTTTCAGCTGATTCTTCTCATAATTTTAATGAAAAGAAAATGCCTAGAAGCACGGTGTGGCTGGCTCTCCTGGTGACCACGACCTGGAGCACAGCGTGGGCCCTCCGCGCTGGCTGCGCACCTGAGTGGCTCTGGGACCCTGACCGCTGCTCTCCGCCGCACAGAGGTGAGGCTCAGAGCGGCTGCCCCCACACCCCAGGGCGGAGCGCTGCGGCGGCACCTCACCCCGACAAACCAAGGCAGTGCTGCAGGGCCCTCCTCGGGCCCAGCACGGCCCGTCTGCCAGCGCGCCTGCCTCCGGCACTCCACCCTCCTGTCTAAGCTGGACAGACCTGCGGGCACACACCAGTCTCTCCCGTCAGCACCCTGGCAGCCTGTGCACCGAGTCCTGTGGTTCTCTCAGGCCCTGCTCCCAGCATCTCCCTCCCCACCCCCAAACACCTCCGATGTAAGCTTACTCTGTGTCAGCAGGAAGGAAAATGCCTCAGCAAGTGAAAGCTAAAGCTTCGGAACTTCCAGGTGACCCAACACCGGTCTGTGGCAGCCGGTGGCTCTCAGGTCGGGCAGGCCCCGGGGCCAGACTCCCCGCTGACCAGGGTGAGAGCTCCCGGCACCGGAGGGGGGGTGGGGGGGGTGGGGGGGTGGGGTGGGGTGGGAGGCCCCTTCAGGAAGGCGCTCAGGGCGTTTCCTGGCACCTCTTGGCCTTGCACATCCCCACCACCTCCTGTTCTTTCTCGAGACAACTGTGGATTGTGATGAAGCAGATTCCAGCTTCCTGCTTCAGAGGTTCTCGGCCATTTGCCGGACGGTGGGCTGGAGGGGATCCACGCAGTCCGTTCCCCCACAGCCCCCTGCGGTTCACGGAGGGCGCCGCCGAGCTCGGCCGCCCCGGGACTGTGGGCCCCACTTCTAGAAGCCGCGTGCGGAAAGCCGTGGTCCTCCTCCGACCAGAGGCCGATGGGAACGTACCTTAAAGCTATAACCCTGATCGACCAAGAACCGCTGCCGCTTGGTTGAGTAAGCCATCTCCTGCGTGTCCTGGGAGACCAGCGAGTAGAAGAAGGCGTTGTACTCCTCTGCCACCATCCCTGGGAGAGGCAGGAGGAAGGACATGAGCTGTGAGCACACAGGAACTCAGGGTCCGGGCTCAAAAGCCATCCACGCGGTGGGCGAGTTCTGCAGGCAGGGCGGCGGCCCGCATGTGCACGGGCCTTCATCACAACACACCCGCTGGCTGCAGAGAGCCCCTCCAACACTGACACCCTCAGGCTGGGAGGAAATGTCTGCCAGGTATGTACTGATAGAGGACTGGTATCCCGGTGACATAAGGAACTGTTACAACTCAATAAGACAGCCCGCCGTGCGGCTCAAAGGTTGAGTGTGGACCCATGAACTAAGAGGTCATAATTCAATACCCAGTCAGAGCACATGCCCAGGCTGTGGGTTCGACACCCCATCAGGTTGAATACAAGAGGCAAGCGATCAATGTTTCTCTCCCCCCACTCCCCCGCCGATTCCTCTCTCTAAAAAACCAATGACCTAAAAAGACAACAGCCAACACAATGAGCCATCCAGTGTGAATGAATCAAAATTTTAAAATAAAATAACAAAAGGCCAAAGTGAGAGGCAACAGGCGTTTACTTGAAACAAGAAGGACCAGCTCTCTGGTAAGCACACCCTCGGGCGGGAGCAGGGCCAGGCTCGGAGCCAGCTCAGGCCGGGAGCCGCCTTCCTCTGGCGCAGACGCGGCATGGGCGCTGGCTGGACAGCGGCCGAGCGTTCGCCTGGCGCTCCGGACACTGCTCTCTGGGAAGCCCCGCACACGGAGCTGCCCGAGGCCGGGCCGCGGGCCCTGGGCCTGCTCTCACACCGAGGTTTGAAGTCAGACGTGTAAGGCAGCTCCGCTCCATTTTAAAGTGGCCCTGATTATGTTATTTTATAACTATAGTCATCACATTGTACATTATAACTAGAAGTGTAATCCTTTATATACCTGTCAGATAGCTGTCTACCCAGAAGTGGAGCTGCTGGGTGTCATGGTAGTTCTGTCTTTAAGGTTCTGAGGGATCTTTACCTGCTCCCCATGGTGGCTGCACCAATTTGCAATCCTACTAACAGTAGGCACAAGGTGCCCTGTGGCCCACAGCCTTGCCCCATCTCTCCTGTCTCTTTGGGGACAGCCTTCTAGCAGGCACCGTGGTCTTGCTCGGTTTCCCTGATGATTTCACATACCTGTCAGCCATTTGTATGTCTTCTTTGGAGAAACATCCATTCGGGTCCTTTGCCCATTCTTTATTGGGCTTATTTTGGTTTTTGCTTAGTTGTATGAGGTCTTCATACTAACCTCTTATTAAGATATCATTTGCAAATATTTTCCCCAATTCCATAGTTTTGCTGATCATGCCATAGGTTTGCTGAACATTTCTTTCACTGTGCAGAAACTTTTTAGTTTGAGGTGATTTCAACTTTTATTTTAATCCTCACCAGAGGATATGTTTTCCATTGACTTTTAGAAAGTAGATGGGAGGGAGGGGGAGAGCGAAACATGGACGTGTCATTGGCTTCCTCCCACACACGCACCAACCAGGGCCGGGGATCGAACCTGCAACACAAGTACGTTTCTTTGACCAGGAACTGCACCTGAGACCCTTCGGGGCACGGGCTGGCACTCCACCTGCTGAGCAGCAGGGCCAGCTACTGACTTTGGCTTTTGCTTCAGGTGTCTCATCCAAAAAACCATGGCCCAGACATGCGTCAAGGAGTTCCCCCCCCCCCCCCCCCGCATGAGTTTTATGTTTTATGGTCTTACATTTAAGCCTTTAATCCATTTCAAATTAGTTTCCTAAGTGGTATGAGAATGGGGTCTAGTTTCATTCTTTTACATGTGAATATTTCCGCAGCACCATGTATTGAAGAAACTTCTCTCCGTGGAGATTTCTTGGCCCCCTTGACACATATTAGCTGGGCTCCTGATTCTGTGACGCTGGTCTGGGTGTGTTTCTGTGCCAGTGCCACAGTTTTGATTACTCTGGCTTTATAATATGGCTTGAAATCTACAGGGTGATGCCCCATGTTGCTCTTTCTTGGGATTGTTTTGGCTATTCAGAGTCTTCTGTGGTTCCATATAAATTTTAGGATTTTTTTCTCGTTCTGTAAAAACTGGCATAAGAGTCTTCATAGACATTACAGTGAATCTACAGATGGCTTTGGGTAGTGTGGACATTTTAACAATATTAATTCTTCTAATCCTAATCCATGTTCACAGGCGATCTTTCCATTTACTTGCGTTCAATTTGTTTCATCGATGTCTTGTAGTTTTCAGTGTAGAGATCTTTTCACCTCCAGGGTTAAGTTTATTCCTAAGTACTTTATTATTTTTTGACTGTAAATGGGATCATTTTATTTCTCTTTCAGAAAATTCATTGTCAATATACAGAAACACTACTGATTTTTGTATACTAACATTTATGTGTTATCATTTTAATAAACTGCAACTTTACTGAATTCATTGATTAGATCTGAACAGTTTTTTTGGTGGAGTCTTTAGGATTTTCTATTGGAAATCATGTCATCTGCAAATAAAAACAATTTTACTCTTTCCTTTCCAATTCTGATGACTTTCATTTCTCTTTTCCTGCATGCTTGCGTTGGCTAGGACTTCTAGTACTATGCTCAACAAAAGCAGTAAGAGTGAGCATCCCTGTCTTGTTCCTGATCTTAGAGGAAAAGCTTTCAAGTTTTCAACCTTTCACCATTGCTAGTTTGCCAACATTCAGTTCATTAGCATTTTAATGAGAAGTTTTGCATCTATACTCATTTTAATGAGAATTTTTGCATAGTATACTCATCTATACTCATGGCCAGTAATTTTCTTGTCTGTAGAATCCTTTTCTGGCTTTGGCATCAGAGTAATATTTTAATTCTAATTCTAATTCAAAGGGGTTTTCAAATTACAACTGTTTCTTTTTTGTGGTGAAAAGGAGTAAGTCATAAATTACTTTCACATGTTAGTCGGGTTATGCACGTCAGACTATAATTTGTCCAACAGCCTACTATGCTCTGTTATGTAAGTCTCACTCCGCATAATGTCCTGCAAGATAGGCTGTCCCTCCCACGTTAGAGGGAAATCAAGGCTCAGAGGTCAAATTACTTGTCCAAGGCCATTCGGTGTGCTCAAGTCCATGCTTGTTTTTCTAATGTGCCCTGCTCTACACATTAGACACAATCAATTATGCTGCTTAAACGTATTCAGATACAGTATCTTCCACCGGGTGCCCACTCATCTTGTCATTTCCAAACCTCCTACCGGTCCGGATGCCTCCTAAGAACGTGGATTCCTGGGGCACAGCCCTGTCCTGTCTCAGGACCGGCTGTCCTAGAAGGGAGCCACCTCTAAGCAGCAATGTTAGTTCCTGTCAGGCCTGCACCCACGTCCCAGGCCGGTTACCACCACAGTTAACAAGCAGAGCCCCCGCACCCGTGCTCCCCACTCCACAGGCACCGCAATCACCGCCTGGGAGCTGCCCCTGCGGCTGCTCAGTGCCGTGCTCTCTCCTAACCAGACGTTCAGGGTACAACTTTCAGCTCCGACAGTCCCACCGGCTCGAGCTCCGCTTTCCCCCTCTGTGTCTGCATCATTAGGATTGCATCCTGGCTCCTCTTACTGTCTACGTGTGTAAGCGCTCAATTTAGAGGATCTGTGTGAGTCCCCGCAGCTGTCATGCAGAACATCCACATACTCAGCCCCAACGCATGACAAGGACACCTGGGTCCCTGCTTTGGGGCTGCCGTGCTCAGAGTGTGGCTGGCCCCGGAACACCGGGCGCCATCACAGCACACAGCTCAGCCCTGCCCTCCCCTCTGGTGGCTCAGGAGGGACCTCCGAGCACAAGGGAGAGGCGCCCTTACCTTTTTTGGCTCGGAGCACTCGCCCTAGCCTCTGGGCCTCCTGCCGCCGTGAGCCGCCGTGAGATGAGATCTGAATGAGGACATTTGCTTCTGGCAGATCAAACGACGTGTCACCCACCTAGGAAATGAAGCAGCTGTGTGTTTTCACATGTGAGGTGATGAGAGAAAAAATCAACTGGCCTCACAATAAGTAAGCTCTGGTAGTTCAGAAAAGCAACCACGACCTGCTCTCTGCCAGGCCCTTCAGATGCAGCAGCCTCTCGAACCCAGTGCGAATGCTCCTGAGAGCGCCCCATGACCACCAGGACCCACACGCACACCGTGCCCTCAGCCACTCCGTGCGCGTGCTCACAGACCAACACAAGAGTTGCTCTTCTTATTTTTGCTACAGAAATAAGTCTGCATCAAGCCTCCCACTCTTGCTCCTCAGTGGAGGCCCCTGGACCAGCAGCACGTGTAGGACAGCTGACCGAACGGTGCCCTGCCTTCACTGGGCTGGATTCTGACCCAGAGCAACTGCGTCAGTTTGGGGGCTACAACCATCTAGATCCCCCAACCTCCACCCCCATCACAGCTTTGTACTTAGACCCAGCCACGGTCACTTTCATGGGTAAATCTCAGGTTGGGGGGTTCTGGGTCTCCTCTAATCTGAATGACTGTTCCAAACAGCGGGCCACAGCCCTAACTGCCAATGAAAGCCACCCCAAGCCAGGCCGGCACGGGTCAGCACCCACCGGCACGCCAGGAGCCAGCCCACGGCCGCCCGCACCTCCATAAAGAGTCTCACACAAACACCCCCTTTGCTCTCGTAGGTGATAAACTTTTTCCCTTTTATAAAGAAAATACAACTTAAAATTCCTGCATTCTAAAAAGAGAGGGGTAAAACTTTAGTCAAGCAAAAGGACTTGAGATTCTGCATAATACATAAATCCTCAGTCTGCTTCTCCTACTACCAGACACGTGGGGAGGAACACAACACGTGGTGCCCCTTCCACAAACCCCCACTCACGCCGATGCCAGCCAGGGCGGCCCAGGCCTCCCCGCCTGCCACCCAGACATACCTTGGATATGAAGATGGTGTTGATTTTGGGGTTGTGCTTGAAATTCTGGAGAATCTGCATCCTTTCTCCCTGGGATGTGGGGCCATAGATATAGGGTCTGGAGAAGAACAAGGCCATGTTAGGAAGCCCGCAGAATCGCTCCTCATTGTCCGAGAAACACGGACAAGAGGAGTCCAGCAAAGTACTCTCTCCCGGGGGCCGGCCGCCCACGAGTATCTGGAGGAGACCCGTACACACGAGTGGCAACGCACCTTCCACCCCCTTCCAAAACACACACACACGCCACCCTTTCTCCGCGGAGCTGAGGTTCAAGGTCACCATTCTCCCTGGGATTCCCTTCTTTACCTTCTTCTTTGTGTTTAGACTGTGTCTCTAGCTCCCCCCGGATCTCATGAAGCTCAATGGGGCGGCAAAGGAAATGATGCTACTTGCAAACCAAAGCTTGGAAACAACTCTTTTCCTAATGACATGACATTCTCCCCTAGGGCCTTCCTCCGCTACACGGCCACGCCCTGGAGGCCACGCCCTGGAGCCACGCCGCAGGAGCCACGCCGCAGGAGCGCAGTCCTCATCCTCCGCACTGCAGGGCCTTTACCACAGCCAGGCGGGCTGGTAAGGACCCCGATATGTCCCAATAGCTCTTTCTCAATGGGAGGCCACCTGGGATGCTGGCCCAGTCTGCCTTGGCTCCCTGGTCCCTGGCCCATACAGCTGACCTCATCACAACCTACAGTGCTCACTTGGTCTGACACTCCCAATGCCAGCCTCTGCCCACCCTGGAGCCCATTACTCCAGTCCCTGCTCCCTGGGCTCAGGCTGACCCAGCTCCCTTTTCCACACGCAACCTCTAGCTCCAACCACCTACTCCTTCCTCTGTCTTGCCTGGTTCCTGGGCTGGGGCCACAGAATCAGACCTTTGGATCCTAGAAGTTCCAAAAAGCTTCAAGAAAAACTAGGCACCTCTGCACTCGCACAAAGGAAAGGCGCCAACTTCAACTTTTCAATTCTTACTTGTTCAGGCGAATGGCATACTCCTTCAGGGCAAACACATTATCAGCAAAGACAATAATCTTGTCATTCCTCCTTTCATGAAACTTAATCAGAAACTGGCAAGCTCTGAATTTGTTGGGGTTCATGGTGTACAGCAAGATTCGTTTCTTGGTTTTGATTGCTACATACTCCCTGTAAAACTCAGGAGACATCGGGCACCAAACCTGTGATAGAGTAAGAATCATAGGTGAGTGTGTAAGTTTAAATATTACACAATTAGAAACTTGCAAAGACCATTCATTTAGCAGAATTAACTTTTTTTTAATATATATATATATATATTTTATTGATATTTTACAGAGAGGAAGGAAGAGAGATAGCTAGAAATGTCGATGAGAGAGAAACATCGACCAGCTGCCTCTTGCACAGCCCCTACTGGGGATGCGCCCGCAACCAAGGTACATGCCTTTGAACGGAATCGAACCCAGGACCTTTCAGTCCCCAGACCGACACTCTACCGCTGAGCCAAACCGGTTTCGGCTAGCAGAATTAACTTTAAAACAAAGGTTTGTAAATTATATCTCAATACAACTGTAAACACACACACACACACACACACACACACACACACACACACAAACCAAAACCAGACCTAATATGTAACCTGGGCTAATAACTATGTGATAAGATTCTCATTGTCATTAGTAAAGCAGAAAACACAAATTAAGACAATAAAGGAATGCCATTTCATACTTACGAGGTTAGCGAGAGTTAAAAGAAAACAGGTAGCTATGGGCAGTGCAGGTGAGGCATGCCCTCACTCAGCCTGATGGGGTCAACTGGCACACTCACTCTGGAAGTCTGCTGTACCATGACGAGGAAGGAAACCCTCCAAGGAACCTTCAACTCAGCAGTGTTACTGGGAGGTTGCTATGATGTGCTTTTATTATATGATGTGCTTTTATTATATAGGATATTGGGGAAAATGTCTTCTTAGAAATAAAATGATCAAGGCCATGGGCACCTTCTGGGGGCCACAAGTGTTGACCACTAGGCTTTGGCAGTGGGGGGTGGCCAGGATGACTGCTCACATAGGACCAGCCCAGTGAAGGTGAGCACTCACTCCCAGAAAGGAGGGGAGTGGACTCTGGAGCCAAGCCAGCCTGAATTAGCGCCCTCACCTGGCCACTCCCTGCATGCCCTGGACAGTGGTTGTTTCCCACGTCTGTAAAGTGGCAGAACCGCACCCAGCTCACAGGGGACAGAGGGGGCTGGGGATGGCAGCAATTTTGCTCAGGACCTGACCTGTGTATCTGCCTGGGAAGAACCTACCTGATCCCTTCCCCTGACCCCGGGAGGAGCCACTCCCCAAGGGGCTGCAAGGAAGGGGCAGCTACCTCAGCACACTGGACTTTGGCGATGTAGCCGTTGTTCTGCAGCTCCATCCAGTTGGCTTCATAGAGCTTGGGCCCGATCAGAAAGTTTAGGTCCACAATTTTGTCATCTTCCCGGACCAGGGTTGCGGTCAGACCCAGCTTGCAGTGGGCCTGCACAATGGTGAGCACCCGCCGAAACATCTTGGCTGGGGAAACAATCGGTGAGTCACACGGTCACTTGTGTAAACGCTCAGGTACCAATCAGCCTTGCCACTCCACCTTGGCCTGTCATACGCAGCGGACCCTGGGTTCCTGGACCACAGGGGCCTGTCTGGACTCCACATCCTCACAGCCAGACCTCTAAAAGGAGGGGGACAGGAGCGCAAGGGAGCAGCTGCCAGGGAGCTCCGCGTGAGCGCTCCAGCACTGCCTACTTGAGAGCACCAGCGGCACCTCGAAGAGGGAACTACAGTGCTGACCATGCCACTGAGCTCTGGCTCGGCCGGAGAACCTGCCACCTAAGCCTTGCACTGAGGTTACCAGGGAGACGTTGGGCACAGGGAGACCGGAGGAACCAAGGAGCCGGGTGTTTCGGGTGAGCCGTGTGTCTCAGGGGGCCGTGTGCCCCGGGTGAGCCATGTGTCTCAGGGGGCCATGTGCCCCGGGTGAGCCGTGTGTCCCAGGGGGCCGTGTGCCCCAGGGGGACCGTGTGTCCCAGGGGGCCGTGTGCCCCGGGTGAGCCATGTGTCCCAGGGGGCCGTGTGCCCCGGGTGAGCCATGTGTCTCAGGGGGCTGTGTGCCCCGGGTGAGCCGTGTGCCCCAGGGGGACCGTGTGTCCCAGGGGAAGCAGTGGGACCCGGGGGTAGGGGTGGTGAAAACCAGAGGAGGAGTGGATTCTGTTCGTGTGGTCCTGAGATAGTCACCATAAAACAAGCAGAGTGTCAAATGACAGCAGGGAGGGGAAAGAGACCTGGGGGGAGATAAGAGAACAACCAAAGGACTGGTGTACATTCATATAAGTACAACCAATGAACACAGAACTCTGGGGAAGGAGGGCATGAATGGGAGGTGGGGGGGGGGCAACGGTAAGCTATGTACACATATAATACCTTAATAAATAAAAAAAAATTGCATTTAAAAAAATGTTTTCCCTTCTCCTATTTTTATTACTTTCATTTATTATTTTTAACCTTTATTTTTTAAATTTTTTTGGATTAGTGCTCTACATTCTAATTTTACTTATCATTATTTTACTCTGTCTCATTCTTTCCTTTCTTCCTCATTTCACCCTTTTCATCCTGTTTCTCTTCTCGTTCCTGCTTTAGTTTTTTCCTCCATTCCTTTTATTCCTTGTTAACAATTGATTTTCTTTATCTGCTTTATCAACAGATTACTATTAGAGTAATCTCTGTTGGCCTATTCATATATCTAATTTCCTCTCCTACATCAAGTACATGCACCCTTCTCTTTTCTTTTTCACTAGCAATATTGTTATGTCTTGTTGTGGTTGTTTGACTACTTGTTAGCTTTTTTGTTTTTACTTAATGCTTTTGTTTTCCTCTCCTCGTTTGTTCTCTTCTTCTAATAGCTTAATCCGTTTCACTTACCAAACTCAGGCCTATCTGTTCTCTATTCTCCTTTTCTAAAAAGAGATAAATATGTAAATAGATCAAAGAAAGAAATTTTTATTTTTAATATATAAAAATTTTCTTGTTTATGTTTTTATAGTAGTATATATATATTCTTAATTTTGTTGTTTTGTTTTTTACTTTTCCCCTCATAAACTTGTTTTCTTTCTTCCTCCTCTACACTGAATCGTGGCCTCCCCCAATTCATTCAATTCCTTTATCCTGCCTTCTGTAAATAAACTCTCTTCAGATTCAGCTCCCCTCCTTTTTTGCTGGGTCTTTATTATTTGCATTTTTTGGTTTAGTTGATGATTTTGTGGAGTTTACTCCCCATATACATATATTTCTTTCCCCTTCTTTTCCTTTTCTCTCTTACTTTTCCTTGCCTCAGTATCATTTTTTGTGCTCTTTTCTCTCCCCTAATTCTCTTTCCTCTGGTGGTTCTCTATTCTCCTTTTCCAAGGAGGGGAGATCCAGCTCCCCTCCTTTATTGGGGGCTATCGGTATGGTGAATACATTCATGTTTTGTTCCCTCTTGTGTCATGTCTTATCAAGTTGTATTTTGTGCCTTTTGGTCAACCAGATAGAGTTATAAACATAACCAGACACCCTGAGAAGAGCAAAAGTGGGGAGACAAAGAAAGAGCCCCCATATGAAAGGAAGACTCACTAGAAAAGGAAGTAACCAACATGGAGACAAGCAATTTGTCAGAGAAAGAATTCAGAGCAATGGTCATAAGGTCGCTGAAAAGGATGGGAGACAAATTCAGAACATGTGTAAGAACCTAGAGAAAATGAAGAATGACATCACTGCAATAAAGGACACAATTGAAAGCATCAACAGTAAACTAGAAGAAGCGTAGGACCGCATCAGCAATCTAGAAGATAAGGTAGGATGAAACACTGAAGCAGAGCAGCAACTGGGGGGGAAAAAAAACCTTAAAAAACAGGGAGAGCCTAAGGGAGCTTTGGGACAACATGAAACAAAACAACATCTACATAATACAGGTACCCAAGAGAGAGGAAACTGAGCAAGAAATACAAAACCTGTTTGAAGAAATAATGACAGAAAACTTCCCTGATATCAGAAAGAAAAAAACTCACAGAAGTCCAAGAAGCTCACAGAGTCCCAAGCAAAATGAACCCCAAAAGATCGACACCAAGACACATTATAATTAATTTGGCAAACACCAACGACAAAGTAAGAATCTTAAAAGCAGCCAGAGAGAGACAGAAAGTTACAAAGGATCTCCTATCAGACTATCAACTGACTTCTCAACAGAAACACATAAGGCCACAAGGGAATGGAATGAAATATACAAAGTCATGCAAAGCAAGGGTCCGAATCCAAGAATACTGTATCTAGCAAGGCTATCAATCAAAATTGAGGGTGAAATCAGGAGCTTCAAAGACAAAAAAGGACTAAGACAGTTTATTACCACAAACTAGCAATGCAAGAAATTGCTGAAGGATCTGCTGTAAAAAAAATAAATAGAAAGGGAAGAAGGACACAGGTATAAAGAATAAAAATGGCAACAAACAAGTACCTATCAATAATAACTTTAGCCGAAACCGGTTTGGCTCAGTGGTAGAGCGTCGGTCTGCGGACCGAAAGGTCCCAGGTTCGATTCCGGTCAAGGGCATGTACCTTGGTTGCGGGCACATCCCCGGTAGGGGGCGTGCAAGAGGCAGCTGGTCGATGTTTCTCTCTCATCGACATTTCTAGCTCTCTATCTCTCTCCCTTCCTCTCTGTGAAATATCAATAAAATATATTTTAAAAAAATAATAATAATAACTTTAAATGTAAATGGATTAAATGCCCCAATCAAAAGACATAGGGTAGCCAAGTGGATAAGAAAACATGATCCATATATCTGCTATCTACAGGAGAATCACCCCAGAACAAAGGACTCATAGAGACTGATGGTAAAGTGATGGAAAAAGGTTTTTCAGGAAAATGGAAATAGGGAAAAAATGCTGAGGTAGCAATACTTACACCTGACAAATTAGACCTCAAAGTGAAGGCCATAACAAGAGATAAGGAAGGCACTTCATAATACTAAAGGGAGCAATCCAACAAGATATAACTCTGACAAACATGTATGTACCCAGTACAGGAGCACCCAAATACATAAAAACACTTTTGAAGAATATCAAGGGAGAGATTGGCAGCAATGCAGTCATAGTAGACCACAAACTTATACCATACAAAAAAACAAACTCCGAATGGATAAAAGACTTAAATGTAAGACAGGAAACCATAAAATCCTACAAGACTCCACAGGCAGCAAAATAGCAGATATATGTCATAGCAATATCTTTACAGACACAGCTCCTAGGGCAATGGAGACTAAGGAGAAAATAAACAAATGGGAGGACTACATAAAAATAAAAAGCTTCTACAACAACAACAAACAATCAACAAAACAACAAGAAAGTCCACCGCATGGGAGAACGTATTTTCCAATGTTATCTCCTATAAGGGTTTAATCTCCAATATTTATATGGAACTCATACAACTTAACAAAAGGAAAATAAACAATACGATAAAAAATGGGCAAGGCACCTAAATACACTTTTCGAAAGAGGACATACACAAGGCCCAGAGACACATGAAAACATGTTCAGAGTCACTAATCATCCAAGAGATGCAAATCAAAACAACAATGAGATACCATCTCAGCCTGTCAGAATGGCTATCATCACAAATCAACGAAGGACAGGTGCTGGCGAGGATGTGGAGAAAAAGGAACCCTTTTGCACTGCCGGGTTCAGACTGATGCAGCCACTGTGGAAGACAGTATGGAGTTTCCTCAGAAAGTTAAAAATGGAACTCCCATTTGACCCAGTGATTCCACTTCTAGGACCCAAGAAACACCAATCAGAAAGGATATATGGACCCCTATGTTCATAGCAGCACAATTTACAATAGCTAGGATTTGGTAACAGCCTAGGTGCCATCAGCAGATGAGTGGATTAAAAAACTGGTATATCTACACAATGGAATGCTATGCAGTTATAAAGAAGAAGGAACTTCTACCATTTGCAACAGCATGGATGGACCTGGAGAGCATTACTGCTAAGCCAGTCAGAGGAAGATAATATCACTCATATGTGGGATATAAAGATCAACGTAAACTAATGAACAAAAGCAGATTCAGAGACAAGGGGCAGGGGGGATGGGGCAGTTAGAGATCAACCAAAGGACTTGCATGCAAGTAGCATAACGAACGGACCTGCCCTGGGGAGGGAGCTGCGGGGGCAGAGGGGCGGGCCGACCCGGGAAAAAGGAGACGGGTGTCCCAGCACGCAGGGCACACTATGTAAGCTGAGACGGGCCAAGCACCCAGCTGGCTGCCCAGGTCGGCCCGGTGGCCACACGCAGCAGCCATGGTCACTCACACCTGCCCCTCCCCCAGGGGCCGCTTCTCACTTCCTCCGGCAATGCGTGGCAGCTGTCGGTGCCCTGCGCTCCGCCAGGACTTGGCTGTGAGCCTTTCATCTGGCCACTCTAACAGGCGTGTGCTAGTGCTCCACTGTGCTTTTAACATGCATTTCCCCCAGAGCCAGCGATGCAGACCTTTTCAAGGGCCAAGAGGGATCTGTACGTTCTCTTTGGTGAAGTGTCTCTGCGTGTTTCTGCCCTTTTCTGACATTTTTGCCGTCGCCTGAACGTCTAACAGGCGACAGGTTAGCACGTCGGAGCCCCATCCTCACCGGCACCCTGAGGCCTGTCCTCTCCCAGAGCGGCCTCCCACCCAGCGACGTCCGCTCTCCTTCCCGGCTCCCGTCACAGCGAAGCCATCTCACCCTCTCCTCCTCAGCCACAGGCGGCAGCTGATCTTACAACACATCGGAGCAGGCCACCCTTCCTCTGCCGGGGAGCCCACAACCTAACCCACTGAGCTGCTCCTGCCGCTTCCTCCCATGATGCCAGCACAGCAGCCTGGGTCCGGCATGTCACCTCTGCTCCAATCCCTCCAGTGGCTTCCCGCCCACCCAGAGGACCAGCCTGACTGGGACCACAAGGCCTACCTGCCCACCTCACTGCTCTCCTCTGCCCCTCGGGTTGCTGGGCCACCTGCTGTGGTCAGGCCGCGCCAAGTCCTCCCCGCCTCGGGCCTGGCACCTGTTCCTTTACCGGGAGCCCTGACCTCCGCCTGAGCACCAGGCATGTCAGACACCCCAGGCGGAGCACTCCACTCACACAGAGCAGAAGCAGAGCCACTCCGACAGCATTGTGAATGCTCGTGTGAGAATGCCGCTGCTGCCATTTCACTAATCACACTCTTAATGAAACTCATCAAATTCCTCCAACTTGCCAAAACCAGTTTGGCTCGATGGATAGAGCGTTGGCCTTCGGACTGAAAGGTCCCGGGTTCCATTCCAGTCAAGGGCACGTACCTTGGTTGCGGGCACATCCCCAGTAGGGGGTGTGCAAGAGGCAGCTGGTCGGTGATTCTCTCTCATCGATGTTTCTGACTCTCTATCCCTCTCTCTTCCTCTCTGTAAAAATCAATAAAATATATATATTTTTAAAAATTCCTCCAACTGCCGAAACCGGTTTGGCTCAGTGGTAGAGCGTCGGTCTGAGGACTGAAAGGTCCCAGGTTCGATTCCGGTCAAGGGCATGTACATTGGTTGCGGGCACATCCCCGGTGGGGGGGGTGCAGGAGGCAGCTGGTCGATGTTTCTCTCTCATCGACGTTTCTAGCTCTCTATCTCTCTCCCTTTCTCTCTGTAAAATATCAATAAAATATATTTAAAAAAAAAAAAATTCCTCCAACTGGTCTTGAGAGGACAGCATGGAACACTGCTCCCAGCGAGAGGACAGCATGGACACACGGACCGCAGAGGAGCCCTGAGCGGGAGCAGCGGGCGCAGGAGGAGACGGCCGCCGTGCTCAGGCCGCCAGCCAAGGCCGGGCTGCGGAGGCCCACGGGCGTGAGGAGGAAGCTCTCCGCCTGGAGCGTGGGGAGCGGCACGCAGCTCCGGAGTCACTACCAATCCTGCACTGGTGCTGGCAGGGAGTGGCTGCTATGGGTTATACATTTTGTCAGAGGAGCTACTTCTAAAAACGACTGCCTGCGATACTGGAAGCAACACACTAAGGACTAATACTTTAGCCTTCAAATGAAACAAACGCTACTGCAAAGGATGTTCATACTCCTGGTCCTTTCCGCAGGGAAGATGCAGAGAGAGGAGAACACACCCTCTTAAAGAACTCGGGCCAGCGATTCAGGAAGCTGTGACTGCGCCCGCCCGCACCCCACATGCCATGACTTATTGGAAAGCTTTCCCCAGGAAGCCCCTCCCTCTACCCACAGCTGGGATTCCCCGGGTCCACACAGTGGGCACCTCAGCTCCCACCCTGCTCACCAGGTATGGTGTGGACCTCGTCCAGGATCATGAGGCCCCACTCCTGAGTTCTGAGCCACTCCATGACGCGCTCGGCCTCCCAGGACCTCTTGGTGGTATGGCCCAGCATGGAGTAGGTGCTAATGGCAATGGAGCAGCCGATGGGCTTGTCCTTGGCATCGGAGGTGAAGCGGCAGATCTGGCTGTCGTCGATGGTGGACCACATCTTGAACTGGGCTTTCCACTGCTCCACAGACACAGCGGAGTTGCCCAGCACCAGACAGCGCTTTCTAACAGTGCAGGCAGCTGTCACGCCAACCAGGGACTTCCCAGCACCTATGAGAAACCAAAGAGTAATTCTAATTCTACCCAGAGCCAGGCTGAAATGCGGGACAGAGACAGCAGACAGATCTGGGCAAACTTTTTCTACCCGTCTTCACAGCTGACATTGGGAGGCACTGACTGCTCTGGAGCCTCTGTTTTCTTCTTGATAAAGAGGAGACAGGCCCACTTTACACACAAATGTAAGAAGCAAAGCGACAAGTGCTAGCCCCTACTGTATCTTGTTTAGATGCTAAAATCTCATGCTGAAACCGGTTTGGCTCAGTACATAGAGCGTCGGTCTGCAGACTCAAAGGTCCCAGGTTCGATTCCAGTCAAGGGCATGTACCTTGGTTGTGGGCACATCCCCAGTAGGGGGTGTGCAAGAGGCGGCTGATCCATGTTTCTCCCTCATAACATCAATGTTTCTAGCTCTCTATCCCTCTCCCTTCCTCTCTGTAAAAAATCAATAAAATATATATTTTTTAAAAACAATAAATGCTAAAATCTCAAAACAAACCAGAGATAGGAGACACAATTACTGCCACTTTAACATGGTCAAACTAAAGCAAGGGCCTGGCTCGCCCGAAGCCCCGGGGAGGAAGCGCTGCCGGCGGCCTGCCCAGCACACGCTGCACCAAGGCGGCCACGGCCGGCCAGCCGCTGTCGCCCACAGCCAGCTGGGCTGAGACGTCAGAAGGGCAGGTGTGGGCACTGCTGGGGAAGACGGAGAGCCTCCAGGAGCCTCCACGTTTCCTCCCACTCACCACTCGAAGATTAAGATAAAACTCAAGCTATTCCTCTAAACAGCAATTCTCCTTTAACCAGGAATGTACATCAAAACAACTCATGACCCGTTACAAGAACCAGCCCCCTGAGGGCACAGGTCCCCCCTGCACGGCTGCCTCCTTCAGTCGGGGACAGGCCACTGGGTGAGTCGCTGCCACCGCTGGCCATGAGGCAGGCCAGGAGCCGCAGGACTCGGGACAGCGCTGCCTGGCAGGAGCCCAGGGGCTGCACTGCCTTTCGTGGACGTGCACGTACCACGCTCTCCAGGAACAAGCTCCGCTTCTGGGCTGGAGCCCCACAGAGCGCCCCAAGTCTCGCTGCAAAGAGCAAGAACGGGCTGGTGGCCCAGCCCGTAGAGGAACGCTCCCAGCGTCACCATGCTCAGCTTTCCCTTGCTGCCCAAGGCATCGCCAATGCTCAGGCGATTTGTCCGCAGCTGCCTGCACCGCCCGAGACTCAGCCCACGTCAGGAGCACCCCGGGGGGAGTCAGGGCCCACCAGCAGCAGCACTCACACACCTGACCCGGGGAGTCATCTGAGCGGGGCTGCCCCTGGCAGGGCTGATTTAGAGAAAGGGGCGCGGGGGAGGGCGGCAGCTGGACATCCTCCTCACGGAGGCTAGCTTACCACACGGAAGCACGATGACCCCCGACCGCGCACGCCCGTTCCCAAACATCTTCCGCAGGCTCTTCTCCTGGTAGGGCCTGAGGACAGCGGTGGGTTTCAGGTCGATGTTGATATCGGGGTTAACAGAATCGTTCCGAAAGTCATATTCTGCCAACAGAGGGTACTCGAGGTGGATGCAGCGTTTCTGAAGTTCCTCAATCATCTCCTGTGGAGGAAGCACACGCGCTTACAGCCCTAACTCCAAGGCCTGCTCATGTGCAGCGCATATTGGAAGGGGCCTGGTCCAAAGAACAGCAGTTTACCTACACTTTTGCAACTTCAGATCTTACTTAATAAAAGCTGGGCTAAAACATGGAACAGCAACCCAAACTAAGGAGAGAGACCAAGTGAAATCCAACCAGCCACCAGAAATGCCCCTCTCGCACTGTTTCTCACACGCGCCTCGGAACTGGGGAAGGCTGGCCACCAGCCTGAGGAGCGGGACAGCGACCCTTAGGGATGAGGCCACGGCCCAGACGACGAGGAGCGGGGCCCTCCTGCCTCTCGCAGCCCACAGAGCCCGCGCAGGACCGGCTCTGGCGCTGCTGACCGAGAGAAGGAACCAGGAGGGGACCTCTTCCCTCACCTGCTTGACTTCAAAAGATACTGTCTGTGTCTCTTCTTCTTCCTCCTCATCCTTGTCCATTTGCTCATAAAAGTCAAAGAGGTCCGTGGGGATGTCAGATTTTCCCTGTGGCTCTGTCTCCCGGGACGTGGAGGGCCCAGCACTGCCCTCAGCAGTCTTTGCAATCTGCAGGAGGAAGGCAGGGTCTGCATCAGCATGCAACATTCCACTCCACTGGCACCAGCAAGGCCTACAGCTGCAAGAAAACTGCAGGGTCACCAGGCTGCAAAGACTGAACCAGAAGCAGGAGGGAGCTGCAGTGCTAAACGCCCCCCCCCAGGGGACCCAGAAGCTCACGCACCGCAGATCTGCTTGTGAAAGTCTCTGTGATGAGCTCAGTGGCCTCCCCCTCGGAGCTCCTCAGGCGGCACTCCCGGATCACTGGATCCTGAAGAAGATGCTGGATGACATCGGGGTGGGAGCTTTCAACAAAGTACCTGCAGGAGGAAGGATGTGCTACTGGCCAGCCACCATTCCCAGTAGGTTCCGCTGCTCACTTACACGGTCTAAAAGCACTGGCTCAGGCCTCTCCCCACTTTCTCTCCTCCCATGACCCTTCGCCAAGCGTGAGCTATGTACACTGGCTATGATATAACCTCTGAGGGAGGGATACGGGCAGAGCCATACTTTAGAGACAAGCCGGGATCTGAGCCTCCTCCACTGCTTGGGGGAACATGGTGGCCAGGGAAAGTGCCTTCGAGGAGCCTGCTATGGCACCCTTACCTGTTGTGCTTCAGGACCAA
Organism: Vespertilio murinus; assembly: GCA_963924515.1. NCBI lineage: Eukaryota > Metazoa > Chordata > Mammalia > Chiroptera > Vespertilionidae > Vespertilio > Vespertilio murinus. The sequence continues at coordinate 5,926,368 of OZ004711.1, forward strand.
CTTGACTTTTCCATAACTGACAGTGCACAACTGCAAGTGACAAACCAAACAGGGAAGTCAGCAGCCGCACTCATTCCCAGCACGTCCTACCTCCATGACCCAAGAGGAGAGTTCAAGTTAGTGCGGAAAGCTCAACGTGCAATCCTAATTGGGAGGTGTTCTCGGAGCTGGGGATTAAGAAATAAAAGCAAGAAAGACACAGAAATAGAAGCAAGCCGGGAGCCGGGTGGGACGCTGCCGCTCTGACGGAGGGACAGGACCTGGAGCCCACGCAGCACATTTGTTTTATACCCAATACCAGGAAGTACCACCAAAACTTAGGCTCAAAGGAGCTAATTTGCATTCTTGAGTGGGGCCCAGCGTTCCTGGTGCTTGACTGGATTCACAAAACTAAGCCGGCACCTGGGCGGACATGAAGGCCAAGCTGGTAACACTCCGGCCTTCCGGGGGAATCCAACACTAAAGAAATGCCCACGTGCCTTCCCCGGCGAGTCTACACTACAGGGGCAGACTGCCGAAACTGAGCTCTTAGCAGCCTCTTCTCTTTTAGAGCAAACCTTCCTCTTGACTGGTTAGTTTTGTTTTTTGGTTTTTTTTAAAATATATATTTATTGATTTTTTTTCACAGAGATGAAGAGAGAGGGATAGAGAGTTAGAAACATCGATGAGAGAGATCCATCAATCAGCTGCCTCCTGCACACCCCTAACTGGAGATGTGCCCGCAACCAGGGTACATGCCCTTGACCGGAATCGAACCCGGGACCTTTCAGTCCGCAGACCGACGCTCTACCACTGAGCCAAACCGGTTTCGGCTTGACTGGTTAGTTTTGACGCACATCTCTTAATCGATAAGACATAGCTTAAAATCTTTACTTTCCTTTTCCTCTTCACTCCCATAGACCCCGTCCTAACCCACAGGTCCGTCCTGCCACACCACCGTTCCTCACCCCGGCACACAGCTGGCCAGCGAGTGTGCTCACAACCTCCCAGGCCCAGCAGTCTCCAGGGCGGTATGCGGCAGAGTGGTGTGTGTCCACGAAAAGCCACCCCTCAGACCCAGGGTGCTGTCCTCCTGAGGACCTCCGCTGACCCACACGCCTCCTGCAGGCGCTGCCAGCAGGGACGGCAGGGTGCCGATAGGGGCTCATTCCCTTCTCCCTGGGCAGCACCTCGCACACGCGAGGGGAGAGCTCTCCCGCACTCACCTCCGCCACTCAGACCTGGCTCTGAGCCCGCAGAGGGCAAGGAAAGCCACGTCCGTCTCTTCCGAACGGCATCTGCGTATCGCTCAGAACAAACGCAAGCATGCTCCACAGCCTTCCACGCGGAACCCTGCCCTCCACACCTGAAGGCCTTTTTGACTCTCCCTACCGAGAACTGCTGCCTGCTGCCTGGGGCAGACACTCAACTCCAGCTCAGACGGAGTTTACCAGCTGCGTTAGTCCACGTGGCTGTCGTACAGAGCGACCACCGGGTGGTTTCACAGCAGAAGCCCACGGTGAAGGGCCACTGGGTGGTTTCACAGCAGAAGCCCACAGTGAACGACCACTGGGTGGTTTCACAGCAGAAGCCCACGGTGAACGACCACTGGGTGGTTTCACAGCAGAAGCCCACGGTGAAGGACCACTGGGTGGTTTCACAGCAGAAGCCCGCAGTGAAGGGCCACTGGGTGGTTTCACAGCAGAAGCCCACGGTGAACGACCACTGGGTGGTTTCACAGCAGAAGCCCACGGTGAAGGACCACTGGGTGGTTTCACAGCAGAAGCCCACGGTGAAGGACCACTGGGTGGTTTCACAGCAGAAGCCCGCAGTGAAGGGCCACTGGGTGGTTTCACAGCAGAAGCCACAGTGAACGACCACTGGGTGGTTTCACAGCAGAAGCCCGCAGTGAACGACCACTGGGTGGTTTCACAGCAGAAGCCCGCAGTGAAGGGCCACTGGGTGGTTTCACAGCAGAAGCCCGCAGTGAAGGAAGGGCCAGTGCCCTCGCCCCCGCCTGGCCCAGAGGCGCCCATGCACACGCAGAGGGAAGAGCAACCGGCCTTCCGAGGTCTCCTCAGGGCCCACGCTTACTTCCTTACTCCAAATACAACTCAGTAGTGGTTAGGGGTTCAAGATACTAATTTTGGAGAGTGCACAATTTAGTACACGGCACCAACACTTTGGGCTGCATTCCTCATTACCCCTGGCCAGTGGGAGCCCACGGCCACGGGCGGCTCCTGGGAGGGGAGGCCTCAGAGGACACAGTGCTGGATCCACAGGAGCAGCAGCTGGAATAACCCGTCATTCTGCTCCCCACACTAGTTCTGAATGGCATTCTCTTTTTTTTAATCCTTACCTGAGGATATGTTTTTATTGATTTGACAGAGAAAGAGGGGCAGAGGGGGAGAGGGGAGGAGGGGGAAAGAGAGAAAAAGAGAGACAGAAACATGATGTGAGACAGACGTCCTGACCTGAGATCAAACCTGCAGCCTAGGTATGTGCGCCGAACGGGAATCCTTTCTGGTGTGCAGGACATGCTCCCACCGAGTGGGCCCGGCCAGGGCTCACAGGCCTTGGACTCCAGTTAACAACGAGTCGTTCTTGTCCCCGTTATCACTATAGCAACGGGAGCAGAAGTGCCAGCCTCCACCCACTTGCCTTAATGAACTGGACGATGCCGTCGGGGACGCCCGTCTTGCTGAGCTTCCTGAGGTACTCGGTGATGTCCCTGGTCTGCAGGCCCACGCTGACGGCCGCGTACAGGGAGTAGGCGGTCAGCTTGTACTCATGCACGTGCGCTGGCCGGCACACGGGCTCCGCAATGGCCACCAGGAAGTCTTGGGCGTATTTGTAAACCGGAGAGAAGGCCTCCAGGAAAATGTGGCCATCAGGAGCCTGAGAAACACCAGACAGACACCAAGAAACTAGTGAGTTTCAAAGACTATTAGCTTCTTTTCCATATCATTTCTCCATAATAAAAGCATAATATGCTAATTAGACCGAAGTCCCTCCACACAACCTCCGGGAAGAAGCCAGTCCAGAGGGAAGCTGGTGCCCGCAGCCAGGGGAGGGAAGGGGTACCCTTGCACGAATTTCCTGCATTGGGCCCCTTGCTACCTATAACAGATAAGCTGCCCCAAAAGTGGTCACTCACCCTTTTTACATCTAACTGTCTACAGATGCTTTAAGATCATTTATGTAAGAATCTTCGACTGAAAATATTCAAATCCACCCGAATTGTAATATATTTCTTTTTATAATATTCATTGCAAATTGATTTTTTAAATTAAATTCAAAATATTGTGGATGGACATGTGGCAGTTAACTGGTCAAGCCACCCAACACCGGGGGATTTGTGTGCGTCTTCACTCAGCCGGCTGCGGGCCTGTGTGATCAGGCGCAGGAGTGCAGCGGAGAGAGAATGAAGTTTACAAAATCAGTAGCTGCTTCCACTGCTCTTCACATGAAATTCACCTCACTTCAAGTTTCCCTTTGGCTAGATTTCAAATGAACGTAGAACATTAATTACTCCAAGTTGAGCAAAAAAACTGCCTAGCAAATATGTCTTCAACTCGTTCTTTAAAGTTGGGAATTAAAATGTTACATAAATGTCATTTATTCAGTAGATAAAGCATTCCCAAATCTGCGGCAGAGCTGGAGAGAAAGAGTGAAAGCAGGGTTAGAAGGAAGGGAGCCCACCCCAGCTCTCTGCCCCCCTCCCCAGCTCTCTGCACCCCCCAGCTCTCTGCCCCCCTCCCCAGCTCTCTGCCCCCCTCCCCAGCTCTCTGCCCCCCTCCCCAGCTCTCTGCCCGCCTGCCCCAGCTCTCTGCCCCCCTCCCCAGCTCTCTGCTCCCCCTCCCCAGCTCTCTGCCCCCCTCCCCAGCTCTGTCCCCCTCCCCAGCTCTCCGCCCCCCTCCCCAGCTCTCTGCCCCCCCCCCCAGCTCTCTGCCCCCCTCCCCAGCTCTCTGCCCCCCTCCCCAGCTCTCCGCCCCCCTCCCCAGCTCTCTGGCCCCCCCCAGCTCTCTGCCCCCCCCAGCTCTCTGCCCAGCTGCCGGCCCCTCCTCCCACAAGCCTGCCCCCCCCCAGCCCCCAGCCCGCCCAGGGGCTCACCACCCAGAGCGGCCGGGAGGCGTGGTCGTCCTTGAGCGGCATCTGCGGCCGGTAGTCCTTGGCTCCGTACTCGTCCAGCTTCGTGCCGGCCTCCTCCACCTGCTTCCCCGCCGCCGAGGGCACCGCCTCCGGGGGCTCGTTTCCAGGGGCGTCGTCTTCATCTTCCTCCTCGTCCTCGTAGTGCCGCCGCTTGGCCTTCTTCCTGTCTGCGGGCCGCGCGCGGTGAGCCGCCGCCGAGCTCCGGCCCCGCCGAGCTCCCGCACCCCCTCCCCGACTCCCGCACCCCCAGACCGGCCGGACTCCGCTCCCCGCTCCCCAGACCCGGCCGGACTCCCGCACCCCCTCCCCGACTCCCGCACCCCCAGACCGGCCAGACTCCGCTCCCCAGACCGGCCAGACTCCGCTCCCCAGACCGGCCAGACTCCGCTCCCCAGACCGGCCAGACTCCGCTCCCCAGACCGGCCAGACTCCCGCACCCCCAGACCCGGCCGGACTCCGCGCCCCGCTCCCCAGACTCCGCGCCCCGCTCCCCAGGCGCCGGGGAAGCTCACCGCGCTCCGCCCGGTCCCTCTTGCCCATGGTGCGCACGGGGGACGCGCAGCCTCTCGGATGCTCCCCGACACTTCCGGTCCACCCGGAAACTCTCGGTCGACACAGGAAGTCCCGCCTCTGGACTGGCGGCGGCGGCGGCGTGCTGTGACAATCCGATGTCAACAGGCTGCCCTGCCGAAACCGGTTTGGCTCAGTGGATAGAGCGTTGGTCTGCGGACTGAAAGGTCCCAGGTTCGAGTCCGGCCAAGGGCATGTACCTTGGTTGCGGGCACATCCCTGTTGCGGGGTGTGCAGGAGGCAGCTGGCCGATGTATCTAGCTCTCTATCCCTCTCCCTTCCTCTCTGTGAAAAAAAAAAAAACGGGGATCCCCTGCATCTTTTATACATTTGAAATTAAGGAGGGAACTAAGGAAAATAACATGAAGGTGAGCAAAAGCAGGGTGGAAATTGGATAACAAGACTGTTAACAAAATTATGTGCTCTCTGGAGGGTGGTTTCAGTTTATTTCGAAACTTTGTTAACCTGGATGCACAGAAACGATGAGGAGGGCTTGCATGAGGCAAAGCAAACCTTTACTACAGTTAGTGCCTGAGTTTGACTGCCCACCATGACCTGCCAGAGAGGAATTTGTGATCAGATCGCCCTGTGGGATTACTCCCCCCCCCCCTTTTTTTTTTGTTCACAATTAAAAGGACCTACAACCAAGATGACTCTATTCAGAAAGGCTATAATTCAGAATCAAAAGAGAAATAAAGAGCTTCCCAGACAAGAAAATCTGGTTCATCATCACTAAACCAGCATTATAAGAGATGTTAAAGGGACTTAACAGTAAAGGGGAGGGGGAGAAAAAGGAATGAAAAATATGAGTAAGAAAATATCTCAGGAAAAAAAATTCTCAAAGGCAAACAATAAAAGCAATGGATCAACCAACAGTAAAGCTAGTACAAAGCTTAAAGGCAAAGTCGGAAGATCATGTGTACTTACAACAGAAAATTAAGGGATACACACCTACACAAAAGAAGTGAAAAATAATGACAAGCCCTAGCTGGTTTGGTTCAATGGATAGAGCCTGCAGACTGAAGGGTCCCAGGTTCAATTTCGGTCAAGGACACATGCCTGGGTTGCAGGCTTGATCCCCTGTAGGGGATGTGCAGGAGGCAGCCAATCAATGATTCTCATCATTGATGTTTCTATCTCTTCCTCTCTGAAATAATAAAGATATTTTTTAAATAATAATGACAAAAACAAATGCAGAGAGTAAGTAAAAATGATAGTGATTTTAGAATGTGTTTGAACTTAAACCATCATCAACTTAAAATAGACTGCTAAAAACATAGTTTGGTATATATGGTAACCACAGATCAAAGATATACAAGAAATAAAGAGAAAGGAATCCAAACACAACATTACAGAAAGTCAACATATAAGACAGAACAGCAAGAAAATAAAGGAACAGCCAAAAACCGGTTTGGCTCAGTGGATAGATCATCGGCCTGCGGACTCAATGGTCTCAGATTCAATTCCGATCAAGGGCACATACCTTGGTTGCAGGCACATCCTCAGTGAGGAGTGAATCGATGTTTCTCTCTCATTGATGTTTCTGGCTCTCTATCCCTCTCCCTTCCTCTCTGTAAAAAATCAAAAAAACATATTTTTTTTAAAAAAAAGAAAAGACCAGAGAAAAACAATCAGAAAACAATATAATAACAATAATTATATACCTGTCAGTAATTACTTCAAATGTAAATATTAAATGCTCTAGTCCAGTGGTCGGCAAACACATTAGTCAACAGAGCCAAATATCAACAGTACAACGATTGAAATTTCTTTTGAGAGCCAAATTTTTTAAACTTAAACTTCTTCTAATGTCACTTCTTCAAAATAGACTCGTGGAGGCTGTGGTATTTTATGGAAGAGCCACACTCAAGGGGCCAAAGAGCCGCATGTGGCTCATGAGCCACAGTTTGCAACTACGGCTCTAGTCAAAAGACCAAAGGATAAAGATGTGGTGCACATACACAATGAAATATCACTCAGCCATAACAATCATGACAATTCATTTGTTGATATATATGTATTTATTGACCATAATTTTTTATCTTTACTTTTTTTTTCTTCCTCTTCTTAAAGAATACCTTTCATCATTTCATATAATACTGTTTTGGTGGTGATGTACTCCTTTAGCTTTTTCTGATCTGTGAAGCTTTTTATCTGCCCTTCAATTCTGAATGATAACTTTGCTGGATAGAATAAACTGGATTGTAGATTTTTGCTATTCATCACTTTGAATATTTCCTGCCACTCCCTGCATATTTCTTGTCTGGCATGCATAGTTTCTGTTGAGAAATCAGTTGATAATCATATGGGTGCTCCCTTGTAGGTATCTATATGTTTTTTTCTTACTGCTTCTAAGATTCTCTCTTTGTCTTTTGCTCTTGGAATTTTAATTATGATGAGCCTTGGTGTAGTCCTCTTTGGATTCCTTTTGTTTGGGGTTCTGTGTGCCTCTTGGACTTGTAAGTCTATTTCTTTCACTAGGTGGGGGAAGTTTTCTATCATTACTTCTTCAAATAGGTTTTCAGTGTCTTACTCTCTCTCTTCTTCTGGCATCCCATAATTCTGATGTTAGTACGCTTGAAGTTGTCCCAAAGGCTCCTTACACTATCTTCAACTTTCTGGATTCTCTTTTCTTCTTGCTTTTCTGGAAGAGTGTCCTTTGCCTCTTTGTATTCCAAATCTTTGACTTGATTCTTGCATTCTTCTAGTCTGCTGTTGGATCTCTGTATAATATTTTTTATTTCAGCCAGTGTATGTAATTTCTATTTGTTTTAATTTCTTTTTTCATATCCTCAAGGGTCTTGTTAAGTTTATCGGCCTTTTCTAGGAAATTCTTGAAAAACCTTATAATCGTGGTTTTGAACTCTATATCCAGTCGCTTGTTGTCCTCCATTTCTTTTGTTTGAGATCTCCTTCTTTTTCGTGGCATTTGCACTGCTTCCCTGAGTTGGTAGTGTAGCTTTGTGGGTCTGGGTGTCCTATATGGTTCAATGGGTCAGCATCCCAGTTGCCTGATGTGGACACTCTTGGTACACCCCTTTGTGGACTGTGTGTATACCCTTGTTGTAGTTAAGTCTCATTGGAAGGAATTGACCTCCAGGCCAATTGGCTGTGAGGACCCTCTGTGTCTATAACGGAAGAATTGCTGTGCTGAAGACATGTTTATGGGGGAGGACTTGTTCCCGTAGGGCTTTGGTTCTCACTGAGTCTGTCTCTTGAATGTGTCCCTTATGAGAGTACTCGAAATCTGGTGTCGTCTCACACCAACCACTAGATACACTAGTTTCCGGATCTCCAATGGGGTGCAGTTCAGCTACTGTCTGAGGCCACCCTGCCGGAGCTACAGTGAGAACCACAGTCCTCTCCTCCCTGCTTGGAGCTTGGAAGCTTTGGAGCTGTCTGCACCAGGTTGCAAGTTTGCAGGTTAAACTGCAATAGAGAAGGCCATTCTTATGCAAAAACTGTTGCTTGGGGCTTGGGTGTATTTGTAGATTGTGCGGGGGTGGAGTCTCAGGACATCTCTAGGCTAGGGCATAGCAAACAGCAATGGCTGCCCACTAGCCTTCTCTGCCTCTCTGACCATGTCCCCATGTCTCACGCCCCAGCACAGCAAACAATTATTCTTGCACGCAGTTCTGCAAGCAACCCACCCTCATTTTCTGACCCGATGGCAGTGTTGCTTCTCCCCAGAAACTGGATTTCAGAGAGATTGGGAGCTTTTCTTTCTTCGGATTGAAGAAAGCAATGCTCTCCGCCAGCTGGGATCTGCCGCCAGCCCATATCGTGCTTGCGCCCCCTATACCTCAGTTTTTCAGCGCTTGTGCCCTGAATGCTGCTTTCTCTTTCAGTCTAGTTATAGAGCTTCCTCTCAGCTGGCTTTCCCGTGGTTCTGGGTGATAGACATTTTGTTTTTAGTTGTAGTTTTGAAATTGTTGTGCATGGCACAGTTTAGGTGTGTTTACCTAAGCAGCCATCTTGGATCTTCCAGAAACATATTCATAGACACAGAGAAGAAATTGATGGTTGCCAGATGGGAGGGGCTGGGGGGACTAGGTGAAAAAAGTGAAGGGATTAAGAAGTACAAATTGGCAGTTACAAATAGTCCTGTGATGTAAAAGTACAGCTTAGGGAATATCTACACTAATAAAAGAAAAACATGCAAATTAACCATTACTCCACTACACCCACCAGCCAATCAGGAGTGAGTATGCAAATTAACCCAACTACGATGGCAGCCACCACGGATCTGGAGCAAGCAGGAGGCTTGGGTTGCCTCCTGCAATGGAGGATGCTAAGTTTCCTGCCTGCCCTGGCCAGGCCTGGACTCCACTCAAGGCTACAAAGTTTCAATTATAGAAGATAAATAAATCCCAGATACCTGCTTCCAGCCGGTCCTGGCCTCTACACAAGGAAGTGCTAAAAGAAAAAAGAAAGCCCCTTGCCCAGGCTGACCACACCCCCAAAGGGTGAGGGTCCCTGCTGGGGGGCTTGGCCAGCTTGCATACAGCCCTCAACTCCTCACCCAGGCTGGCCACACCCCATGGCCAGATCCCTATAAATGGGCAGCCGAACATTCCTCGAGGAGTCCCAGATTAGAGAGGGTGCAGGCTGGGCTGAGGGACATCCTCCGCCGTGCACGAATTTCATGCACCGGGCCTCTAGTAGTCAATAATATTGTAATAACAAATGTGGTGTCAGGTGGGTGCTAGACTTATTGGGGGATCACTTCATAGTTTATGTTTCTAACCACTATGCTGTGCACCTGAAACTAGTGTAATATTGAATGTCAACTGTAACAAAAAATTTCTTAAAGTTGATTTTAAAAGAAATTGCTGCCCTAGCTGGTTTGGCTCCGTGGATTAAAGGGTTCCAGGTTGGATTCCAGCCAAGGGCACATACCTGAGTTGTGGGCTTGATCCACCAGTGTGAGGTGTGCAGGAGGCAGCCAGTCAATGATTCTCTCTCATCGTTGATGTTTCTATCTCTCCCTTTCTGAAAGCAATAAAAAATAATAAAATAAACTGAAAAAAGATTTTAAAAAAATAAAATAAATTGCTGTTTTTTCCAGTGTTGTTGGTAGGGGTGAAAGTCCTGAATAGTGTTTCATTTCTGAATATATTTTGAAGATAGAACTGGAGGAGTGAAGGATAAGTCTAAGACTTTGGGCCTGAGAAATGCAAACATGACGTTCCTAGGAAAGTTCACATCTGAAGGGTAGCTTTAGACATACTGTATTGAAGGCGAGTAGTCTGTATGAGTCTCCTCCAGTGTAACAACAAAACTCCACAGACTTATGATTTAAACCACAAAAATTTATTTTCTCGCCCTGACCGATTTGGCTCCATGGATAGAGTATCGGCCTGTGGACTGAAGGGTCCCAGGTTCAATTCCAGTCAAGGGCATGTACCTTGGTTGTGGGTACATCCCCAGTAGGGGTTGTGCAAGAGGCAGCATTTCCCCCAAAGAGAAATTTTGATGTCCTAATCTCTGGTACCTCAGAATGCAACCTTATTTGGAAACAGGGTTTAGAGGTAATCAAGTTAAAGTGAGGTCCTCAGGGTGACTGTGGTGTCCTTATAAAAACGGACACACACAGAGGGTGGACAGAAAGAGGGGGACGCCATGTGAAGACAGAGGCAGAGAATGCAGTTGTCAGCACAGGCCACAGAGAAAGAACCGGGGCCCCGAGAGCTGGGAGGAGTGGGAGTCTGTGCCGTGCTTTCACAGGGAGCATGGCCCTGCTGACATGTTGACTTAGAACTTCTAGCCTCTAGAGTTGACACATTTCTGATGTTATAAGCTACCAGCCCGATGGTGGTATTTTGTTACAATAACCCCCATTGTTAAACACAGCCTCAATTGGGGGCTTTTATAGCTATACTACAGGCCCAGTGCATGAAATTCATGCATGGGGGTGGGGGGTCCCCTCAGTCCAGCCTACCCCCTCTCCAATCTGGGACCTGTTGGGGGATATCTAGCTGCTGGTTTAGGCCCGATCCCCAGGACAGACATCTGGCAGCCAGACATCCCTCTCACAATCCTGGACTGCGGCTCCTAACTGCTCACCTGCCTGCCTGCCTGGTCTCTCCTAACTGCCCCCCTCTGCCAGACTGGTTGCCCCTAACTGACCCCCCCCCACTGGCCTGGTTGCTCCCAACTGCCTCCTCCCCCCCCCCCCACTGGCCTGGTTGCTCCCAACTGCCCCCCCCCCCCACTGGCCTGGTTGCTCCATGCAGCCAGCCTACTGTTCAGTCATTTGTTCATCCCTCATTAACCCCCCTGAAGACCTAGCCACCCCACTCAGCCTGCTTGCTCTGTTGTTTTGTCGTTCCTCACTAACCCCCTTGCTAGCCTGGTCATAGGCAGCCATCTTGTGAGGGCCAATTTGCATATTACCTCTATATTATATAGGACTAGAGGCCCAATGCACAAAATTTGTGCACTGGGTGGGTGGGGTCCCTCGGCCCAGCCTGCCCCCTCTCACAGTCCGGGGAGCAGGCCTAAACCAGTCTGGCCTCCTTCTGTGGGCTGACCAGTGGAAGATGCTACCCCCATCACCCCACTGCTGCTGCCACTGCCGGCTGCCCAAGTGCTTTCATAAACACAGACTCCAATCCCTTCACCAGGAAAAAAAACGACAACTTTCTTCAGGCATTTTCAAGATGTGTCTTTCATAGGATATGACATTTCTTTCTTTCAATTCTCACCTGAGGATATTTTTCCATTGATTTTTAGAGAGTGTGGAAGAGTGAGGGAAAGACAGAGAGAAACATCAATGTGAGAGGCACACTTTGACTGGTTGCCTCCTGCATAAGCTCCGACCTGGGCCCTGGCCAGGGAGAAGCCTGCAACCTAGGTACATGCCCTTGACCACAACTGAACCTGGACACTGTAGCCCGCAGGCCGAGCGAGGCTCTATCACTGAGTCAGATCGGCTGGGGCAGGGTATGACATTTCTCAGCCCTCCAGCAGTGGACCTTCATTTTTTCTTCCAGGAGTGAGGTGGGAAAACCCTAGATCGCCTTCTTGGATTCTTATTACCCACGTTACCAAGAACACTGTCAGTGGCTTACAGGGAGCTTAGCCAACAGGCTGTCAGAAATGTGTTTCCTCTGCAGCTCACATGCAGAGGCCGGCCTGCAGGGGCGCTGTCTCCTGGCAGTGGTGGCCTGGGCACAACCCCCTGCCTTCTGCTCCCACTCCAGGGCTGCTGGAGCCGGTGGGCGGGGTGGTAGCCTGGGCACACTCCCTGCTGTTGTTCTCTCAGGCTCTGGGCCACACCTGGCCCTCCTCCTGAGCTGGTCATGACCATTACATCCTGGCCTAATTTGCATGTTGCTTCCATATACATACATGTACATGTACGTGTGTGTGTGTGTGTGTGTGTGTGTGTGTGTGTGTGTATATACATATATGAGGTTAGAGGCCTGGTGCATGAAATTCATGCATTCGAAGAGGGGCATCCCTCAGCCCGGACCGCACCCTCTCACAGTCCAGGAGCCATCAGTTGAACATCCTTCATGCTGCCAGGAATGGGAGAGGCTCCCACCTCCGCTGCTGTGCTAGCCAGCCATGGGCCCGGCTTCTGGCTGAGCAGCATTCCCCCTGTGGAAGCACACTGACCACCAGGGAACAACTCCTGCATTGAGCATCTGCCCCTGGTGGTCAGTGCATGTCATAGTGACTGGTCATTTTGCTGTTTAGTTGATTTGCACATTAGCCTTATATTATGCTAGTGGCCTGGTACACGAAATTCGTACATGGGGAGGGGAGTGTCCCTTAGCTCAGCCTGCACCCTTTCCGATCTGGGATCCATCTCGTAATCTGGGACTGCTGGCTCCTAACCACTCACCTGCCTGCTGCCTGATTGCCCCTAACCACTCTGCCTGCCCACCAACCTGATCATCCTGAACTGCCCCTCCTGCTGGCATGCTCACCCCCACCTGCCTTCCCCGCTGGCCTGCTTGCCTCAACTGCCCCCCACCCCTTGCTGGCCTGCTCAACCTGAACTGCTCCCCCCACCAGCCTAATCATCCCCAATGTCCCCTCCTCCCCCTCCCCGCCAGCCTGATCACCCACAAATGCCCTACCCTCTTGGCCCCTAACTGCCTCTACCTCGGCTCCACCAACATAGCTTTGTCCAGAAGAATGTCCGGAAGGTCTCCTGGAAGGTTGCCCAGTGTAATTAGCATATTACCCTTTCATTAGTAGAGATAGGGGCCTGGTGCATGGATTTGTGCACTGGTGGGGTCCCTCAGCCAGGCCTGTGGGGATCGAGCTGAAACCAGCTCTCCGACATCCCCCAAGGGGTCCCAAATTGTGAGGGTGCAGGCCAGGCCGAGGGACCCCGCTGGTGCACAGACCCATGCACTGGGCCTCTAGTGTGCATGTAGGACCTTTGGTTAACCTCTAGAGGCCCTCCCCTCCCTCCTCCTCTCTGTGATTCATTAGTCTGTTCCATGTTTTCATGCCTGTGGTTTTCTCTCCTGCATTGAGCATCTGCCTCCTGATGGTCACTTAGGCTTTTATATATGTTATATCTTAGCACAGCTGCAATCATTGCCACAAAATTAATTCATAGATACAGAATTGCTGGGTTAGAAAATATACAAGATTCTGAGGCTTTCAACTTGCACTGCTAAGTTGCCCTCTATGTGAAAATATTAATTTAAATGATCTCTTGGTGACGGAAGATTTGATGTGGGTGGTGGGCACACGGTGTAATATACAGATCTTGTAACATGCAAACCCACACCTGAAACCTATGTTTATGTAGACTAATGTCACTCCAATCAACTTAATATAAAAAAAGAATAATTTAAATGACCTCCAATACCATGGGAATGCCCATTCCTTACACTTTGATTAAATAGGCTTTGTTCATGCTTTTTTTTAAGAAATGTACTTGTGTTTAAAAGAGCAGTTCGGCTGATAACAAGCCTTTGACTCTACACTGTTGCTTGGCCGTGAAGCTATGCCCAAGACCTGTGAGGCTCAAAGGCAGTGTTTATGTGTTCCTCATCATTGTGAATTTCTGATTCGAGTAACCAAGGTGTCAGAAAAGGTACGCCAGAGCGTGGGGGTAGCACATTACAGGCTTACATCCTGGAAAGGCTTAGTCGCAATGTTTCTAGGCTGGTCAGTGCTTGGTCTCCTAGAAAAGGATCAGCTCAGGCCAGGAAGGGACAAGTGGGAGGGAACACACTGCGCCCCAGGACAGATGTGGACAAACCACCACAGTGGAAATAAATATCAGCTTTATTAACACTCAGAGTGCCGTTCATCTATATTCCATAACCCAGGTTACTTACAGTAACCCTTTGCACCACAATCTTTCAAATGAATTAATGTTTAAAAAAAAGCAATTTTCATTGTGCTAATTATTGCAGCCTTCATGCATGATAAATCTAAAAAAAAAAATGTGTGCCAACAATATACAAATTTCCATATAAACAAAGTCACTGATCACTAACAAAATATAAACATGGTTTCTTTCACATTAGATTTTTCAAAAGCTATTTACCAGCAAGAAAAACAAATACATAAAAACTCTGAAATTTTATACATTTTTACAAGCACAACTTTCAATGAACGACACAAAGTCAAAATATGCATGAAATGTGGCACATACCACGCTGTATCTGGCTTCTGGGAGGTTTTAATCATACTGGCTCTTGTAACATAATAAGCTTAGTGACATTCAACTTCCAACAGTGGACTGTATTCCTAACACAAGTAATCTTACGTGGTACCGCATATTAAAAACAAGGATTTCCTTAAGTACAATAACATTGTCAGATTGGGAATTTAATTTCCAATTCTTTTTTCTGCCAGTTACCTAGCACACACAGTACAGTATAGAGACACTCAATGTATGTTTGGACATTTCTAAACCAATTTATAGTTGGTTGCAGAGAATCATAAATGAGGTCTGACCTTGCCCAGTAAGAAAAAACCTGTTAGCATCTTTTAGGGGAGGATAAAGGAAACAGTCAACAACAGCAGGACCAGCCAAGAGAGCCCGGAGACATAAAAGTCTTGGCATCTTTTCAAGACGAGTTATTTTCTCACGTTTTCCATAGCTCTGAGCATTCAAAGTTTTAGTGGGCAGTGTGTTTTTGCTACTGCTTAAGATCTCCTTTTTCCTCTTAATTTGCACTTCAGAGAATTCTCAAATGAGAATCAATGCTCTTCCTTCCAGGAGTATTTTTAACTTATATCTAAGTAAACTTGTATCTAATTCTGGAAATACAAACATGTTTTGCATGGTTAAAAACAAAATTTTAAAAATATTTTGATCAGCCAGCTGAAAATATATTCATATAGTAAATAATCTCTCAAAAAGCTTTTATATATATTTAATTCTAACTAAACAGTATCCTTATAAAAAACAAGTTCATAAAAATGTAGAAACAAATGAAAATAAGAAATTACTGGGATATATAAATGTGCCGACAGACAGACAGAGACATTTCCACACACAACATCCCCTGATACCTGGAGTTGCAAGCATACTTTCAACTTAGTCATAGATTTTACAATACATATAAAATCAGAAAGTGAGTTGAACTCCTGAGTTCTTTAACAAAGAGAGAACCAAGATGAGCATCCATAGTAAAAGCAGTAAGGTCCATTTAAGTCTGTAACAGCAGTGCGGTTACTGACTACATGTTGAAAGAAGTTAAAACAGAGACACAGACAGTAGTTCAATGCACACATTCATGATGCTCATACACACATCAACAATTATTGGTCAAAGTAGTACATCAGTGTACAAATTAAAAACTTCCAAAAATGTGCAAAAAGTCAACCTTGTAGGAAAAAAAACCATTATTATTTGTACATTATTATAAACTGCCCAGCATTCAACTGAGATTAAAAATTTTTACAGAGAGAAACAAATAGGTTAAGTATAAAGGATGTAATGGCTACATTAAAAAATGTACATTAGGCCAAAAGGTAAATTTACAAATTGATAATTATAGTTTGTAACAATTAAAATATTTTCTCAAATTTATCCAAGTTTGCTTTTATTTATGATGATATTTGAATAAAAAGAACCATGTGAAATGTAAGAGATGTCAGACATTAAAAGTATTCTTGGTATTAACTATTTTATAATATTTCTGAATGCAGAGTAGCAAATTTAAAAACCAACAGCAATAGAAAAAATGTAAACCTTTTACTAATTACCATTGTATTAAAAACAATCCTGTTTTAAAGAAGTATTCTCACCCTCAGACCCGGGCTTTGCTTGAAGAGGGTACGCTGCGGGTTTGGCCCACTTCCCACTTCCTTTTGCCCACCCGCCTTCCACCTCAGCGGCCCATCAGCCTCCCTTCTTACTCCGGGTGGGAAAAGTCTTTGGAAAAAGTAGAATGTGTCAAATGCCTTTTGGAGCCTAAGTTTCTACTAGAGTTTAAGATATAATAATTTTGTTACTTATCTCTCCCCTCTACATAATGCTAATGCTAAAATCACCACTAGATACATATGCTTTTCAAAATTAAATTCTAAAAAAATAAATGAACATAAAAGTGCTTTTTAGTACAATCACAAACTTTACTGTTCTCAACTGTCATTAAGGGACTCAGATATCCGTATTTGTGGACAAATGCTGCATGTATACTGGAATGCAGACTCATTTTTATGTTCCAAAGTGTCTATGGCACAAAGCAGACATGTCTTCACAGCTTTCCTGAAATGTCTTTCAGTCAATCCTAAGTTCCTAAAGGTGAAGACTGGCAGGTGTACACGCTCAAGGTTGCAATGTCTAATAGTTCCATCAGAGCGGAAGGGAACTCTGCTGCCTACATGCAAACAGGAGCCCTCTCCTTTCACCGGAAGGGTAGACTGAGATGCAGACGCTACAAGTATCTACTTTATCCTTCCTATCCTATTCGCTTGCAGGTGGGCAGAAGTAACATGCCAATCATTTTGGCAATGTGTGCAGGGAATAGAAAAGCTTTGGTTTAAAATGATTCTGATAATGCAGACTGTGACTGCAAACAAGAGTGGCAGGCATAGGGAATAGCAAGACTCAATACTTCAATGCCTTTGCTCTTTTAACAAACATATATTACTGTCAATTACAACATGAAGATTACATAAAAGACAGTGCAGGCAGCAGATAAGACTCTATACTTTTCTCTAGCTGACTCCTCCCTGTACTTCTGAAACGAGTGACCATCACGTCCGCTCTCGCTATCGCCAAGAGGAGTCTCCAGACTCTCCTGAGGGCACATGAGCGAGGAGGGACCGGTGGCTCTGACCCTCCCCTCGCCTGCTGGCATCCCGCTCCGATGGGCAAGGTCAATCAGCTGACGACCCCGTGAGGCAGGACGTGGCCCCACAGCATGTGCTCCCTAGCCAATCAGGAAGAGCTGTAGAAAATTTCCTTCTGGACGTTTCATAAACTGACACATGTAAGAGGTAAAGTAGCTGGTTTTGATAATGTCTGGTAGAATTTCTATCCCAAAGAGTTCATGAAAAATCAATTATTTTCTATTTAAGGGTTATACAGAAGCTATTATACACACATACAAATTTAATTTTAATCTACTTTTAGCAACCAAGAGCTTGGCAACTCACAATAAATACCTTTATTAAACAATCATTTGTACTAGTTACTGGTGGAGAATGCTGATATTCCTACCCAAGGATGATTACTCATCCATCATCAGTAGGTCATACACATTTGAGTTGTTCCTCCAAGAACAGAAACTAATCTAATTGAACATTCATACCTTTCCTCTCTTCCCATCCCTGCTCCTCCTCCTCCTCCTCCTCCTCCTCCTCCTCCACCACCACCACCACCACCACCACACACACACACACACACACACACACACACTTCACAGAAATGTAAGTTAGAGTTTTCATTACAATAGATTAGAAATTTCCTATCCCTGGATTTCTTGCTCACTGCCCTCAGTCTCACTGCCTGAACATTTGTAAACCATTTACACACCTTTCTAGGGCAAAAACAACCATTCCACCTCTGCTATGATAATCAGAACTGAACAATGATATACAAAGAATCGGGACAGTGTCAATCTGATTGAAAATCAAGTAACCCACCCGGAAGACACTTGACCGTCTGTCTTTAGAATTAGAATACTCCCTCCTATCTTAGCAGTCCACGTCTAGTGGAGACTGGTGTGTCTGTGGCAGATTAATGCTGATATTTATCTTCTAACATTAAAAAAAGAGGTAGAAAAGGGGAGGAGGAGGAAGCAGGTGGTAAGAAATATTTAAGGGCTAATACACAGTCTAAGGCAAACCAATTCTTGAAACTCCTGATTTTGGGGGGGAAAACAACCCTTCATTTTGGTGGGAAACATGAATTATTCATATAAAATAAAATTAAGGCATAGAGAGAAAAAGGCACTAACAAAATTAACAATTAATTTCATTAGCATTTAACGGATCTAAAATTCAAATAAATATGAACATTACATTCGTAACAAAGGGCAAACCTAATATAAAACAGGAAGGTTTCAAGAAATTGCCCGGATCTTAGTATAAATAATACTGTTGACAAAATTCAATTTCTATAACATTTTTTAAAAGTACTTGGACAACAATGCCGAAACCAGTTTGGCTTAGTGGATAGAGCGTTGGCCTGCGGACTGAAGGGTCCCAGGTTCGATTCCGGTCAGGGGCAAGTACCTTGGTTGCGGGCACATCCCCAGTGGAGGTGTGCAAGAGGCAGCTGATTGATGTTTCTCTCTCATTGATGTTTCTAACTCTCTATCCTCCAGTCTTCCTCTCTGCAAAAAATCAATAAAAATATATATTAAAAAAAAAAAAAGGTATTTGGACAACTTAGACCCAAAGAAAGGTTTGTTGTTGTTTTTTTTCCCTTTAAAAGAAACAGAAGGAAAAAGCTCTATTTATGGAATAAGTGCCCTTCATCGCCGGAACTGTCTGAGCAGAGGCGGGCTTTGCGGGAGGGAGTCCTGAGAGAGAGGCTGCCTGACCAATGGAGATGCCTCTATTTGGGGGCTACTTTTAATTCGTGTTGTTAACGACATTTTAGTTTATAACAGCCAATAATTACCCAACATTGCCATTTCCTTACATCACAAAAAACTGTCAGATTTAAAACATCACTGCTGAGCTCTTAGAGTTAGGTACTGTTAGCCCGTGTTTCCTCCTAGGCTGTGATCGCCTGAAGTTAATTCAGTGCTGACACAATAAGCCACAGTTACTGAGTAAGCAAATAAAAAAGATTCACCTTATTAAAAAAAACTGATAGATTGCTCTACTTAACTGACACCAGATGATCTTATATCCAAGCGACTGGTCCCTAGACCCCAAGTGAAATCCCTGGCCCAGACTCTGCCACCTGCCACGGGCCAAGGCGCTGGCATGCGGCAGACATCTGGGCTTTTGAGCCCCCGTGTGGCCGTCCCTATACACTATTCAGATGGGATTTTCTTAATGACTTCCCGTATCCTTCCCACTCCGTCTCAGACCTGACACATGTAAGAGGTAAGGTAGCAGAAAGCTGCTCTAAACAAATCATCTTTCTTTTTTAACGTAGCTTCTAGAGAATAAGATAGACTCTTAAGTGAAAGCCAATTCAATTCACTCTAAAATAAGCTTTAATTTTTTTTTAGTTAATTAAACCTGTGCGTTTCAATCTCAGATAAATATGGAAGGTTGACGGTGCCTCTGAAAACTGTCTAAGGCAACAGTCTTGAGCCATTTTTTAAAGTTAGACACGTTTGTAAATGAGGAAAATGAAAAAAATGAAAGATATTCATACAGAAAGTTTCAAATACATTTGAAAGAATTACTAACCATTACTAAATTTTCATTAGCCATTCATTTACAACCCTTTTATTCAATGCATTTTGTTTGCAATGTAAAATCTGCTTGGCCAAAGCCTCGGGCCTGCCATCCTGCCTCCCCATCCTGCCTCCGCCAGGGCCACGTGGAGACTTCCTGAAAAGCCGGGCACACTGCCGGGACCTCCGCACCACAGCCGCAGTCAGAGGGCGGGCGTCAAGGCACAGTCAGCAGCGACCCTTTCCAGCCTCAGCAAAGCACCGCCGCACAGGACGAGCTGTGCATCCAAACACCGAGACACGTTTAGAGCCATCTTAAAAAGCTCACACTTCATTTGCTGGTCCACACCGTTATGAGAGAAAGAAAAGGGTGGAGTGTTATGTCCAATTGCCCCTAATAAAGGTGTTTTATCTCAAAAATTTATTTTTAAAAGTTACTTTTGGTCTTCCATATGTCCTCCCACTTCAAGCTTTTTGTTCTAGTAGCTTTTATATATATTAACTTTTCTTGTGGTTTTGGTACCTTTACAACTTATTTAAAATAAATTCACATCACATTTTATATAACACTCTGTAAACTATTACTCTATTTTAAGTCTTTACATAAGGAACAGCACTTTCCCATAGCTAATAATATTTTCCTATAGAACAAAGGTCTTCTGCAGCAGTGCTAAAGTAGCGATTTCTTTTCTATGCATTTAAAAAGTCAAAGGGAGACCAAGAAAAGCAAACAATTTTGCTTTGGGTGTCACAGTCTCCCAAGATCTCTCTAAAGAGCGCTTGTCTCCGATTCTGCCCCACCGGCGACCCCGCCAGACCCAGGTTAGAAGGAAGCACAGACAGAGGACAACGGAAAAGCCCGGCCGGACACGGGTTCGCCCAGCGGAAGCGGCGCTTCCCTCCGAGAGGAGGAAACAGGCCAGCTCCTTGGCCTCGGGGGCTCACAGCGCGGGCGGCCGCTCACCTCCCGGGGGAGACCACTCATTCTATTCGTCCTGGCGAGCGGCTCCCATTGACTAGAGGCATGAGGATCTTTGTGTTTTGGCTTCTCCTCAGACTAGCTAGTAGAATTTCAAATTTCCTACAGAGAATGACAGAGAGGACCTGATAGAGTAAACCACGATCTAACAAACTTCATAAACAGCGGAGTTCCCAAAGATCAGACTTTTTAGCAGAAAATAAAACGTCTGCACTCCCTATGAATCCCCTCAAAGGCATCACATGTAGGGCCTCCAGGAAGACTACTATTTTCTAGATCTTTAAACATAAAGAACCTCGCACCTGCTTTAATAAACTGGGAAATATTGCAAGTGGCCACATCACTGAGATCATTCACATTTTTCAGTAGGACCATGGCTCCTCCTCGCCGCCTCCTTCCATTCAGAGTCCCTGCTCTTAGTGGATGCATACTAGAAACGCCTGCAGCTTTAGCTTGCCTATGGAGTATTAATACTGGCTTTGCTCTGCTGTGCTTTTCCCACAACGGTAAGCCGAGTCGAGGGAGGGAAGGAGAGTTGAGGAGCGGTGTGGACGGCGTCTGCCTCTGGGGCGGCGCTCCTGCGCTGGGGCGGTTGGGGCGGCGGTGTGCGCTGGGAGGCATGGCGCCGCTCCCGGTGCTGAGGCCGTCCCCCGGCTGCAGGTAGTGGTGTTTGCTCCCGTCACACACTCACTGTGCATCATGTCGCTGCTCGCTGGAATCACTGTTCGCCAAGAGCCTGCTTTGTGAGTGGCTGCCGCGGTCTGGCCGGAGCTGGTCTGTACCAGGTCCCGAGCTTTGGCACTGGGACATGTTGAGCAGGACAGGACGGCTGTCGGGAGCAGCGCGGTCCTTACGCACCGTGGCTTGGTCAGCAGCATCCCTGCCTGGACTCACTAGATGCCACTGGCAGCCTCCTAAGCGGTGAAGCCAAAACTGTCTCCAGGCCTTGCAGCTGGAGAGGCAGCGGCGCCCTGAGAGCGCTGCTGCACTACTTCTGAGCGGCCTCGTGCTGTGGGACCCCAGGACAGGGGTTTCTCTCGTGACACTGGCTTCAGGGGAACTCCAGTCAAACTCTCAGTTCCTAAAAGTATTCCCCGGTGGGGAATCGGGAGCTAGAAATAGTTAAGATACATTATTTTGATTATTTCTCCTTTCTCTTAATTTTGGGGCTTTCTCTTTCAGGTAAAGATCACACTTTAAAATACACTAAACAACACACACTTCTGCTTCTCATTATTCTCTTGATTGGCAAATGTGGACGCTTCTACTGCGCACACATTAACTAAAGCACCCTCCTCTGTCTTTTAATTTGGATTTGCTCATTGACTTTCATATCTGATTTAAAATAAAATAGTACCTTATTTTTTTTTAAACAGAAAGATATCCCACAAGGTTTATATATCCCAGTAACATGGATCTTCTATAGTGTATTTGCTTATTGTACTGGTTAGGATTAACAAATAAATTTAGCTCTTAGAGATTCATATTCTCTATCATGATTCCTACTGAGCAAGAAGCTTGGTATATAGAGGTTAAGATCTAAAGAATACAGATATAAGAAGGAACCTGTATTCTTTAAGTTGAGTACCTACCCTAGACTCAAGTTTAGGGCTCAAATCCCCAAATGAGGATCTATTTTAAGTACTATCATTAAAAACTACAAAGTAGATATCATTTTCTTCTCCTTGTTTTCCGTGTCTCTCCATCACCACCGATTTGTCAGTAGCACAGAGAAAGACCCTCCAACCTTTAGGTGTTCCAAATGATTTGTTTGTACTAGAAAGAGTGACCATGTACTAAAGTGCTTTATATGTCTGAACCACATCAGTACACTATAAAAAATTTAAAAAAAGTTTCAAGTTCTTGTAAGGGAAAAAATGATTAAATATAAAAAATTTAGGTTCCTATTATTAAACAAATTTAACCAAGAACCAAGAGAAACACTTTCCCTCTTGTCTTTCCCCCCCATCTCTCTTTGTTATAAAAAGAAAAGTGCCGTCAGAGAGAAGGGGCAGGGCCGGCGGGAGCAGGGCGGGGCTGCTAGTGGCAGTGCACAAACAGGTGCCTCAGCAGCTCCTCTGCCGACGGCCGCAGCTTGGCCTCCGTGAAGATGCGCTGGAGGAAGTCTCGGGTGTAGTCTGAGACGTGAGGGGGCAGCTTGGGGTTTGTTGGCTGAGTGGCGATTTTAAAGATGGCAGCCATTGCTTCATATTCCGCCCATGGAGGCTTTTCAGTTAGCATTTCTACCACAGTACAGCCCACACTCCTGAAAAGGAATTTACAAATTACATTACACACACAGTATCATCACAAAGAAAGTTACTACAAAATGAGAAACAGGAGTGAAGTCAATCTACATTAAATGTGACTTGATTTCAAGTTTAATTTCATTAAAAGGTTGTAACTATATGTAACATCCTATATAATAGAGGTAATATGCAAACTGACCGTCACTCCAAAACACAAGATGGCCCCCCCAATGTGGTCAAAGATGGCCGCCCCCATGTGGACATAAGATGACTGCCACAAGATGGATAGCAGGGGAGGGAAGCTGGGGGGAACCAGGTCTGCAGAGGAGGGCAGTTAGGAGTGACCAGGCCTGAAGGGGAGGGCAGTTGGGAGTGACCAGGCTGGCAAGGGAGGGGTAGGGGATGACTGGGCCAGCAGGGGAAGGAAGTTGGGAGAAACCCAGGCCTGCAGGGGAGGTCAGTTAAGGCAGACCAGGCCAACAGGAGAGGGAAGTTAGGGGTGACCAGGCTGGCAGGGAAGGGCAGTTAGGGGCAATTAGGCAGGCAGGCAGGTAGGTGAGGGGTTGTGAGCCAGCAGTCCTAGATTGTGAGAGGGACCAGACCGAATCATGCCTAAACGGGCAGTCGGATATCCCTCGAGGGATTCCAGATTGGAGAGGGTGCAGGCTGAGCTGAGGGATACACCCTCCCACCCCACCCCTGGCTGTGCACAAATTTCGTGCACCGGGCCTCTAGTAGTTTAAAGATAAAAATCAATGAAAATAAACCACAATTTATGGTTAAGTACAAAGAATGACTTAAAGAATAGCTGAATTATAAGAGACTAACAGTAAAAATTAATTACTAAAGTTCTTAGGGAAATGAAAAACAGTTTTCTAGTGCTGAAGTTGCTTCAATAAAGCCCTGCGTAAAGAATGGAAGACAGGCCTAGGAGCTCTCTGTATTTAGTCAATGATTAAGCTTCAGTGAGGCAAAGTAAAATATTCACCCTGCAACCCTGATATCCTATTTCTAAGTGCAAAGAGCCCTGAAAGCTGGCGCAGTCACACACGTCCACCGGCAGCGCGGGGGCGCAGACCTACCAGATGTCCGCCTTCCGGCCGTAGCCTTCCCCGCTGATCACCTCGGGGCTCATCCAGTAGGGCGTGCCGGTCACAGACTTCATTCCCGTCCCCGAAAGGCAGATGGTTTGAAGCCGTTTGCTGGCCCCAAAGTCTCCTAGCTTAACGTTGCCTGTTGAATCTCGCAGAATATTTGCACCTAAAAATATGAGATATCCTCATTTCATTCTATTGGCAGTTGGAATGTATAAAAGGACAACAGCAGAGAATTAAATGCAGCAGACTTCAATCTGTCTCCAAACTGCCACTCGCACTGCCAGTCACACAGCGCCCAGAGGGCTCACTCACACACTGAAGATTTGGCAGCAGGGCGTGCGAGGCCAAGAGGGTCTCCCACCGGAGAGGCGGGCGCGGGGGGTGGGGGGGTGGGAGGGGGACTGTGCCGGGAAGGAGGGGGGGGGACGGGACTGTGACGGGAAGGAGGGGTGGGGCAGCACAGCAGGCTCTGGGCCAGTGTCTGTCCTAAAGCAGAGGCTGCAGCCAAAGCTCATTTCTGAGGAGGAATGCCCATCCTCAAAACTTCCAGCACTTTCCTCTCCTGCTATAACTTAATATTAGTTATCTTATATAATTTCTCTAAATATTGGGTTTTGCTTTATATTGTTACTTCTCAATTTCTACATGCAAGCTCCCAGCTTTCTGTTTTTAGATTTAATTTGCTTTTATAATAAACTTATGATAAACTGGCTTGCGGTTGTGGAAGTCTCTACAGTGAAATGCCCCTTTCCTCGCCACGCGGTCGCTGCCGGTCGCACAGCCCGTGGAGTAGCTGCAGGCGAGCGGAGAGGGAATTACAGGGACTCCTGCACGGGAGCTGTCTCCTCTCCCCCACCGGCTTCTTCGCCCATTTGTTCGTATCAGTACAAACACAAGGATATTTCTTTTACTTTGGGTTATAAACTAATGTGACTTTTTGTTGCTCAATTGTTCCAGCTTTGGTCAGGGGGAACTCTTTCTATTGGCTCCTGTGTCCCTTTGTCATGACCCATCATTGCGGTCCTGTTTTTGGTTTGGGGTTGGTTTTGTCTTACTTTTGGGCACTATTAGATGCTCAAGTCCTAGAATCAGCCCTCTCTCCAAAGAGCCCTAGTTACTTTCATTTTTTAAAATATATTTTTATTGATTTCACAGAGGAAGAGAGAGGGAGAAAGAGATAGAAACATCAATGATGAGAGAGAATCATCAATCAGATGCCCCCTGCACACCCCACACACTGGGGATCGAGATCACAACCTGAGCATGTACCCTGACCAGGAATCAAACTGTGACTTCCTGGTTCATAGGTCGATGATCAACCACTGAGCCACACCGGTTGGGCCCTAGTTGCTTTTAATGGCATCAGAAACCAAGACCCAGGGGCTAGGTTCATTATCTTTTTAATTCTCCCTTCCCCCTTTACTTATCATTTTAAAACTCAATCTTTTCTTCTGGAATTGCAAGTCTTGCTACTATCTTATGTAAATTATTTCTATTCTCATTTTTATCTTTTCCTATAAACTACCAGTTTTTAAATAAGCAATTTATTTTAACCTATCTAATATTGAAACTTAGTTATTTTAAATATATATTTTTATTGATTTTGAATGAGAGGAAAAGAGAGGGAGAAACATTGATGTAAGAGCAGAACACGGACTGGCTGCCTCCTTCTCACCCCCGGAACCTGCAACCCGGGCGTGTGCCCTGACCGGGAAGTGAACGGCAATCCTTTGGTGCGCTGGACCATAGCCCACTGAGCCACAGTGGCCAGGGCGACTTGTTATTTTAAGTCTCCTGTAACCATAACCACATATTGTTTTTAAGGGGAGGGGAAATGATGACAGTTCTTTTTAATATTTTCTTTTTATTGATTTGAGAGAGAGGAGAGAGGGAGAGAGAAACATGGATCAGTTTCCTCCTGTATACACCCAAACTGGTGATCAAACCCACACCTAGGTGTGTGCCCCAACTGGGAATCAAACTGGCAATCTTTTGGTGCATGGGGCTACCGATGCTCTTTGAACTGAACCACACTGGCCAAGGCTTAACCATCTATCTCTCTATATAAAAGCCTAAGCGATCAGATGACCAGCCGGTAGCTATGACACACACTGACCACCAGGGGGCAGATGCTCACCACAGGAGCTGCCACCTGGTGGTCAGTGTGCTCCCACAGCAGGAGCACCACTCAGCTGACAGATGGGCACCAGATGCCAGGCTCACACGACTGGTGAGCGCAGCTGTGGCCACGAGCCTCTCCTGTGGACACCCCCCACGTACGACTGAGTGGCAGTGGCACAGGTACCGCAGGGCCAGGATGAGCAGGAGTGGTGCAGTGCCCAGCCCGGGCTCGGGCTCCTCCCCGGCCCCCTGCTGCTTCCCACACTACTTCGTGCTGTGCGGGACGGACACGGCCAGCAGGCTGGAGCCCAGTGAGCGGGCAGGTAAGGCTGGGCTGCAGGGTGTGGAGGCCCACTGATCCCCGCAGGCCGGGCCACGGGACCCCACCGGTGCACCAATCTGTACACTGGGTCTCTGGTATTTTATAGTTTTAAAAATACTTTTCTTCTTCTTCCCTTTTTATTTTATGGCCTTTTTTTAAAGGAGAGTGAGTAGTAGTGAAAAGCTAAACTATAGACGGAGAGAATGCATACTGTCCATCCCCACCGGGAGCTTCCGTACTTGTCTCTGTTCTCCCAGAAAACCCCCGCCTGGTGGGGTGGCCCTCCTAGTGAGCAGTAGGTCTGAGGGAGGCGCACACCAGTTGTCCTGCGGAACAGCACTGTCCACCTGCTCAACATCTCCCTGTTCATCAGGCAGAGGGCTGTCAAAAAAGGCCACTGTCTCTAAAATATTTAACCAGGGAAGGACACAAACAAGTCAGATTTTACTGGCTACAAGCAGGGAAGGAACAGTCCCAGGCAGATCACAGACAGGCAGAGCTAACTCTGGGGAGTAATCACCCATGCTGAATCAATGCCCATCCATATGAAGGGCTGGGTGAAAAATTGTAACCAGTTCCCAATATAGACTAGTAAGTTTTCAAAACTTATTTTGGATACCTTAAAAGAAAACTATGAAGGAGATTTTTCAAACATATACAAAAGCAGGTAGAATATTGTGTGTGTGTGTGTGTGTGTATCTCCATGCCCCAGCCCCACCCATGCTGCTAGCCTCTCTCATATCATTTGAAGCAAATGCAGGCTTTAGGATTGATAGTTCATTAGTTTTAAAAGATAATGGCTCTTATTACACTGAACAGGATGGACAATAACTCCTTGATAATGTTAAATATATATTCAGTGGTTTTTACACTTAAAAAAAAATCAGAATACAAATCTAGTGTCTAGTCCTGCTGACTCCACCCCAAGGCATCCTATTGGCCATGTCCGTCTGCTGATATGTATGCTCTACAATTCTAAAATTCGGTAGCTGAATCTAAAGGCTTGATCAGATTCAGATTATTATTATTATTAGTAGTAGTAGTATTTTTTGCAAAACTACTTCATAGATATGATGATGTAATCTAAAGATAGGAAGTATGTCATGCTCAACTGTCTGTGTCTTAGATGTCAGCACCTGTTAATGTTTAATGCTTACACCTATTAATTCATCAGTGGTTGTAAAATGGTACTATTCCAAAATTCCTTCTTCATTTGTTAGTCAAAATATTGCTATAAAGACAAGTTTTCTTTTAACCACTATGTGGTCCTCAATGGCACAGTCAGGAAACGAAAGGCAGAATAAAGGGACCTTGTTATGAAATAATGAGTTGATTCCCTAGCAACAATGATCTGTTAGTTTTTATTCTAGAGTTCATTATCAACTCACAGGCTTAAGTTTAAAATTCATCAACTATCTTTCTTTTTCCCTCACAATTTAAAAATTTCTCATCATAAAATTTGATAGAAAAAGTAAAAACAGTGTCAAAGAAAACAAGTATCATTCATCCTGCCATTTGGAAGTGACCACTGTTAATCATATGAACATTTTTCTCCTAGGCCATACTTTCATTTACAAACGTGACCACATTGCATCTCTCACTTACACTTCACGTTCCTCCTCTCCATGTGTTTGCCCTCTCATGATTGTAAGTCAGCTTGCTTCCTGCCTCATCTGACTAGTGTGGTTCCTCACTCCTTCCTGGCAAGCCCATCTGGGGTAGCTCCCCTTGGCCCCTATAGCTCGTCTCATTGTGAGTGCTAACGAGAAACGGGCTTGAACAGAGATCACTCCTAAAAGCACAATCCCCAGTGTGGCTCGTTAGCTGTCAGGGGCCCTGACACCCGAGGCCTGCCTAAGCGGGCAGATCTTGAAATGAAAGCAAGCTCCTATCTCTTCTGGTCATGAGCCACTTCCTTCTCTCGTACGCTTCCTTCTGGTGCGATGGTCTGGCTCAGCGTTCTGCAGCAGAGTCCACTCTACCCCGACAGACTGGACATCAGACCTTCAGCAATAGGACTGAGTCCTACAGTATTTTAAAGGCAGATGTATTGATTTAGATGCTCAATTTCTTAAGCATATTACTCTTTATTCACACACACACAAACTATTTCAAATGAAAAGACCTCATTCCTTACCTTTGATGTCTCTATGAACAATCATATTACTATGCAAATAGTGGATGCCTTCCAGAATCTGACGGGTGTACTTCCTAGTTACATTCTCAGTAAGAGCTCCGTATGCTTTTAATTGATCCTTAATTGAACCCTAAATGAAAACAAAAGAAAACTATGGTATTAAAAAATAAAAATAAAAGAGGAGTAAGGCATATAGTAGCTAAATGTACTGTGGTCCTGAACTTGATCCTGGTTTGGACAAACCAGCTATCATGAATATTTTTAAGGCTCTTAGAGAAATCTCAGTATGAACTACGATGCTTGTAACCCACTTTAGTATATATCAGAATTTTTAAAAATGAGTTAAAAATAAAAAGATAGATGAAGAAGACAGAAAATAAAATTGGAGAGCATTATGCCATCTGGAGAAAGATAAATACCACATGATCTCACTCATTTGTGGACTATAATGAACAACATAAACTGATGAACAAAAACAGTCATAGAAGCATCAAACAGACTGTCAAACCTCAGAGGGAAGGCAGGGGTGGTGGTGGTGGTGGGGGGGGGGTAAGAGATCAACCAAAGGATGTGTATGCATGTATATGGGCATGACCAATGGGTACAGACAGTAGGGGGTTAGGGCATGTGCTGGGGGGCGGGAGCGGCTGGCTGGGGAGAGGTCAATGGAGGAAAAAGGAGACATATGTAATACTTTATTTTTTATTTTAAAAATATATATATTTTATTGATATTTTACAGAGAGGAAGGGAGAGAGATAAAGAGCTAGAAACGTCAATGAGAGAGAAACATTGACCAGCTGCCTTTTGCACACTCCCTACCGGGGATGTGCCTGCAACCAATGTACATGCCCTTGACCGGAATTGAACCCGGGACCTTTCAGTCCCCAGACTGACACTCTACCATTGATCCAAACCGGTTTCGGCTAATACTTTATTTTAAAAAAATTTTTAATATATATATATTTTATTGGTTTTTTAGAGAGGAAAAGAGAGGGATAGAGACTTAGAAACATCGGTGAGAGAGAAACATCGGTCAGCTGCCTCCTGCACAACCCCTACTGGGGATGTGCTTGCAACCAAGGTACACGCCCATGACCAGAATCAAACCTGGGACCTTTCAGTCCACAGGCCGATGCTCTATCCACTGAACCACACCAGTTTCGGCCATATGTAATACTTTAAATAGTGGTCGGCAAACTCATTAGTCAACAGAGCCAAATATCAACAGTACAATGATTGAAATTTCTTTTGAGTCAAATTTTTTAAATTTAAACTTCTTCTAACGCCATTTCTTAAAAATAGACTCACCCAGGCCAGGCCGTGGTATTTTGTGGAAGAGCCACACTCAAGGGACCAAAGAGCTGCATGTGGCTCTTGAGCCACAGTTTGCTAACCATGGCTTTAAACAATAAAGAATTTAATTTTAAAAAATAAAGAAAATAAAATTATATTACTAATTTAAAACTCTTCCAAAATTTCATTAACAAGGTATAACATTTTATAAATCAAAGTTTTGCTGAAACCGGTTTGGCTCAGTGGTAGAGCGTCGGTCTGCGGACTGAAGGGTCCCGGGTTCGATTCTGGTCAAGGGCATGTACCTTGGTTGCGGGCACATCCCCAGTTGGGGGTGTGCAAGAGGCAGCTGGTCGATGTTTCTCTCTCATCGACATTTCTAGCTATCTCTCTCCCTTCCTCTCTGTAAAATATCAATAAAAAATATTAAAAATATATATATAAATCAAAGTTTTATTATTTTTCTTTCCTCAACTAAATCTTTAAATAAAATGTCTATTTTTTTCCATATGTTTTTATTGATTTCAGAGAGAGGAAGAGAGAGGGAGAGATAAAAACATCAATGATGAGAGAGAACCATTGATCAGCTGCCTCCTACACGTCTCCTGCTGGGGATCAAGCCCACAACCCGGGCACATGCCCTGACCAGGAATCCAACCACAACCACCTGGTTCTGGGTCAATGCTTGACCACTGAGCCATACTGGCTGAAAGCATGTTACTTTCCAAGGATATGCTAACTTACCCCTGGCATATATTCCATAAATATGGAAAGCTTTTTTTCTTGGAGATCCCGCAAACAGCCATAATACTGAACGATTCGTTCATGCAGTAAATTTTTCAACAACTGAATTTCACACTCAAGTGCATTTACTTCCTGAAAGACAGAACTCACTGTTAAATCTTTACAGCATTGTTAGTAAAAGTAAAAATATTAGAATTTCATTGATCATCAAGGTGATTTAATTCTGAAATTTTTACTTTCTAAGGAATAAATATTTTAAAGTCTGTAATTAATAACTGTTATAACAGTCCTTGAAGGTATGCTAAAGCAACACTAAATCAGAAGTAACTGAGCATTAAAAGGGAAAAATTCACAGAACAATGTAGATAAACATATCTAATAACTGATTTATTTTGCAAATAATTTGTGTTAGGAAAAAATAAACATTTTATCATGTGTTACATTTATTTTATTAAAAACACTGTTTTCTGTGTGTGACTGTGCAGCGATTCTTACCTTGCTGGTCTCAGGTCTATCAGGGTCAAATTGAACTTGCTTAACAGCCAACTCTCTTCCTGTATCGACATCGTAACAGAGGTAGACCCTGCCAAAGGCTCCCTGGCCAAGCAGTTTGCCCAATCTCCAGTTTATTGGAGCACGAGGTGCTAGAAAAAGAACACTTTCTTAAAATGCAATAACTAGATTGCACAAAAATGGTTAAGGGCTAAATGAGCATGTTGCATTTAGTAACATTCTTAATTGAATATGCATGGGTGTGAGGGAAAGTCATGGTCATCCAAGTTCATAATGGTCATCATGTTTTGGGTCTTTTAAACATTTTCTTTATTGAATTTTAGAGAGAGAGGATGGGAGAGAAAGAGAAATGTCAATTGGCCCCTACCTGGGCATGTGTCTTGATGGGGGAATTGAATCAACAACCTTTCAGTGCCCAGAACAACACTCAACCAACTGAGCCACACAGCCACTGCATGATCACCAGTTTTGAAAAATTGCCTCTTCAGTCACTTTTCTAAGAATCCTAAACCCAAACAAGGTTCGTCATCCCATACTCATTTAGTGTTGATTTTTTTTCCTGATTTTTTGTTTAGATAATTTGTCCAAAGGTGACAGTGGGGTATTAAAATCTCCTACTATGATTGTATTGCTACTAATCTCTCCCTTAATGTCCTCCAGCAGGTTTTTTTTATATATATTTGGGTGCTCCTGTATTGGGTGCATATATGTTTACCAGGGTTATTTCTTCTTGTTGCACTGCTCCCTTTAGTATTATGAAGTGGCCTTCTTTATCTCTTATTGTGTCCTTCACTTTGAGATCTAATTTATCAGATATAAGAATTGCTACCACAGCCTTTTTTTCATTTCCATTCGCCTGGAAAACCTTTTTCCATCCCTTCACCCTCAGTCTGTGGGTGTCTTTTTTTCTGAAATGGGTTCCTTGCAGACAGTAGCTATATGGGTCTTGTTTTCTTATCGAATCCGTTACTCTGTGTCTTTTGATTGGGGCATTTAATCCATTAACATTTAAAGTTATTATTGATAGGTACTTATTTGTCGCTATTTTTATTCTATACCCGAGTTCCTTCTTCCCTTCCTATTTCTTTTTTTATTTTTACAGCAGACCCTTTAGCATTTCTTGCATTGCTGGTTTGATGGTGATAAATTCCTTTAGTCTTTTTTTGTCTGTGAAGCTCCTGATTTCCCCTTCAATTTTGATTGATAGCCTTGCTGGGTACAGTATTCTTGGATTCATACCCTTCCTTTGCATGACTTTGTATATTTCATCCCATTCCCTTTTGGCCTGATGAGTTTCTGTTGAGAAATCAGTTGCTAGTCTGATGGGGGTTCCTTTATATGTAATTTTTTTTCTCTCTCTGTCTGCTTTAAAAATTCTTACTTTGTCATTGGTGTTTGCCACTTTAATTATAATGTGCCTTGGCGTCGGTCTTTTGGGATTCATTTTGCTTGGGACTCTGCGAGCTTCTTGGATTTGTGTGGGTTTTTTCTTCTCTATCTCAGGAAAGTTTTCTGTCATTATTTCTTGAAACAGGTTTTCCATGTCTTCCTCAGTTTCCTTTCCTTCTGGAACCCCTATTATTCTAATATTGTTTTGTTTTGTATTGTCCCAAAGCTCCCGTAGGCTCTCCTCCTGCTTTTTAATTTTTTTTCTAGAAGCTTCTCTAATTGGGTATTTTTTCCCATCTTGTCTTCTAGCTCACGGATGTGGTCCTCTGCTTCTTCTAGTCTACTCTTGATGCTTTCTATTGAGTTCTTTACAGTAGCGATGTCATTTTTCATTTCCTCTTGGTTCTTACTCATATTGTCAAATTTGTCTTCCATTCTTTTTAGCCATTTTATGATCATTTCTCTGAATTCTTGCTCTGATAGTTTGCTTGCCTCTAACTCGTTTACTTCCTTTTCTGGTGATGCCTGCTTTTCCTTCATATGCGGGCTTTTTCTTTGTCTCCCCCATGGTCTCTCTTTTCAGGATGTCTGGTTATGTAGTTTCTCTCTCTCTCTCTCTCTCTCTCTCTCTCTCTCTCTCTTTCTCCTTTTCACCGTGCGGTGTAGCGCTCCTTTGAATCCAAGTGTTCACGCCACCTGGGACCAGCGTTCTGGGGCTCACAGCTGCTCAGTGGTCACTGCGGCTGTGGATATTCAGGCCTCTGAACAAGATCCACTTTTCCTTTAAAGATGGCGAGATTTCCCCGTCCAAGCCCGTAGGTAGCTCTGGGAGGGGACCTCCCCATCGTGGGTGCTTTCGTCAGAGGAACCATGATCAGCAGTCCCCGCCACATACACACACACACACCCCCACCTTCTCCTGGAGTTCGCCTATCCCTTAGCTTGCTGACAAACACTCCCAGCACGACCCTCAGCTGCTTTCTCGTTCTGCTTCGGGACAAGACTCAGAACCCATCCCTCTATTCTTCCACCATTTTTCCATCTGAGCATGCATCTTTGTATGCACTGATTACATGATAAAGTTCAAATACTTCATAATATGACCTGAGTTACCACTCTAGTCCTATTTCTACTCTTCCAAGTAAGATAT
This sequence comes from Vespertilio murinus, assembly GCA_963924515.1. NCBI lineage: Eukaryota > Metazoa > Chordata > Mammalia > Chiroptera > Vespertilionidae > Vespertilio > Vespertilio murinus. The sequence goes on from OZ004711.1 coordinate 5,959,860, forward strand.
CCTCCCTTTCAGCCAAAAATAAACTATTCCCCACCTTGAGAATATGCCATGGCACCTCTTTACTGGTGAATTCTTACTCACATGTAAGATCTAGACTGAATGTTACACTATAATTACTGCTCCAGGTATCACTCTGCCTGTTAGACTGTATCTTAGAGGGTGTATTTTAAACTTCAGTGCAGGAACTCAACACAGAAATGTGAAATGAATGAACGATGACTAATTGATGACACTTTCCCAATGAAAGAGGACAGAATCATCTAAAGTAATTCAGCAGCAATAGCATGCTTATACCTGCATTCCAATCACCTTTAGAAATGCAACTTTGTTGAGAAGTTGGTCTCACTCTTGAGGACTGGCTTGATACCTATTTCTTTTCAATACTATACAATTCTGCACAGGTTCTATTATACATTTCATGATGCCAACAGCTCTTACTTACAGCGGCTAGGTGGGCTGATGTCCATTACAGTCAAAGTAGGATTATCTATGTCACTGCCCCTTCTTCTTATTCGACTATCATCATACTCTGGGGTAAAGATACTGCTTCCACTACTAGTGCTTAAGGAGTGGTCAGTAGGACTGAAACTCACAGGAGACCGGAAGCTGGTCCCCTGGGTCCTTCTAGCTCTTGGAAAAGTTTTACGGCCTACAAAACAAAAACAGAATCACCTTAAAACTTTTATTAATATGTTGCAATTGAATGTTCTTAAAATTTGTAATTTAAGGAACAGAAATCTGTCCCATGACTAGGCTAAGAAACTGAAACAGCAATGATTATTTAATTATATGTTTTAAACCTAAAATTAGTATTTTCTATAAAGTTCAAGGAAAAATCCTTGTTAGCAATAAATCATAAAGTCAATAACAAAAGTACAAGGAAAAAAGGTGAAAAAAGAAGTGAAAAGTAAGAGAAAAACAAACAGGATCTGAATACAAAATCAAATAATCTCTTATTTTAACACATAGATACACACATTCATAAAATCATAGACTTCTTGCTTTAGGATAAAAAGTAGAAAAATATAATTTAGTCTAATTTCTAATCATGATTTAAAATATTTAAAAAAATTAGAAAATTAAAGGTAGCAATATTTTTTCCCTTAAAATGGCCATGCATGTTATGAATTTTATGAAGGAGTAACTTTCTGAAAGATAAATACTATGAGGTAAGTTGGCATAAATGTAAGATGCTATGACCCAATTAAAAAATTTTAGGCAGGAAACTAAATGATTGAGAAACAAGTTTATTTCTAATAAGTATTACTTAAAAATGAAATTTTTATTTTTATTATTTTTGAGAATTTTCACAAACTGTTCTTGTGGTCTGAATGCCAGCAACTTACCATCATTATAGTCTTGATGGTGATATGAAACATGATACCTCCTTGGGTAGGTTCCCCCTTTTCCAAATTTCTCAAAGATAGGGTTGTCATAGTCTATTAAGACACATAAGAAACTTATGTTATTAAAAAAGCCAAGTACTTCTTTCAAATAATGAAAAACATATTTAATGTTTTATTTGATTTTTAAAAACAATTCCCCTCACCCTCCCCGCTAAATCATTATTTAACAGCATAAACATTAAACATTTAGAATGTGGATAATCTAACCTGAAAATTCCTGATGATTATCTGGGTAGCTCTGTGCCCTAGGCATTCGTGATTTTGGATAGCTGTCTCTAAAAGTAGAAAATGTCACATTAAATTGAGAGAATATAAATAAAACATTAAAAAAAACTGTATGCAAAATCAATATCTGTATCTATGTGTAGAGACCATATATTCATATAAGGATATGGAGAGAGGGAGCACTTGTAAAAATTCACTTGATCCGCCTTATATTCTTGAACAGCTATTTCACAAAACAATAGTATTTCAATTTTAAATCACAACCAACATTCTGGGCCACAACTACTAAGACTGTTAAGTTATTTATAATTTGGTGCCAGAACAATCATAATTCTGAACAGGGGAAACAACTCAAATAGCTCCAAAATAATAAAAAATGATAGCAGTTTTGCCAACACAGTTTTAAAATTAAATGTACATAAATTCTAAGTTTGCATTTAACTTCAAAACACTATTTTGGCAAGCAGGAATACTCAAAATATTATAATAAGGTGTCAGTTTTAATTAATAATGATACTGAGTCCCATGAGGTTAAGGGATTTGTCTACACTATACAAAAATTAATTTGCCATAAGTATGTATAAATAGTATCAATTATATTCATCTGAATGTAGCACAAAAGCATGGATAACTCAACATACTCTATATGTATATGTATATGTATGCATATTTACTCACATATGTTAAAAAACAAAAAATATAATCAACATTACCCATCCAAAGGACTATCAAGTGATGGACAACTTCCTGAGCCAGAATTTTCAGGGCTGCTTAAAAATAATGGGTCCAGCATCTAGAAAAATATAGAGTTCCACCATTTGATGTGATGTAACCAGAAGTTACTGTTTTTTTAAGAAATAGTTTTATTGAGATATAGATCATGTAACATAAAATTCACTCATTTCAAGTGTATGATTTAATGGTTTTTAGCAAGTATATTGGGAGCTGTGTGGCCTCATGACAATCTCAGAACACGGTCACCTAAAAGAGAAACCCCTGCCCCAACAGCAGTCACCCTCAGAGCTACTCACTTTTAATGTTTAAATGGACATGTCCCTTATAGGCAGGCTACAAATGCAAATACCCTGAGAGAAAAAGGCGGTTTCTCTATGGACTAAATAATGAAAAGCTGAAAGATTTCACATAATGTTTCTTACTGTAAACTGAACAAAGCCCCCCTCCCACCCCCGGAATGAGACTAAAGACGCAACAGCTACCTTATTAGAAAATGAAAACTGCAACAGAAACAGCCAGTACAACATTACGGAAACTGAAGGAACTCCGTGGAAATATTCCAATACCACAAAACTTTTCATAACATTTTTCTATTTTGTTCATTAGATTCCACAAAAATATGGAGTGCTCATGAATTCGGTTTTTCCTCTCGAGCAGGGGACATGCTCATCTTCTCTGTCTGCGTCACTTATCAGTACATAAGTGACTGCCGGAGTGAGCACTTTGTAACTTCTTTTACATGTGCCTTTTTAAACAACATATTTTTATTGATTTCAGAGAATAAGGGAAGGGAGAAAAACATCGATGATGAGAGAGAATCAGTGATTGGCTGCCTCCTACACACCCCTTTTCAGGGATGGAGACTGAAAGGCAGGCATGTACTCTGCCCAGGAATCAGACTGACTTCCTGGTTCACAGGCTGATGCTCAGCTGAGCTGCAGCAGCCCGGCAGCATTTTAGAAACATTTAAAAATGTTTAGAATGTTGATAAACCTCACCTTTACAAAGTTAAATCTTTGTCATTTTGACTATATGTTTCAAATATTAATTTAAAAATCTGAGTATTAACTACAGGATTACAAACACATGCAGGCATTTATTTATGAATGGTCAATATAAAATAATCTACCTTATCCTAACTTCCTTTATGCATGAATGCACACAGGCACACATAAATTAGTGTAGGAAATTAGGCATTTTCCTATACTTTTTACTATTTTGTTTACTTCCTTATATCCCATATTAGGAAGATACGGGATTGAAGAAGAGGTATAATTCACACACACACACACTGACCTAGGCACATCCCTTTAATAAAATGAAAAACCACAGCCAACTCCTGCTTACTTGGTCCATGCTTTCTGGAATGAACTCCCCTTCACTGTGGATGCTGGTGAAGGACCCGTTCCTGGCGACCTGATGTAATTCATCCGGAATGTATCCTGGGGGAGGGGAGCTTTGATCTCTACTAGTGGAACCTCAAAGAAGAAAATGATAAGATTTTATAAAGATCAGCATGGAATCAATGTTTGTTTTAGTTAAATATACATAGAACTTCTGGACTATATTACCAATAATGTTAGCAACTGAAACCCAGTTTTTATTAAAGCTTATCAAAACATTCATGTCTGTAAAACTTCCAGTATTTTTATGCTTTCCTAACTCCCACCTGCGGTAATCACTGCCTCACGGTCACATCCACTGACACTTAGGTGGGGCCTTTCCTGACTGCTGACACGCACTGGGGGCTGGTAATACAAGGAAGCTCTCCCGACGAGCCGACGAGCGCACCGCTCTGAGCTCCCGGAGGCCACTGTGCCCCGGAGCTCCCTGTGCCGTGCACGGAAGGCATCCTGATGCAGGGAGAGAACATGGCTTCAGAGTCAGGCCTAGTGTGAATCCCAGTGCGAGCTATCTGTCAGCTGTCTGCGGGAAAGCGACCCAATCCCCAGAAACCTGTTTCCTCACCGGTAAACATGGGACAAATCCCTTCTCTGCAAGAGTACTGTGGCTATAAAATTATTCGTAATGACCATTTGCTGTGCACATCTGGCTCTACGATTTTCTTTACTCTTTTTTCTTTACTCTTTTTTCCAAAGAGTACAAAGGAAGTTTGTACTTCCTTTAGAAGGTGTAATAAGTTATTTATCTTCTGTTCAGTCCTGAATTTGGTCCTTCCAGCTAGCTTTTATGGAAATAATTAAATAAGGAAAGAAGATAGTGATCGTATCTATCAAAGCCATTCCAAGTTTAAAGAAGTAGCAAATGGAAGCCCAGTAATTTTTTAATTTGTGATTTACAATTTCTTATCTAGCAGTGACATCAAACAAGAATGAGAATGTTTATAACCAGAATAAGAGTGAGCCATTCAGTGTAATTGTAATTAAAACTGAATTTAAAATGTTAATTTAACTAATACATTTAGCTTGTTCTGTCTAATGCGACTAAAATAAATTGGCAATGTTTGCCCTGGGTGGAAGAGCTCAGGTGGTTGGAATTTAGTTCTGTGCACCAAAAGATGGCAGGTTCAATCCTGGTCAGGGCGCGTATGGGAGGCAACAGATCAATGCTTCTCTCACATCGGTATTTCTCTCTCCCTCCTAAAATAAAAAAATAATTAAAATAATTATAAATAAAAATAAATTGAGAATATCCTACTTTAAAATGATAGGTACTAAAATGTGACAAGAAAAGGGAAGAAAGAAATGTATAATTACTAGTAGCCATGCTTCCTAGTTTGGAAAGCAAATGTACTTTAAAGGTGCTCTCTCGCTTTACTGCTACAACAATCCCGTCATTAAAGCGGACAGAGTTACAAATCTCAATCAGAGATGGAACTGAAATTCAGTTAACCCTAGCGTTCTTCCGACAGACTTTTAATTATATAAAAATATAACCAAATAAAGACAAACAATTTTTACTTTATTTGTATATTTTCTTTGTTGCTCACATTTTCAGCATTTCTGAACAGTAGAATTTATGTAAGGACCAAATTCAGGACTGAACAGAAGATAAATAATTGATATATTTTGGTGATTCACATGCTAATTTAATCTTTTCTCTCGTTATTAACAAATCTCTTCTGTTACCAGTCTTAGATTCCCAATCACATCTCTGATTTTGTCATACTCTCCTGCTTCCTCCCCATCCATCTGTTTGCCTCCTCTTCTACTTATCTTTAAACCCTTCGCTCAAACAGGTTTTTGTGCTGTCTTTAATGACCATAATCACTGCCCAATCTGCTAAGCCCATTTACACCAGTGGTTTCTGAGCAATGTAACGCTCCTGCAATATAAAAACATGGCCCATCAGTGTTCCATACAAAGATAAGACTGGAGCTCCGAGACCTCTGCCCAACAGGCCTCCAGTGAAACCGGCACACAGCATCCATTTCTCTTTGCACCATAGCTTAACTGTGACAGTATGTCAACACTGAGAAATAAAAACTGAATACTACTCTTATATAACAAAGAGCTAATATGCTAATTAGACAGCAGAATGACCCTCCGGACAAGGCCGGGGCTGTGAGGGGCTGCGAGGACCAAGCCCCTTGCACGAATTTCATGCATTGGGCCTACAGTAAAGTAATAATGAGGCATAATCTGGAAACTCTTTATTTTGATAACATTCTTGACATTAACTAAAACTCAGAGAAAGGCTTATGAACATAGTCCACCCATTAATTTCATTTTTTAATCCTCACACAAGGTCATGCTTTTAGAGAAGAAGGAAGGGAGGGAGGGAGGTAGAAAGGGAAGGAAGGAGGAAGAGGAAGAGGAACCCGAAACCCAGGAATGTGCCCTGTTGGGGAATTGAATGGCAACCTTTCGGTGCAGGGACGATCCTCAACCAAGCGAGCCCCTCTGGAAGGACCAATACCTCTTTTAATTTTTCCCCTCCAATTCATTTGTATAGTTAAAATTTCTATGAGTAATTTAAATTTGTTCAACATTAAAATACCCTGAGGGTATATAAAGAAAGAGAATGTGTAAATTGGAGATTGCTCATCTGTAATACTTGACATAATTTCTCAAGAAATATCAGATACCAGAACATAGTAAACTTAGGTAAATTATAAAGAGTTAGAGATAGCCTGCTATTAACCAGGGTTATGTTTAGGATATATAAAATGTTAGAAAAAAACCTGAGAAATCACCCATTTCACGATTCAGATACTAGCTCTCTTACCTATTACAGAAAGCCGGTTTTTCCTCTCTGCTTCAAATACTGTGTTATCCAAGTCATTTAGTGATGGCGATGGTTCTAAATTAGTAGCCTACAGAGGAAAAAGGGTGATTAATGCAATTCTTTCCCTTTAAGGTTTTAAACAAAATCCTCTATAAACATCCTAGATATTCTACATGGTTTGTGGGTATTATCAAATCTACTCTTTCAAATTTTAACATTACTTCTTCCCAAGTTCTCAGTTTCTGCTAGTTTCATATGTACAATATATTACACTTGTAATATTGGCTATAGAGTTTTGAGGAGTAAGGATATTAAATGATAGCAGTTACAATGTGTAAGTTTTCACTTAATCATATTGAAAATATATTAATAATTATAGACTATAACTATGTTTCATGTATTAATTTTCACAGGCACAAACCCTATAGTCCTTGCTGACGAACAATCCTGATTCATACCTGTGTACTTCCGTTAGCTACAAGCAGTATCTTGAGGCTCTTCATATGAACACTGCGATCCAGCAGCTCCACAGCTTTGTCCAAGTCATCTTGAGTAGTTAATGGGATCACCAACTACAGAGAGAAATGTCAGGAATCAGGCAGGTCCTTCCAGGGCCATCTCACTCCTATGGCTTATAACTCAAGAGCCCTCAGAATACCTGCCTCTTAGATTTGTCAATATAATGGAATTCCAAAAGAATATATATATCCAGACTGCTTTGCTCTTCTGATCCTACCACCACTAAAATCACAGAATAAATATAAATACCTTTTTTGCTTTATGAGTCATTAAATAATTCCAGAAACACATTTAAAATTAATTATCTAGGATATTTCCATAATATTGCTAAACTTAAGTTATAGTACCTTCACTCCAAAATAGCATTAAAGAGTACACACAAAACTATCCTATCCTATATAATAAAACCTTAATATGCAAATCAACCGAATGGTGGAGCAACTGGCCTCTATGACATGCACTGCCCCCCAAGAAGGAAGTGACTGGTGGTTGCAATCAGGGGGTGGGGCTGGCCGGCAAGCACCCTGCCCACAGAGGAAGGGGATCTGCAAGAGTGATCTGGGAGTGGGGCCGGCCAGCGGGGGGAGGGGAGGTCCTGATCGCCCTGCCTGCAGTTCACCACACAGATTGGCCCTGATTGCCGGCCGGGTGTAGGGACCATACCCTATATGTTGGGAACAATCTTTTAGATTTAAAAATTAAAACCTGGCAAGGCTACTCTAACACTAAAAACAGGATGATGCAGCGGTGACATGCATGGACTCTGGCTTGAACTTTTTGTGGTCAGCCCTGATCCTGACACTTATACCTGTGTGCCAAAGCCAATTACTTAACTTCTCTCTGCTTCAGTTTTTCCACCCATAAGATGGGGAAATGGTACTACTGCCTCAGAAGGATCATGTTATGTACTGCTTTTTATAATCAGACAAGAAAATGTAGCTGCCCACACAACAGCAAGATGCCTTTTCACCTGTCTGAGAAGTATGGTTGCTCTAACCGGTTTGGCTCAGTGGATAGAGTGTTGGCCTGTGGACTGAAGGGTCCCAGGTTCAATTCCGGTCAAGGGCATGTACCTTTGTTGTGGGCTCATACCCAGTAGGGGATGTGCAGAAGGCAGTTAATTGATGTTTCTATCTCATCGATATTTCTTTTTTTTAAAAAATATATTTTATTGATATTTTACAGAGAGGAAGGGAGAGAGATAGAGAGCTAGAAACGTCGATGAGAGAGAAACATCGACCAGCTGCCTCCTGCACACCCCCCCACCAGGGATGTGCCCGCAACCAATGTACATGCCCTTGACCGGAATCGAACCTGGGACCTTTCAGTCCACAGACCAGCGCTCTACCACTGAGCCAAACCGGTCTCGGCTCTCATCGATATTTCTAACTCTTAGAAATAACTCATCAATATTTCTTTCCCTTCCTCTCTGAAAAAAAAAAAAAAAAAAGTATGGTCACTGGTGCATGCAGCATCCTGGATTGCGAGAGGGATGTCCAACTGCCAGTTTAGGCCCAACATCCCCCGAAGGATCCAGGATTGGGAGAGGATGCAGGCCGGGCTGAGGGACATCCCCTCCTCTATGCATAAATTTCATGCACCAGGCCTCTAGTTTACATTAATAAAAGAGAAACATGCAAATTGACCATCCATCTGCTATGCCCACCACCTAACAAAGATGGCGGCAGAAAGAAAGAAAGAAAGAAAGAAAGAAAGAAAGAAAGAAAGAAAGAAAGAAGAAAGAAAGAAAGAAAGAAAGAAAGAAAGAAAGAAAGAAAGAAAGGCTGGCTACCAGACACAAGTACACAGGTCCTGATGTGCAAGAACATAATTCTGTTTATATCAATTTGCCTGTGGTAAAATTGGTTACATTGTAAGTTGTTTTGCTTAAAGTCACAGAACCTGTCCATGCTATTAAATGAGGACTCACTGGACTAATAAGAAAGAATTCACCCGGCCAATGTGGCTAAATGGTTGAGCATCGATCTATGAACCAGGAAGTCATGGTTCCATTCCCAGTCAGGGCTCATGGCTGGTTTGTAGGCTCAATTCCCAGTGGGAGACTGTGCAGGAGGCAGCCAAACAATGACTCTCTCTCATCATTGATGTTTCTCTCTCTCCCCCTCTCCCTTCCTCTCTGAAATCAATAAAAATATTTTTTAAAAAGAAGAGAAAGAATTCCATCATACAATGTTTTTGTTTACTTACTCAGTGCTTGAAATTATATTCCCAATTTATTTGTATAGCTAATTTTACACATTACAACTTATCAACTAGCCAGACCCTTTGTTTCTCTATGAGAATTTTTTTCTAATAATAAAAAAATTAACTGGTAATATAGAACAAGCCTAATCTCCTTAAATTATTTTCATTATCTATCAATTATGAACCATATTAGTACATCTTGTTTCTATCTTTAATATTTTTTTTATTATATTTGAAGGTTGTTTTGCCTATTTTTCATTTGAAGGGAAAACCTGAATAGTTACTTTTACTATACATTTAATTATAATTGGAATTATTTACTTCCCCACAATATTGTTGCTTTGAGGGAAAACACTGGTTTAAATTACAGTACCAAAATATTAAGGAGAGTGATTTTGCTCTTCTTTGTTTGCAAACGTGAGATGTGGACATTCTGCAGTAGGTGCTTGGGGCAGAGCCTGGACTGCTGCCTGTATTTCTGATGGGTTCCTTGTATGTTCTAAGGCCACCTGTTACAAATTTTACAAGTCCCTGCTTACCTAAATTATATTAAATAAATCACCCAATATTTTCCTGCTTCATAAATTCAATTTAGGCTCATTTACGAAATCTATTTCCTTATTGCTTATTATTGATAAACCAGTTGTGTGTTAATATTAAGCCCTTTTGGAAAGGAAACTAAAAACTGAGTTTAAAAATGCAATGAACAGAAACTAAATCTGAAAGAAGTAAATTATTTTCCTGATTTTACATAGTGAAACATGAAAACAGTACATAAAAAGGTTTTCCAAATAGAAGTGATCTTAAAAATCCATTTACTTTCTTTTTTCACCTCCTCTTTTAAGCCTCACCTAAGGATATATTTTTATTGAATTTCAGAGAGAGAGAGAGGAAGTGGGGGAGAGAGAAACCTTGATGTGAGAAACAGCTGTTGCTTCCTGTATGTGTCTTGATCAGGGATCAAACCAGCAACTGAACCCCCAACCTTTTGGTGTACAGGACAGGCTGACACTCCAACCAACTGAGCCAACCAGCCAGGGCAGAATATCCACTTACTCTATTTCAATGCACACCCCACATTTACCCACCAGGGCAAAGCACACAGACAGAGTCCCCTGACACATTTGACATAAACAGGAGCCCAACTAACAAATACAATCATTGGCTTAAAGTCACTGATTGTTTCGAGTCTGGCAAACTAGATGTTTATAGAATAACTAGTAGCCCTATGCATGAATACGTGTGCCAGTAGCTTGCTGCCACCCTCCAGTAGCTCTCTGCCTGCTGCCCTGCCCTCCTGTAGCTTCCCCCACCCCCCTCATAGCTTGCCATCCTGCCCCCTCCTGCAGCTCTCCATCGCACACTTGCAGCTCACTGCCCCACCCCCCTGCTGGTATGTGATCTGGTCGTTACGTGGTTGGTTGTTACAAGTCCAAGTATAACGACCATTATTTGCATATTACATCTCTATTATATAGAACTAGAGGCCCGGTGCATGAAATTCGTGCATGGGGGCAGGGCAAGGGGTTGCCCCTCAGCCCAGCCTGCACCCTCTCCAATCTGGAACCCCTCAAGGGATGTCCAACTGCCTGTGGGATCGGGCCTTAAAAGGGCAGTCAGACATCCCTCTCACAATCCAGGACTGTTGGCTCCCAACTGCTCACCTGCCTGCCTTCCTAATTGCCCCTAACCACTTCTGCCTGCCAACCTGATCACCCCCTAACCACTCCCATGCCAGCCTGATTGATGTCTAACTGCTCCTCTGCCAGCCTGTTTGCTCCTAACTTCCTCCTCTGCCAGCCTGGTCACCCCTAACTGCCCTCCCCTGCAAGCTTGATCGCCTCCAACTGCCCTCTCTTGCACGCTTGGTCCCTCTCAACTGCCCTCTCTTGCAAGCCTGGTCCCTCCCAACTGCCCTCCCCTGCTGGCCATCTTGTAGTGGCCATCTTGTGTCCACATGGGGGCAGGATCTTTGACCACATAGGGGCAGCCATCTTGTGTGTTGGAGTGATGGTCAATCTGCATATTACTCTTTTATTAGATAGGATAGAGGCCAGGTGCATGGGTGGGGGCCAGCTGGTTTGCCCTGAAGGGTGTCCTGGATCAGGGTGGGGATTCCCTTGGGCATGAAGCAGCCTGAGTGAGGGGCCTGTGGTGATTTGCTGGCCAGCCACACCCCCCAGCGACCCAAGTGGAGGCCCTGGCATCTGGGATATACTTTCTACAATTGAAACTTTTATAGCCTGGAGCAGAGACAAGCCTCCTGCTCGCTCTGTGGCAGCAGATGTTTCTGTTTGGATCTGTTTAATTTCTATAATTGAAACTTTGTAGCCTTTAGTGAAGGCTTAGACTGCCGGCCAGGGCAGGTGGAAAGCTTAGCTTCCTCTGTTGCCAGGGAAATGCCTCCCTTTTGCTCTCTGTGGCTGTAGCCATCTTGGTTGGGTTTATTTGCATACTCGCTCTGATTGGTTAGTGGGCATGCCTGGTGGGCATGGCATGTGGAGCTGAGTGATGGTTAATTTGCATATTAGTCTTTTATTAGGTAGGCTAGCCCTTTTGGAAAAAATATTATATTACACTAGAAAAAAATATTTATAGACCTGGAATAACAACACTATAAATGAGTTTTTGCTTATCCACAGGCCAAGAAAACTAACATTACTTATAAGCTCTTTCCTAGTGACCCATGTCCAAGGAGGGGCACTGAGTTGGTCATGATGTAACGTATGACATGGCTAATTCAAAGAATCACAGGTTCTCACAGAATCTGGGCTACAAGAACATTTTAAACAATGTAATTTCATCCTAATGCCTCCTCTACCACATCCCACCCAGAGATAATGGCAGAACCACTCTCAAAAATCCTTCAGAAGCATGGGGGTAAGGGAATACCTGTCAATGGGGAAGTTTTTCAATTTTTAGAACATGAAAGAGGGTTCCTAAAACAACAGATCAGTTAGCTTGTTGTCAGTTCTCAAGAAGATCCCACAAAAATTTATATATAAACAAAATTGGAGAACTCAGAAAGAAAAAAAACCAAACTAATTCTAGGAACAAGAATAAGTACATTATGAAAAAGTAATGCCAACTAACATCATTTTTCTTCATAGATCTACTTGCCTGGTAAATCAAGACAATACTGTAGTTTTAATGTACTTGACATTTGAAAATTTTCTATGAAACAATTTTAGAACAAACAAAAACAAAGATGCATCTGGGTTCCCCTAGAATCATACCATGAGATAAAGATTCAAGTTAGGCCGAAACGGGTTTGGCTCAGTGGTAGAGCATCGGTCTGCGGACTGAAAGGTCCCAGGTTCGATTCCGGTCAAGGGCATGTACCTTGGTTGCGGGCACATCCCCGGCAGGGGGTGTGCAAGAGGCAGCTGGTTGATGTTTCTCTCTCATCGACGTTTCTAGCTCTCTATCTCTCTCCCTTCCTCTCTGTAAAAATATCAATAAAATATATATATATATTTTAAAAAGATTCAAGTTAGGTAAGACTGTTTTGCTTTAAATCAATTCATTCATATTTTCAAATGCTTTTATTTGCAGATTGTTTCGCATGTTTTCTAAAATTAATTTTTACTAAGCTTCCTGTAGGAACCCTGTCTAGAGTACACCAGATGTTCAAGGCCACTTTGAGTGTGGGAAACCTAATCAAGTTGTTCAAAGCTAACTTACTATAAGCAGGTGCAAAATCAAGGACACAGAAAGCTATACACAGTGCAGGCATGCCTGTCTGTAGCCCAAATGATATGGCCACTATTTGGCATGAAGTCTCTTTTGTTTGAGTTTAAGCTAAATGTAAGTTGCTCCTGAGCAGCCCGCACGGGGCTTGTTACAGAGAGGATGTGTTACTGACCAGTGATGTGGCTGCTCGGCCAGGCTACTTTGTTAGCAGTGGCTCCCATGTTTGCTACTGTGTTAGTTAGCCAGGGCTGCTGGGTCTACCATAAAGTCTCTCTTCTATGCCTATGACTGCTCTTTTCTTCCCCATCTGATTCCTGGCATCCAAGGAGGTCCAGTCCCTGGCGCACAGAAGTCTTTTCCAGGTTAGGGCCTCCTAGTGCTCACAAGCTGCTTTCTCTATAAAGAATGTTCTTTCAGTCTTTGCAGGGTTGTCTTTTCCTACCTCAATTTTCAGTAATTAAACATTAGCACCTCAGTCAGTTCTTCCTTGTACTACCTAAATAGAATACCTACTGCCCTTGCCTTTATTCTTTATCACAATATTTTATGCATTCCCTTCAAAGAACTTAATATATTTAAACAGTTCATTTATTAACTGTCTGTTTCTACTACTATCCTATCTAATAAAGACAGAATATGCAAATTGATGGTAACTTTGCAAAAAAGATGGTGGCGCCCAGAGCCAATAAGGAGGGAATACGCAAACTGATGCGACAAGGTGAGGGGCAGAAGGCGGCTCCGGGCAGGAGTGAAGGCGGAAAGTGGCTGAGGACCGGAGCGAAGGCGGTGCCGGCAGCCAAGGGAAGGAAGGCCTATTCTTGCACGAATCTTTGTGCATCTGGCTCTAGGAAGTCTATAAATGCCGTAAGAGGCTGTAATTCTGAACTCGTAGCATTATGCCTGGCAATTCAACAAGTATTTTCTGAGGGGATAAACAAAAAAACCAAAGTACAAATTAACCAGCTAACTACATTGTCCCTGAAAATTTTAAGATCTCAAGATCTTGAGATGTCTTCATAGGATCTGAAAGAAAGCTCAGGGATCAAATCTAATTCAGATTTTACATAAGTTTCAAAGGGACTTCCCCCAGAACACAGAGCTCCTCAGGGCCACAGCAAGCCCTTAAGATCATGTACTGACTCCCAAATATAAACATGATCTAATCATGTCTTAATCACCACGAAAATAATCCTGTTTTAACTAAACTCACTACCAAAGCTCTACTGTCTCTTTAGTAAGTATAGAGTATGAGAAAAGATAATTTATCAAAAAAGCATACAGAGCCGAAACCGGTTTGGCTCAGTGGATAGAGCATCGGTCTGCGGACTGAAGGGTCCCGGGTTCGATTCCGGTCAAGGGCATGTATATTGGTTGTGGGCATATCCCCAGTAGGGGGTGTGCAGGAGGCGGCTAGCCGATGTTTCTCTCTCATCGACGTTTCTAGCTCTCTATCCCTCTCTCTTCCTCTCTGTGAAAAGTCAATAAAATATATATATATTTTTAAAAAGCATACAGAGTAAAAATAAAAGATAAATAAGCAGCAAATGTTTAAGTAACATATATATATTTCCTCCTTTAATAGATTATCATTCAATTATCTTCAAAGTAGAACCTTTTAATATTTTGACAATGGAAAAATCCATTTTAATTAAATTTACAAATTTGTGCTCTATTATTCCTTTAATATACCATATCTGCATCAGTCCCTGAATAAAAACACAACAGTCCTAAATCAGTCTCTGAAATGAATACACTACTTTCCAAAACAAGAACGACTTGCAGTTAAACTTCCCATTTACCTCGTTATTGGTGTAATGGAGCTCCATGGGCTGTCCAAAGGCAGTTTTCGCCTTCGACCTCAGATGCTCCAGTCTAACTGGTCTTGGGAACTGAAGGATTCTGTGTGAACAAAATTTTAAAACATTTCATTTTCTTAGGAATAGCTGGCATGCCTCAACAGTTATCTTTTGGGTAAATTAAAATTGAGTAAAGATATAAACACCCACTGTACCTGAGCACCACAATGACTTGTTTTTGATCAAGTGCACTAATTCTCAACACAAAGTCCAAAAATGCTGAGTCTGTTCTATTCTAATACAAATTATAAAAAGGGAATCCTTACAAAGCTCTGCAGTTTGTAATTTGCACCGAAACTGTTATATGAGTATTAGAGGGAAATGTAAAATGTTTGCTGAACAAAATAATTAACTATGTCATATCCATACCATGAAATGGACTAAAACTGTTAAAAAGAATAAAGTCATTCTTTGGGGGTTCAAATTTTGATTTCCCGTACGCTTATGAACTCAACATTTAAATATAAATATTTTTAAAGAATTAAAAAAAAATTCTAGCCTGTGCTGCTCCCGGGAACATGCACCTAAGCCTGGAACTTTACCAGCCTGTAAACTCCGCAAAGGAGGGACCACCTGCTCCACTGACTGCCCTCAGGGCCTAGCAGATAGTAAACACTCAATAAGTAGTGCTCTGTGAATGAAAAAGACAAACTGAAATATCCATTAAAGAATTGTAAATAGAAAAAGTAAAGTGGACTAGACTTATATAGTATATCTAGCATACCACATTTTTAAAAACCATTTATCTGTGTAAAATATTTTACATATGATTTATGAGCCTTTTTAAAGTCCTTAAAATTGATAGATATTTCATTAAATGAGACACAAGTAACAAACATGGAACCCGATATTCTCCAACTGCAAATAGTCTTGTTAATAATTCTGTTGTTAACCATCACCACCCACCTCTACTACTGTATGAGATACAGACCCAGAAGAAGACTAGACTTTCCTCTCCTAAATAATTCACAGCCACTGTTCCAACTCATTTCCCTCAATGTTACTAATTAAGTACATGTCTTATGATGAGAATAATCAAAATTGTGAATGTTGCCCAGCCAGCGTGGCTCAGTGGTTGAGTGTCAACCTATGAACCAAAAGGTCATGGTTCGATTCCTAGTCAGGGCACATGATCAGATTGTGGGCTTGATCCCGTGTGAGGTGTGCAGGAGGCAGGCGATCAATGGTACTCTCTCATCATTGATGTTTCTCTCTCTCTCTCTTTCTCTCTGAAATCAATAAAAAAAAATTTTTTTAATTGTGAAGGTTAAGTCCACATACATAATTCTGTAGAGTATAATATGATAAGGAGATTTATAAGGAGAAAATATGATTAGTAAAAATAAAAGAAAATGGCAATATTCAAAGGTTGCATTATGTAATGATCTTATTTACTTCCGAATATTGCAAAATAAAAACATTTATCTTTCTAATGTTTAGCCTGAATTTTGACAGTTTCTATCTTAAGTTTAAATACATATTACATGTTACCAAGGACTATTCCATTCTCAATTTGTAAGCCAAGAGCCTTCCTTAAAATATAGAAGAACTTCCAATGGCTTTAACTAGAACACGCATTTAATTAAATTGATATTCTAAATGTAATGTTTCTTTCCTTACCTTTTTTCTCCTCTATGTTCAAATTTGACTCGGACATCATTCTGTAAAGAAATGATAAATCATTTCAGAAATCAAATAAAAGTTCTTTTTTCTTCTTAGTCACACATTTAAAACAGAGCAGAGGGGTCCTAGCAGGCTTGGCTCAGTGGACAGAGTCGGCCTGCAGACTAAAGGCCTGGTCAAGGGCATGATCCTCGTTTGCAGGCTCAATCCCCAGGAGGGGCCGTGCAGGAGGCAGTCCATTGATGATGTGCCTCTCTCATAAATGTTTCTATCCCTCTATCCCATTTCCTTCCTCTACTCTCTAAAAATCATCAACAACAACAACAACAATAATAATAATAAATCACAGAGCTGATGGGGAAGGTTTCATTTCAGTATCAACTTCAATAAATTGATAGGGTCTGCCAAAGAGCCAGATTCAAAGTTATGTTGCAGAATTTGGGGTCAAGAGGAAAGATCAACAGGATGTTAATGATGGCATCAAGGGCATGAGACGTTTGCTGTTAGAGGGAAATTTAGCATACTGTATTTCTACTTTTTAGGGCAACATCCCAAACAAATTTTATCTATAAGAATCAAGATTAGCTGGGAACAAGATGGCAGCATAGGTAAATGCCTAACTGCAGCCTCATACAACAATTTCAAAAAATACAACTAAAATATAAAGTGGACATTATCCAGAACTACAGGAAAGGTGACTGACTGGAAATTCTACAACTAGAAGGAAAGAGTAACCAGAAGGAAAATCAGAGGAGCTGTAAAAGCCTAAGGTACAGAGACACGGTGCTCGAGTGGGGAGAGGAGGGGGAGGCTGAGTGCCTGGCTGGCGTTCCCTAGCGGGAAGGAGACAAAAGCTCAGGACTGTGCTGAGCCCCAGTTCTGACTGCACTGAACCCCAGTCCTGGGCCTCAGCCTCATACAGAGGGAATCTGGGCTGTAAGGCGGAGGCTCAGGGGAGTGGCGAAAGGCAGAGCCCCCGAGTCACACACATTTCCCGAAGAGGATTAAGCCGCTGGATTGCCCTAGTGGGAAGGAGACATAAGCTCAGGACTGCTCTTAACCCCACTTCCAACTGCACTGAACCCCAGTTGTGGGCTCGTTGGGGGAGAGACTAGACTGTCTGGTAGTGGGCAGAACTCTAGGGCGCCTTTCTCTCAGAGGTACTTGCAGTGAGCACCAAAAGACACTGAGGTACACTGAGACTCAGGAATCTCATAGGGCGGGGCTAACCAGAAGCCAAGGCTGTAGGCTCCACCCTGAAACTCGGCCCCATTCAAGCTGAACACAGAGGCTTTTGCAGGTTTCCAAGCCTAGTGGAATACAGCTGTCTCCTGGCATAGACACAACTGATCCTCCCAACCTACCAACTCAGGGAAGCAGCGAAAATGCCGAAAAGAGGAAACAGATCACAAACGAAAGAAATGGAGGACAAAAAGCAAATGGATATAGAGTTCAAAACCATGCTTATAAGGTTGTTCAAGAATCTCCTAGAAAAGGCCGATAAAATAAATAAGACCTATAAGGATATGAAAAGGGATCAACTAGAAATAAAGAATACATTCTCTGAAATAAAAAATATTATACAGAGTCTTAAAAACAGAATGGAAGATTGCAAGAATCAAGTCCAAGATTTGGAACACAAAGAGCCAGAGGACACTCCTCTGCAGAAGCAAGAAGACATGAGAATCCAAACTCTGGGACAACTTCAAGCGAACCAACATCAGAATTATGGGCGTCCCAGAAGATGACAGAGAGCAAGATACCGAAAACATATTGAAAGAAATAGTGACAGAAAACTTCCCCCACCTGGTGAAAGAATTAGACTTACACGTCCAAGAAGCACACAGAACCCCAAACAAAAAGAATCCAAAAGGACTACACCTAGACATATCATAATTAAAATTCCAAGAGCAAAAGACAAAGAGAGAATATTAAAAGCAGCAAGAGAAAAGCAGGTAGTTACCTATAAAGGAGCACCCATATAACTGTCAGCTGATTTCTCAACAGAAACCATGCAGGCCAGATGGGAATGGCAAGAAATATTCAAGGTGATGAATGACAAGAACATACAGCCAAAAATACTCTACCCAGCAAAGCTATCACTCAGAATCGAAGGCCAGATAAAGAGCTTCTCAAATAAATTTAAGCTAAAGGAGTTTATCACCGCCAAGCCAGAATTATATGAATTGCTAAAAGGGGTTCTTTAGGAAGAGGAAGAAAATAAAGATAAAAATGATGAACAACAAATGTGTAACTTTCAACAAGTGAATTTAAAAACCAAGGGAAGACCCGGGGAGCCTTGTGCCATGGGGGAGTGGTGGGACCCGGGGAAGCCGTGTGCCCCGGGAGAGCTGTGTGCCCCTTGGGAGTGGTGGGACCCGGGAGAGCCGTGTGACCTGGGGAGCCCCTATGTTCATAGCAGCACAATTTACAATAGCTAGGATTTGGAAACAGGCTAGGTGCCCGTCAGCAGATGACTGGATCAGAAAACTATAGTACATCTACACAATGGAATACTATGCTGCCATAAAAAAGAAGGAATTCTCATCATTAGCAGCAACCTGGATGGAATTGGAGAACATCATGCTGAGTGAAATAAGCCAGTCAATGAAAGAGAAATGCCACACGTCCTCACTCATTTATGGATAATAAAGAATATTATAAACTAATGAACAGAAAGATAGATATAGTGACAGTAAAGCAACAAGCAGACTGTCAAATGACAGCAGGGAGGGGAGGGTGATCTAGGGGAGATAAGAGATCAACCAAAGGACTGGTATGTATGCATATGAGTACAACCAATGGACACAAAACTCCGGGGAGGGAGGGCATGTATGGGAGGTGGGGTGGGGGTGGGGGGGACAATAGTAAGCTATGTACACATATAATAACTTAATAAAAAAATGGTGGGGGGAAAAAGACGAGAACCTACCGCAAATGAAAAATAAATAAATAAATAAATAAAAACCAAGGGAAGTAAAAATCATGATGAACAATATTAACTGGTGAATATAATAGAATCAGAGGTATAGAAGGGGAGTGGACTGATGATTCTTGGGGAAATGGGGAGTGGGGGGGGGCAGGAAGAGACTGAACATAAATTGCACCTATGGATGAGGACAATGAGGGATGGGGAAAAGGCAGAGAGTGGGATGGAAACTTGGTGGAGGGGAGCAATGGAAGAGGGAAAAAATGAGGAATATTTGTAATAATATGAACAATAAAGATTTATTTAAAAAAATAAATAGAAAAACCTGCAAAGTTAAAAAAAAAAAAAGAATCAAAATGGCCCTGGCTGGTGTGGCTAAATGGTTAGAGCCTTGGCCCAAGCACCGAAGGGTTTCAGAATCCATTCCTGGTCAAGGGCACATAGCTGGGTAGTGGGTTCAATCCCCACCCCCTTAGTCAGGGTACATGTGAAAGGCAACCGGGGACGTGTCTTTCTCATCTCTCTCTCTCTCCCTCTCTCTCTCATTCTCTCTCTCTCTCTCTCTCTCTCTCTCTCTCTCTCATTCTCTCTCTCTCTCTCTCTCTCTCTCTCTCTCTCTCTCTCTCCCTCCTTCCCTCCCTCCCTCCCTCCATCCCTTCCTCTCTCTGAAAAGCAATGAAAAAATATCCTCTGTTTAGGATTAACTAAGAATCGAAATTATCCTCATTTGTAAATATACAGAATAGATGACTTTAAATTTAAAAAAATTGCTTAAGTGCTTTAAGAATGGATGAAACAACTTCAGAGAACAATTACCAGATTAAATGTAATTCTACCATTTTTAAACATACACTTATAAAAAATGTTTAACAAAATATTTGATTTGAAAGTATAAAAGTTAAATACTTTAAGCAAAACCTCTATAAGATCAAGATATTCAAGAAAAAATAATTCCTGGAAAAATATAAATTTATTAAAATATTATTGAAACAAATACCTGTTTTTTTGGTGATAAAGATTTTGTTTTTCTGGTTTCTTGTAAGGATAATGCTGGTCGACTGGCCTTATGAAGAACAGCCAAATCTTGCATGATTGAGTTCAAAGCTTGCTGATCATCTAGGTATTTTTAAAATAACACATTCAGACTTGTAATTTCAATATGTATTTACTATTGACATTAAACACAAAATTTATAATAAAATTTAATGCAAAAACCTAGAACATTTTCAATGCTTATGCTGGTTATTTTGGTGAAATAAAATTTTTATTAGAAAACTGAAGGCCAGTAATGTTAAAATAGCACTGGACACAAGCACTAGCACCATACTGAGTGTCCACACAGGAGACTTTTACAGTTACAGGCAAAATAAAGTCATTCTGCTTCTTCCAATGATGTACCACCCTAGAATATAGGTCAGAACAGCCCTGTTATGACTAATTCTTTTCTATGACACCTAAACAATAGAGCACATCTAAAATATTAAAACAAGTGAGGGGGAATAACTTTCTATAAATACTATCTTTACTTAGCATTCATTTTCAAAGTACAGAATTCCTTTTAGAGTTTTTCTCTTTCATCAGACTTCAAGTCAGAAACAACAAAAGTTTTGCCTATTGACTTTATGAAGTGTTTTCTTGAACTTCTGCATAAGGATCAATAAGACTACGAACATTTAAAGACTCCTGAATGATCTCAGCCAGGGACAATTAAAAAAACACAAGAAAAATCCATTCCTAAGGGAAAAAACACTAAACCCATAAAACTGAGTGAAAGAATCATAAACCATAAATTTTAATTTTTTCCAGACAGATCAAAGATTTATTCATATGACTATGAGCACGAGCCTCCAGTAATGCCAATTATACACTCTCTGGAAAACTTGAGGGACAATGTAATTGATTTTCACTAGTAAATCAATTCCACTAATAATAATCAACAAGCCAAAGCAGTTTGGCTCAGTGGATAGAGCGTCAGTTTACGGACTGAAAGGTCTCAGGTTCGATTCCGGCCAAGGGCATGTACATTGGTTGCGGGCACATCCCCGTTAGGGGGTGTGCAAGAGGCAGCTGGTCGATGTTTCTCCCTCATCGATGTTTCTAACTCTCTGTCCCTCTACCTTCCTCTCTGTGAAAAATCAATAAAATATATTTAAAATAATAATAATAATAAACAATTGGTTAAAAAAAAAAAAAGGAATTCAGAGACTTTATACAGCTTACATTTTAAAATGTAACCATTTTGACTCAGCCAGTGTAGCTCAGTGGCTGAGTGTTGACGTGTGAACCAGGAGGTCACAACTGAATTCCCAGTCAGGGCACATGCCTGGGTTTCGGGTTCAATCCCTATTAGGGAGTGCGCAAGAGGCAGCCAATCTATAATTCTTTCTCATCATTGATGTTTCTATCTCTCCCTCCCTCATCCTTTCTTTCAGGAATCAATACAAATATATTTTTTAAAAAGTAACCATTTTGGTGAGTAATAATTTATGTTCCAAAATAGTAATAATTAAAATATGCTTTATCTTGTAATGAAAATCATTTAAATGGATGTGGCAATTCAACAGCTTCATCGTCTTTCAAACATACAAATACCTGACTTATCTAGTGTATTAATTTTTATAACACTCAACATATTATTTTGTAGTGAAAATATTTGCACATCAAAATGAAAATAATGGCTCCAAGGGTTTTATTAATAAAGTAGAGGCCCGGTGCATGAAATTCGTGCAGGGGGTGGGGGTAGGGGGACCCTCAGCCCAGCCTGCACCCTCTCCAATCTAGGACCTATCCAGGAATGTTCAAGTGCCTGTTTAAACCTGATCCCAGTGGGATGTCTAAATGGGCAGTCGGACATCCCTCTCACAATCCAGGACTGTTGACTCCCAACAATTCGCCTGCCTGCCTTCCTGATTGCTCCTAACCACTTCTGCTGCCAGCCTGATCACCCCCTAACCACTCCCATGCCATCCTGATTGATGTCTAACTGCTGCCCTGCCAGCATGTTTGCCTCCAACTTTCCTCCTCTGCTGGCCTGGTCACCCCTAACTGCCCTCCCCTGCAGACCTGGTCCCTCTCAACTGCCCTTCCCTGCTGGCCATCTTGTGGTGGCCATCTTGTGTCCACATGGGGGCAGGATCTTTGACCACATAGGGGCAGCCATCTTGTGTGTTGGAGTGATGGTCAATCTGCATATTACTCTTTTATTAGATAGGATAGAGGCCTGGTGCATGGGTGGGGGCCAGCTGGTTTGCCCTGAAGGGTATCCTGGATCAGGGTGGGGGTTCCCTTGGGGTGTGGTGTGGCCTGGGCGAGGGGCCTGTGGTGGTTTGCAGGCCAGCCACGCCCCCTGGCGACCTAAGCAGAGGCCCTGGTATCTGGAATTTATTTACCTTATACAATTGAAACTTTGTAGCCGGGAGCGGAGCCAAGCCTCCTGCTTGCTCCATAGCTGCCACCATTTCTGTTTGGATTTGTTTACCTTCTGTAATTGAAACTCTGTAGCCTGGAGTGTAGGCTTAGGATGGCCAGGGCCGCAGAAGCTTGGCTTCCTCTATTCCCAGGGAAACCTAAGCCTCTCTCCTGCTCTCTGTGGTCACAGCCATCTTGGTTGGGGGTTGTTTGCATACTCGCTTTGATTGGCTGGTGGGCGTGGCTCGTGGGTATAGCAGAGTTATGGTTAATTTGCATATTACTCTTTTATTAGATAGTATTCCAGGTTTAGAGAAAAAATTTTTTTTTATTTTTTAAAAAATATATATTTTATTGATTTCTTACAGAGAGGAAGAGAGAGGAATAGAGAGTTAGAAACATCAATGAGAGTCATTGATCAGCTGCCTCTTGCACACCCCCTACTGGGGATGTGCCTGCAACCAAGGTACATGCCCTTGACTGGAATCGAACCTGGGACCCCTCAGTCTGCAAGCCAACGCTCTATCCACTGAGCCAAACCAGTTTCAGTGAGAGGAAATTTTATAAGTAACCTTCGTAAAATAAAATCTCATCAAAATGTTAGCTTAGTCCAAGAGTAACTGAGTTCATGGGCATATTATAATCACAACTTGCGTACTGTCCATGGGTCCAAGCCAGACTATGTCATTTATTGATAAAAATAAATCTTTCCTTAGAAAAAAATTAGCTGAGAATGATCTCAACTGAAATAAAATTATATGACATAATCTTCTTGAGAAAGGTAAGATCTGTAATTCTTTACTGGGTAAGGGGAATTCTAATATTTAAATAAATCTATGTTTTAATTACTTTCTTCATTAGAAAAAAACTTAAACAATTGAACTTAGGTATTTTTACATGTTTCATATCATAATACCAAAATAAACAAGTGGCTTAAATCTCTTACCACATTTAGATACACTAATTTCCTTGTTTTGTTTTTTAAAAAGTACTGTTTTGTACATGTACAAAAATAAATATAAGTAACTTCTTAGACAGATGACATACTAATAAAGAGTAACTTAATTGAGTTCCTGCTTTTTCTGGCTTGAAGTAGAATCACATGGTAGATATTAGTAAATAACCAATAGGCAACTTACTTTAAGGAAGCTGACAAGGTGTAAGCTAACAAATCCACAAAAGATCAAGCAAAGTGTGAGCAGAAATACACCAAGAGCACTTTTCTAACAATTCTTAGTTAGACTGTTTTACTCAAGAACCTCTGTGGTGCCCATAGGTACTAGATAGATAAACAGGTTGTAAATGTCATAAGATCATGAGTTGACCAACAGGCAATAAGGATGCCCAGAAGGCCCCACGGTCTGACGGACAGTTACACAGACGAAGCGGTGGGTTTCTGACACATGCTGAAAGGACATTTAGCTGGGCACAAAACCGGAATATATTTGGAAAATCATTTCAAGTAAAATATTTTATTAGACTTGTTTAATTAGATTCCTTATATGTTTATTCATTATACTTAAAATAATTATAGGAGAATATCCTCAATGAAAAATTAAAAAAATCTGTGAATCATGCTTTAAAAATATTCATGTTTTCCTATGACTACTTTGGTATATGTTCTTAAGCAATGGCTGTTCTTTATTTTGTTGTTTTATATAGTACAGTATTATTTGAGAAGGTAGAAATCAATTTGGTTAACACACAGCCCAGATTGCAAGTATGAGCAACCAAAATGAAAAGTTAATTGGGTTCAGTAAAAGCATATTCAATTTAAAGCTGACAAAACTGAAGAATTTGGACCACAAGATGGCACTGTACTCATGGTTACAAAGAGAAGCCCCCATGTTGTTTCCCATGGTGGTTACAAGTTTATCATGCATGCAGGGGGAAAAAAATTTTTCTCCCCTATTTTAGCCTTCAATTGTAGACAAAAAAAAATTTGGTTTGAACTTACCCATCATGGCAACCAGCTCAACAATCTGAAAATTAGGGAAACGGCTCTCCCATCAGCATTCTTTATTGCTTTAGGAGATAAAAAACAAACATTGATAATAAGAAACAGAAGAGGCAGACACACATACACAAAAATGCCAGTATACAAACCACTAATGAGAACCACACAATATTAATACTTTATACATGTAGGTCCATTATTTTTCCCAGATACTCAATTATTGAGA
Source organism: Vespertilio murinus (assembly GCA_963924515.1). Taxonomy (NCBI): domain Eukaryota; kingdom Metazoa; phylum Chordata; class Mammalia; order Chiroptera; family Vespertilionidae; genus Vespertilio; species Vespertilio murinus. Next base: position 5,984,830 of record OZ004711.1, read on the forward strand.
ATGAACAAAAATATCATTACTATTTTAAATTAACTCAGTGTTTTTCAGGCTCCTGGCTTTTTAAGCTAAAAACAAAAACCAGAATTTTTGAGAGTCAAAAATTATCTTAAAGAGATAATCTAATAAACTCAAATTCCTACAGGGCAATGGCAGGTATGAAGATGAGTAAAAAGGGTCATGCTTAGAGATGAAAGAGAACCAAAAGCGAGGACATCAACACAGTAAAGACCTACAAAAATTCTCTCTTGCATAAAAGAAAACACAGTCAGGATCAACTTTTTCAGAACTCTGAAATTAACCAAAGGCTTGCAGCAATCTAGAATCATTTAAGTATCTCAATCAAAAGAGAGACGGAGCTGGCTGGGTAGCTCAGCATGCTGGAGCATTGTTCCAATGCACCAAGGTTGAGGGTTTGGTCCCTGGTCAGGACTCATACAAGAAACAACCAGTGAATACATAATAAGTGGAACAACAAATCAATGTCTCCCGCTCTCTCTCTCTGAGCGCGGGAGCCTGCGTGCAAGAGACCACCCTGTGGTGTTCTGACCTCCCTGTTCCCTCTCCCTGCCCTCTGCTCCCCGGCCACAGAAGCAGGTAAACCACACCCACAAGCAGTAAGCCCCGGGAGAGGGCAGCACGGGCTGGAATGCTTTCCTAGCCGTCCCCCCACAGGGGTCAGTCCCCCCACAGGGGTCACCGCTGACCTCTCTCGGGGCTGGATGGTGAGCACCACTGAAAAGGCGTCCTTGTTTAACCTGACTCAGAGCTCTTCCAATGCACAAGCTTAGTGCCTGTTAAAACCAATTAGGTAATTATTGCATTATTTTAACTGTCTGAGAAGGGGGGAAACAGCTGTGGGCAACCCAAAAGATAAGAAAAAAGTTCTTTAAAAGAAAAGCTGAGGAACAAATTGTCAATTTTAGAAAGCTTTGAGAAGCTCCACCAGGTTCCTGAGCGTCTAGAGTCACAGCAATGCCCCAGGCCACTGCGCACTGAGAAAGGCTCTGACCGAAGGGGACTTGCAGAGAATGCTGAAGGCCAGCTTCAATACACACAGCAGAGAGCTTCTCGGAAAGGCTGGAAACTCACTGGCTCCAGGCACCTAAGGAACTAACTGAGCAGTCTTCAGTCACCACACTCAACAAAGAATGTGGACTTTAAAAATGAGTTCTTGCCCAGCGGTGTGGCTCAGTGTTTGAGTGTCACCGCATGAACCAGGAGGTCATGGTTCACTTCCCAGTCAGGGCGCAGGCCCAGGCTGTGCGCTCGATCCCCAGTAGGGGGTGTGCAGGAGGCAGCCGGTCAGTAATTCTCTCCCATCTTTGATGTTTCTATCTTTCTCTTCCTCTCCCTTCCTCTCTAAAATCAATACAAATATTTTTGTAAAAATTAGTTCTTAAAAGTCACTAAATGAATAAATAAGAATAAGAAAACAAACAAAAAAGCTGAGAGGAAAGAGAATCTGATTTCCAGAGGTGGCACCCTACACTATCTTAAACAATCATGTTCATGAAAAAGTCATGAGACATGTAAGGACAGCATGGCGTGCACAGGAGAAAAGGAATCCACGGAAAATGACCCTGAGGAAACCTAAGTTAGAGTTAGACTAACAAAACAAAGACATTAAATCACCCATTTTAAATATGTTCAAAGAACTAAGGAAGCCATTTCTAAGGAGCTAAGGATGTCTGAGATTGATTTCTCATCAAACAGAATATCAACAAAGAAACAAAAATTATACAAGAGGAACCAGACAGAAATTTTGAAGTTGGAAAGTACAATAACTGAAACCATCAAGCATGCCAACAAATGCACAATAGGAATCCCAGAAAGAGAGGAGAAAAAGAAGGGGCAGAAATAATATTTTAAGAAATAATAGCAAAAACCCTCAAATTTGATGAAAAACAACGTGTATATCCCAAAAACTCAACAAACTCCAAGTAGGGAAAAAAAATCAAAGTGATTCACACCTAGAAATGTCATAATCAAACTGTTGAAAGACAAAGAATCTTAAGAGCGGCAACAGAGAAGAAACTCAGCATATACAAGAGATATCCCTGATTTCTCACTGATAACCTAGGAGACCAGAAGGCAAGAGAATGACATTTGAAGTGCTAAAGAAAAAGACTGTGAAACAAGAATTCTATACACTGCAAAACTGAAGCCAATATTAAGACATTCCAAGATAAATAAGCACAGAGAATTCATTACAACCAGACTTCCCTTACAAGAAATATAAAAGAAGTCCTTCAGGCTGTAATGAAGGACACTAGGCAGCAAATCCAATCCACCGGCAAAAAGAACACCAGTAAGGCTGAAACCGGTTTGGCTCAGTGGTAGAGAGTCAGTCTGCGGACTGAAAGGTCCCGGGTTCAATTCCGGTCAAGGGCATGTACATTGGGCATGTACATTGGTTTCGGGCACATCCCCAGTAGGGGGTGTGCAAGAGGCAACTGGTCGATGTTTCTCTCTCATTGATGTTTCTAGCTCTCTCTCTCTCTTTCTCTCCCTTCCTCTCTGTAAAATATCAATAAAATATATTTAAAAATTAAAAAAAAGAACACCAGTAAGGATAATTATATAAATAAAGATAAAAGGCAAAATCAGCATACCTTTGTCTCTCACTCTTCCTTTCTCCGGACTGTGGCAAGTATAAAACTGATCCACCCCAAAGGTTTCCAAGCACTAATTCCTAGAATCTGCATAGAATCACTTCACATGACAAAAGGGACTTTTAAAATATGACAAACTAAGAAACTTTAAATGGGAAGCTATCCTGGATGATGGGTCGGACACCACATAGTCACAGAGGCCAGGTAATGACAGAACCAGCAGGGAGGGAGTGTCAGGGATGCTGCACCAGAAAGGCCTGACTAGTCGCTGTTAGCTTTGCACATGGAAGGGGGGAGTCATTCCATGGAGTGTATGGATGCAGGAAGCTTCTAGAAAGTGGAAAAGCAAGAAAATGGATTCTCCTCTAGAACCTTCAGAAGGAACACAGCAATGCTGACACTTTGATTTTAGCCCAGAGAAATTAATTTCTGATTTATTACTTCCAACACTGAAGATAATAAACTTAAGTTGTTTTATGCCACCAAATTTGAGAGATTCTGTTATAGCAGTATGTAGGAACTATCTAAGACCACCCAGTTTCCTACCATCAACAAAGCAACACATGACAAGTGCTGGAGAGGATGTGGAGGAAAGGGAACCCAGTGCACTGCCGGTAGGAATGCAGGCTGGTGCAGCCATTATGGAAAACAGTATGGAGTTTCCTCAAAAAATTAAGTATGGAACTGCTAGTGATCCCACTTCTCAGAATACATCCTGAGAAACCCAAAGCACCAATCAGAAGGAATGTATGCACCTCTATGTTCATAACAGCATTATTTACAAGAGCTAAGATCTGGAATCAGCCCCAGTGCCCATCAGCAGATGAGTGGATAAACAGCTGTGGTACATCTGCACCACGGACTACTCCGCAGCAGTAAAGAAGAAGGATCTCTCACCCTTTGAGACAGCTTGGAGGGACCCTAAAGAGTATCATGCTAAGTGAAGTCAGTCAGTCAGAGAAAGACAAGTATCACATGGTCTCACTCATATGTGGAATCTAAGTAACAAAATAAAGTGATGAACCGAGTGGATCCAGGGACACGGAAGCATAGGACAGAGTGCGGAATATCAGAGAGAAGGGCGGGAGGGAAGTTGGGTGGAGGGCAATCAACCAAAGACCTCGTATGCATGTATGTATAACCCATAGACACAGACAGTGGAGCGGTGAGGGCCTGAGGTGGTTTGGAGGGGGTCGATGGGGGGGAGGGGAAGGAGACATATGTAAAACTTTCAACAATAAAGATTTTTTCAAAAGGCCATCGCAGTTTCAGTTAATTGCTGGAGGGCTCACAGGATTCACCAATGTTAGGGGCTGATCATACAGACACATGATCTACCTAGCACATACCAAAATTTTAGATTCCCAGAATAAAAGCAGGTGTTCAGCATAAACTATATTGCTTGTAAGCAACTTAGGCCTGGTACGCCATTCTTATTAGTTAGCCTGGCGGGAACCCTTCTGAAATTCAAGTTCTCAGATGTCAGCCATGGGTTGACATAAGCAGTTCTTTCTAAGGACAAGCAGTGAGCCTTGCTATGTAACTCCTTCCTACACTAGCAGCAACAGGAAACTAATACACTCACGAATTTAAAGAAACGGCATAAAGCAATCATCGTAAGTGTGCTATTGGATATACAATATATAAAGATATAATTTGTGCAACACAAAGAAAAGGGAAAAGATGAAGTTTTATTAAAGAAGTATGTTTGGCCGAAACCGGTTTGGCTCAGTGGAGAGAACGTCAGTCTGCGGACTGGAAGATCCTAGGTTCGATTCCAGTCAAGGGCATGTACACTGGTTGCAGGCACATCCCCAGTGGGGGATGTGCAAGAGGCAGCTGGTCGATGCTTCTCTTTCATTGATGTTTCTAACTCTCTCTTCCTCTCTGTAAAAAATCAATAAAATATATTTAAAAAAATATATGTTTGGATCCCACTGCAATTAAGTTATTAACTCAAACTATACTGTTTTAATTGAGATGTTAATTTTAATTCCAAGATTCAATCATTAAAGAATAAATTTAAAAAATAGTAAAAGAAACAAGAGAATTAAAATAGCACACTAAAAATAGCTAACCCAGCTGCATGGCTCCGTGGGTGGGCATTGACCAGGAGATCACCGTTCAATTCTAGGTCGGAGCACATGATTCCAGTCAGGGCACATGCTGAGTTGTGGGCTTGCACCCCAGTGGGGGATGTGCAGGAGGCAGCCGATCAATGATTCTCTTTCTTCATTGATGTTTCTATCTTTCTCTTCCTCTCTGTAATCAATAAAAATCTATTTTAAAAGATCTAACACAAAAGAAGATAGCAATAAAGAAATGAGGAACAAAAAGAGACATAATACACAAATATAAAATGGCAGGTGTAATCCTACCTTATGTCTAATTACATTGAATATACATGAATGAACAAACCAGTTGAAAGGCAGACATGAGCAGAACAGATTTTTAAAAAGTATGGTCCAACTATATGCTATCTACCACAGAAACACTTTAGATTCAAAGGCAAAATAGGTTGAAAGTGAAAAAAAAAAAAAGGGGGAGGAGATATACCATGCAAATAGTACCAAAAGATATCTGGAGTGGTATACTAAGAGCAGACAACACAGAATGTAGTGTATATAGCTGAGTGGCTCAGATGGGTGCAGTACTGTCCTGTACACCAAAAGGTTGCGGGCTCAATCTCCGGATTGGGGCAAGTACAGGAGGCGACAGATTGATGTTTCCCTCTCACATTGATACATCTCTCTCTCTCTCTCCCTCCCCCCCCCCTCTCTAAACCAGGGGTGGGCAAACTTTTTGACTCGAGGGCCACAATGGGTTCTTAAACTGGACCAAAGGGCCGGAACAAAAGCATGGATGGAGTGTTTGTGTGAACTAATATAAATTCAAAGTAAACATCATTACATAAAAGGGTACAGTCTTTTTTTTTTTTTTTTTTTTAATTCAATAGTTTTATTCACCGGATCTGGCCCTCAGGCTGTAGTTTGCCCAGCCCTACTCTAAATCAATAAATATATCCTCAAATGAGGATTTAAAATAAAAAATAATATAGTATAAAAATTATTTTGAGCCCTAGCTGGTTTGGCTCAGTGAACAGAGCGTCGACCTGCAGACTGAAGGGTCCCGGGTTCAATTTCAGTCAAGGGCACATGCCTGGGCTGTGGGCTCAATCCAGTATTTAGGAGGAGGAAAAAGTTGGAAGATTCACACTTCATAATTTCAAAACTTACTACAAAGCTATAGCAGTCAAAACAGTGTGGGTACTGACATAGAGACAGAAACCGGTGGTACAGATTTGGGAGTCCAAAACTAAACCCCAACATCTATGGTCAAATGATTTTTTCCCAAGGGTGCCAAGACAATGGAGAAATAAGTCTTCAATAGTGCTGGACAAGTAGATATTCACACACCAAAACATACGGTTGGACCTGGACCTCACACAATATGTGAAAATTAATTCAAAATGGATCAAAGACCTAAATAGAAATGCTAAGTTCAAAAAACTCTTATAAGGGAACAGAGGTGTAACTCTTCATGACCTTGGATTAGGCAATAATTTCTTTTTGTTTACAGCAGTTTTATTCATAATTGCAAAAATTTGGAAGCAACCAATGTGAGGATGGATGAACAAACTATGGCACACCAGACATGGACTAGTGCCACAAAGGAGTGGGCCATCAAGCTGTGAGAAGACATGGAGAAACCTTACATGCACCCTGCTGTGAAAGTGACTGTGAAAGGCTATGGCATGATTCCACTCTGTGACATTTTGGAAAAGACAAAGCTATGAATATAGGCAATAATTTCTTAAAAGTGACATCAAAAGCACAGCCAACTTTTCTGCCGCCTTATAAAGGAGCCAGCCCTTATAAAGGAGCTCCTGGAATTGTATTTCAACCAATAGGACTGAGGCTTTCCTCATCCAATTAGAGCTGCTCATTAATATTCCCACCGCATCAGCATTTCCACTGACCAATGAGAGCAGCTCCATTCTGACTAATTAGGACAGTGCTATTTGGACCAATCAAACTATGGGGATTTGGTGAGGATTTGGTGCTGTGACCTTCAAGAGGGACCAGGAGCAGGGACTTCTGTCTATTTAAGTCAGCTCCCCCGGCTCTAGGAGTGCGGGTTCCTTTTTCCAGACTACTAAAGATTGTTTCCCGGGCTGGAGACAGAGCGGAAGCGCCAAAGACATCTGTCCAGAGCACAGAGAAGCAGACCTGAGCAGGGCCGAGCAGACAGGAGCCGGTAACACAGACCAGAGCTGTCTACCCGCAGAGGCTGCATCACAACCCTGCTGCTCCACAGCAGTGCTGACTCTTAACTGAACTGTCACACAACTGAACTGTTCTCATGGCTGCTCTGTATCACAATCGAGCTACTCACACTGAATAAAATCTCCTTCATCACCGCACCCCAAATTAAGGATTTCTGTTAGCACTGAATTGGCCCCAATGACCATCAGTTGACACACAAATGAAAAAAAATAAACCAGACTTCATCACAATTAAACAAAAAGAGTAAAAAGACAACCTACAGGATGAGAAAAGTATTTGCAAATCATTCTTCTGACAAGGGTCTAGTATATAGAATACACAAGGAACTATTACTACCCAACAACATAACAATGTCAATTACAAAATGGGCAAAGCTTTCAATAGACATTGCTCCAAAGAAGATATACAAATGGCCAATTCAGCTGAGAGTTTAAAAGGACAGCATCTGGGGAGCAAAAAAAAGGACAATGATATAAAAAGGGGGAAGTGATAGGTGGGGAGGGGGAGTGGACAATTACTAGAAACGGTTGGGCAAGGTGGCTTTGGAAAGTGTCCACTCTGGTTTGGCAGCGTTGCTTTCTTTGAGCAGACTCGGCACTGGGGCTGGGCGCCGTCAGGGACCGAGGGAGAAGCCAGGCTAGGCGTCAGGAAGCCTCTGGGCACAAGGGTCAGGCAACCTTCTGTGCCGCACCGAGTCCCCAGGTCTCTAACCTGCCCCAGCAAGGCCGCAGCTAGCGAAGGCGGGAAGGAAGCGCGAGGCGTGGTGGTGAAGCCCGGTCCTGCGCTGCCTCTGCAGACGGCTCCCCCGTTTCAGAGCTTCCTTCACGCCTGTCTCCCCACCTGGCCAGGTCAGCTCAATCCGGTGTTCCCATCCTTCAGGGTCAGAAATCTGACCTCACAACAAGGGTCCCACAGCTTTGGCCTTCTTTTCTGTGATCACAGGCCTGCCAGGTCAGAAATGCTCTTGGACCTGTAATAAAAATATAAAATAAAAATGGCCAATTAGCACTTGATAAGATGCTTAATTCCAACAGTCATTAAGGGAATGCAAATTTACCACTTCACAACCACTAGGATGGCTATAATCAAAATGACAGTGAAAAATGCTGGTGAAGCTGTGGAGAAACTGGTAGCATCTGAATCAATATTTCCACTGCTAGGTAAATACCAAAGAGAACTGAAACTATATAAACACACACAAAAATGTGGCATTGGATGTGGCATTGTTTATAAGAGCTAAAAAAATAAAAATTCACCTTAGCCAGTTTTGCTCAGTGGATAGAGCTTCGGTCCATAGATTGAAGGGTCACGGGTTTGATTCCGGTCAAGGACGCATACCTCAGTTACAGGCTTGATCCCTGGCCTCGGTTGGGGTGCATGGGGGAGGTAACCAATCAATGTGTCGCTCTCACATCAGTGTTTCTCTCTCTTTTCTTTCCCCATCCCTTCCACTCTCTCTAAAAATCAATGAAAAATTGTCATCTACTGGAATCCAAGGTGACTGCCTGCAAGTGAGAGTTTATATGCTGGTTCTTTAAAAGGACACCTGGGCCTGGCTGGTATGGCTCAGTGGTTAAGCACTGACCTATGAACCAGGAGGTCAGGGTTCAATTCCTGGTCAGGGCACATGCCCAGGGTGCAGGCTCAATCTCCAGTATGGGGGAGGCAGACGATCAGTGAGTCTCATCATTGATATTTCTATGGCCATTCACAGTCTCTCCCTCTTTCCCTTCCTCTTTGAAATCAATAAAAATATATATTTTTTAAAGGACACCTGGGTTTCCAGCAGTTTTCAGTCTTCCCGGGACAAACAGAACCCCCACTAGTCCTCACAGCGAGATGTCATGTGGGTTCCTCTTCCTGGCACTGGTGTTCCCAGCTGGAAGGCACAGCGTGGGGCTAAGACACTCACTCCTTAGGCCAGTGGTCGGCAAACTCATTAGTCCACAGAGCCAAATGTCAACTGGACAATGATTGAAATTTCTTTTGAGAGCCAAATTTTTAAAACTTAAACTTCTTCTAACGCCACTTGTTCAAAATAGACTCGCCCAGGCCGAAAACCGACTTCTGCACATGGGTCACGAATTTCAATCGCACTGCACGTGCACACTCGCACGTGGAAGAGCCACACTCAAGGAGCCAAAGAGCCGCATGTAGCTCTTGAGCCGCAGTTTGCCAGCCACTGCCTTAGGGCAACCTCTGCAGCTGAAATATTCCCTCCAATTTCTCAACCACCCGTATGGGTGTGGAATCAGCCCATTTCACATCTCTGCTCCTCCTATCAATTTCAACATGGCTTCTTTATATTTTTAGTGATAGGATTTCTGTGGAATTAATCTTCAGATGATTATCTAGATTGATTGTTCTATAATTTAATTGGTCATATACTAAGAAAAAAATACAAAAAAAATCTATGAAACCAAGAGCTGGTATTTTGAAAAAATAAACAAGACTGATAAACCATTAGCCAGACTCATCCAGAAAAAAAGAGAGAAGACACAAGTAATTAAAATCAGAAACAAAAGAGGTGAGATAACAACTTTCACCACAGAAATACAAAAGATCATAAAAAATAACTATTAATAACTATATGCCAACAAGCTGGACAATGTAGATGAAATGGACCAATTCCTAGAAAAATACAATCTCCTGAAACTGAAACAGGAAGAATCAGAAAACCTGAATAGGCTAATAAATAAGTGATGAAATTGAAGCAGTAATTAAAAAAAACTCTTATAAAACAAAAGCCCTCATCCAACACCCTTTTTAAAAAAATAAAAACTCTCAGTAAAGTGGGAATAGAGGGATCATATCTCAACGTAAGAAAAGTCATATGTAAGTGACAAACTTATAGGCAACATCATACTCAATGGGCAAAGCTGAAGCCATTTCCCGTAAGAACAGGAACATGGCAGGCATACCCACTCTCACCACTCCTGTTCAACACAGTATTGGAAGGCCTAGCCATAGTGATCAGACAATAGAAAAATAAAAGGAATCCAAATTGGAAAGGAGGAAGTAAAACTCATTATTCGCAGATGACAAGATACTGTACAAAGAAAACGCTGAAGACTCTATAAAATATGTTACATTTAGCAAGTGAATTCAGACATACAGCAGTATACAAAATTAACAGCCAGAAATCTATGGCATTTTTATACACCAATAATGAATTCTCAAAAAGAGAAATTAAACAAATAAACCCATTTGCCATTGCAACAAAAAATTATGATACTCAGGAATAAACTTAACCAAGGAAGTAAAAGACCTGTACTTGAGCTGAAACTAGTTTGGCTCAGCATGGGCCTGCGGACTGAAAGGTCCCGGGTTCGATTCCGGTCAAGGGCATGTACCTTGGTTGCGGGCACATCCCCAGTAGGGGTTGTGCAGGAGGCAGCTGGTTGATGTTTCTCTCTCATCGATGTTTCTAGCTCTCTATTCCTCTCCCTTCCTGTTTTAAAAAAAAAAATCAATAAAATATATTTAAAAAATAATAAAATAAAATAAAAGACCTATACTCAAAAAACTAGAGGATCTTGAAAAAAGAGATACAGGAAGATATAAATAAGTAGAAGAATTTACTGTGTTTATGGGTTGGTAGAATCAACATCATAAAATGTCCATACTCCCCAAAGCAATCTATAGACTTAATGTAATCACTATTAAAATACCAATGGCATATTTCAAAGATCTAGAACAAAAAGTCCAAAAATTTATATGAAACCAAAAAAGATACAGAATAGCTGTAGAATATTGAGAAAGAAGAACCAAATTGGAGGGATCACAATACCAGCTATCAAGTTATGCTACAAAACCACTGAAATCAAACAGCCTGGTGCTGGCACAAGAGCAGGCATACAGATCAAGGAACAGAACAGGACAATAGAGCCCAATGCATAGGAGAACATATTTGTCAATTATACATCCAATCAGGGGTTAATTTCCAAAATATATGAGGAACTAATACAACTTAACAAAAGACAATTTGATTTAAAAATGGACAAAGGACCTAAATAGACACTTCTCCGAAGTGGACATACAGACGGCCAAGAGACATGAAAAAATGCTCAGTCACTGATCATTCAAGAGATGCAAATCAAATAGTGAGGTATCACCTCACACCTGTCAGAATGGCCATCATCTACAAATGACAAGTGCTGACTAGGATGCAGAGAAAAGGGAACACTTGTGTACTGCTGGTGGGACTACAGACTGGTGCAGCCACTATGGAAAATGGAACTCCCAATTGATCCAGTGATCCCACTCCTAGGATTTATCCTAAGAAACTAGAAACACCAATCAGAATGAATATATGCATCCCTATGTTCATAGCAGCACAATTTACAATAGCTAAGATTTGGAAACAGCCCAAGTGCCCATCAGCAAATGAGAGGATAAAACACCTGTGGTACATCTACACAATGGAATTCTATGCCGCTGTGAAAAAGAAGGAATTCTTACCATTTGCAACAACTTGGATTTACCTGGAGAGTATTATGGTAAGTGAAATAACACAATCAGAGCAAGATAAATATAACATGATCTCATTCATATGTGGAATCTAATGAAATAAATTGATGAGAAAAACAGATCCAGAGACACAGAAGCACAGAACAGATTGTAGAAGTTCAGAGGGAAGAGATCACCCCCCCAAAAAATAGATGGCAGCATAGATAAACAATCACTCACACTCTCCATCAACCACATCAAAATTACAATTAAAACTACAAAACCACCATCATTCAGAACCACCTGAAATGTGGCTGAACAGAAGTCCTACAACTAGAGAATTAAAGAAGCCATATTAAGGCCAGTAGGAGGGATGGAGGCATTAAATGATACCCACATATGGCGTGTGTTTTAAATTGGGAGGGATATCTTGGTTGTGGAAGTCCATGTGAGAAGCAAGGGGTCCCAGCCCTACACCAGACCCCTCAACCCAGGGTTCCAGTGCCAAGAAGAAAGTCCTCATAAATCTGGGTTGTAAAGAGGTGGAGACTGTGGCTGAGTGACATGTAGGCTGCTAGAGATCCAGGCAGTTCCTCTAAAAGGACTGGCACATGGACTTACTCGGACTCAATCTCTCTGGACTCCAGAGCTGGGGCTGAGGCTTGAAAGAATCCAGGGACATATGGGGAGGAACTACATGGTCTGGCATCAGGGCAAGAACTGGGGATGGAAGGATGATAGCTTTCTCCCAGCCAAAATTGAAAGAAGAGGTCATTGTTCCTATCCTGAGACCTCTCCCAGCACAGAGCTGACTAACAGACGTCATATCTGAGTTTCTATCAGCCTGGTTGACACTGTTCACCTGGCCCTGATGACTCCCTGAGACCCAGACCTACCCATTTTTTAACCCCACCCAAACTGTCTTTCCATATGAATAATAGACTATCCTGGCTCATTTAAAATCTTTCAAACAAGCAAATAGCTGACCCCAGCATGCCACATACCTCTCAATAAGATGCCCCAGGCCTAGTACTACCCTCTTTCCATGAAAACAAGACAGTGTCTTATATTAATTTTTGCTCCCAAAGGTGCGCTAGGTCTTATTTTCAGGGGATGTATTATGTTTCCATGAAGTAGGTCTTATTTTCAGAGGATGTATTATGTTTCCATGAAGTAGGTCTTATTTTCAGAGAATGTCTAATTTTCGGGGAAACACGGTAGCAGCCTGCCTTAGTTCACAGCTTGGCCTCTCCTGGGCACTTCCAAATCCAACACAAGTAGCAGCCATCTGCAGATCATTCTGAGGTTTTGCCAAGTGGCCCTAGGGAGGGCCACTTGGCAAAGTCAGCTACAAAGCAGTAGCTGACTTTGCACCACCATAGAGGTCATTGAGCCAGTGCACCCAGTGGTCAGCTTCAGATCATGCCATATTACAAATGTACCACATCCACAAGCAAAACACTCAAAGGGAAGAGTTGGAAAACACCAAAGCCCCACTGAAGCAAGTCCTGCTCCATAGTGATGTCTTCTGCACAACAGCTCTTCCCCTGTAGTCACAGCTGAACCACACAGCCAAGTGATTTGGGGTCAATCCCTCCCAATGATGCCAATGTCAAGCAAGGCTCAAATACAACAGGACAGTGCACAGAGGCCACATATGGGTGTACCTAGAGCAGTGGTGAGCAAACTCATTAGTCAAGAGACAAATATCAACAGTAAAATGATTGAAATTTCTTTTGAGAGCCAATTTCTTTAAAGTTAAACTTCTTCTAATGCCACTTCTTCAAAATAGATTCGCCCAGGCCGTGGTATTTTGTGTAAGAGCCAAACTCAAGGGGCCAAAGAGCCGCATGTGGCTCACGAGCCACAGTTTGCCGACCACAGACCTAGAGTGCCCAGCACAGGTGACAGGAAAAGCTGAGCAACTGGAACCTACAGGACACCTACAACACAAGGCCACTCCACCAATTCCAGGAGCTATAGCAGCTCTACCTAATACACAGAACAACCAAAGGAAAGCAACCAAAATGCAGACACAAAGGAACATGTCACAAATGAAAGAACAGAAGAAATCCCAGAAAAATAACTAAATGAAATGGAAGCAAGCAAACTACCAGATACAGACTTCAAAACAATTGTTACAAGGATGTTCAAGGAACATAATGAGATATTCAAGGGACTTAGTGACAACTTCAAAGAACTTAGAACATCCTATCTAATAAAAGAGTAATACGCAAATTAACGATCACTCTGCTACACCCACGGGCCACACACACCAGCCAATCTGGAGCGAATATGCAAATAAACCCAACCAAGATGGCTACCAGCCACAGAGAGCAGGAGGGAGGCTTGGGTTTCCCTGGCAATAGAAGAAGCCAAGTTTTCTGCCTGCCCTTACCAGCCTAGGCCTCCACTCAAGGCTACAAAGTTTCAATGAGAAGATACATAAACCCAAACAGAAATGGTGACAGCCACGGAGCTGGAAAGAGCTGATGTTCAGTTTAGGCTGGGGTTTCCCCCAGCGATGGAGGAAGCCAAGCTTTCCACATACCCTGGCCGGCCCAGGCCTCTGCTCAAGGCTACAAAGATTCAATTATAGAAGATACATAAATCCCAACAGAAACGGCTGCCTGTCAAGGAGCAAGCAGAAGACTTGGCTCTGTTCCAGGTTATAAAGTTTCACTTGTAGAACATAAATAAACCCCAGACACCAGGGTTGCGGGGGGGGGGGGGGGGGATGGCCGACCGGCAAACCATCACAGGCTCCTAGCCTAGATCGCCCAATGCCCCAAGGGAACCCCCACCCTGATCTGGGACATCCTTCAGGGCAAACCAGCTGGCCCCCACCCGTGCACCAGGCCTCTATCCTACCAATTAAAAGAGTAATATGCAGATTGACCATCACTCCAACACACAAGATGGCTGCCCCATGTAGTCAAAGATCCTGCCCCATATTGACACAAGATGGACACCACAAGATGGCCAGCAGGGGAGAGCAGATGGGAGAGACCAGGCCTGCAAGGGAGGGCAGTTGGGGGCAATCAAGCTTGCAGGGGAGGGCAGTTAGGGGTGACCAAGCCAGCAGAGGAGAGAAGTTGAGGGCAACCAGGCCTGCAGGGAAGGGCAGTTGGGAGGGACCCAGGCCTGCAAAGGAGAGCCATTGGGGGGACTAGGCCTACAGGGGAGGGCAGTTAGGGGCAAACAGGCTGGCAGGGGAGCAGTTAGGCATCAATCAGGCTGGCAGGGGAGTGGTTAGGGGGTGATCAGGCTGGCAGGCAGAAGCAGTTAGGGGCAATCAGGAAGGCAGGCAGGTGAGCAGTTGGGAGCCAGTTCTGGATTGTGAGAAGGATGTCTGACTGCCCTCGAGGGGCCCCAGATTGGAGAGGGAGCAGGCTGGGCTGAGGGACCCCTCCGGGGCATGAATTTTGTGCACCAGGCCTCTAGTCAATGACATAAAAAAGGACCAGACAGAAATAAAGGATACATTAATTTAAATGAAGAACAATTTACAGGGGATCAACAGTAGAGTAGAGGACACAGAAAATTAAATCAGTCATTTGAAATATGAGGGGGGAAAAACACCCAATCAGAATATAGTCCTGGCTAATTTTGCATAGTGGATAGAGCATTGGCCTGCAGACTGAAGGGTTCCGGATTCAATTCTGATCAAGATCACATGCCGGTGTTGCAGGCCTGATCCTCAGTGTGGGTCATGCAGGAGGCAGATAATCAATGATTCTCTTTCATCACTGATGTTCCTATCTCTCTCTACCTCTCCCTTCCTCTCTGAAATCAATTTAAAAATATTTAAAAAAATAAGCATAGTGTAAGGAGCTTCTGGGAGAGCTTCAAATGTACCAACATTTGCATCATAGAGGTACCATAAGAAGAGAGGGAACAATAAACTGAAAACCTATTTGAAAAAATAATGACAGTAAACTTAACTACCTGGTGAAAGAAATAGACTTACAAGTCCAGGAAGCACAGAGACCCAAACAAGAGAACCTAAAGAGGCCCATACCAAGACAGCACATTTAAATTGCCAAAGGTTAAAGAAAAAGAGAGAAATCTTAAAAGCAACAAGAGAAAAGCAGTTCGCTGCCTACAAGGGAGTGCCCATACGACTGTCAGCCAATTTTTCAACTGAAACTATGCAGGCTAGAAGGGAGTGGCAAGAAATATTCAAAGTGATGAACACCAAGAACCTACAACCAAGATTACTTTACCCAGCAAAGCTATCATTCAGAATTGAGAGTCAGATAAAGAGCTTCACAGACCAGAAAAAAAGCTAAAGGAGTTCATCACCACCAAATCTGTATGACATCAAGTGTCAAAAGTTCTTTTTTAAGAAGAAGATAAAGCCGAAACCGGTTTGGCTCAGTGGAGAGAGCGTCGGTCTGCGGACTGAGGGGTCCTGGGTTCGATTCCGGTCAAGAGCATGTACATTGATTGTGTGCACATCCCCAGTGGGTGATGTGCAGGAGGCAGCTGGTCAACGTTTCTCTCTCAGATGTTTCTCTCTCATCGATGTTTCTGGCTCTCTATCCCTCTCCCTTCCTCTCTGTGGAAAATCAATAAAACACATTTTTTTAAAAAGAAGATAAAAATATGAACAATAAAATGACAATAAATACATATCTATCAACAACTGAATCTAAAAATCAAAATAAACAAACAAGAAATCTAATGAACAAAATAAACTGATTAAGAAAATAGAACCAGAGGCATGGAAACATGGAACAGACTGATGAATCTCAGAGGATGAGGGGGAGGAAGAATGGGGAGAGCTCACACAAAGATGTTATATGCATACTATAAGACCAATGCACGGAACTTGTGCAAGGGGCTGGGTCCTCGCAGTCCCGTCCACCCCGGCTGGCCCTTGCAGCCCCAGCTTCATCCGGGAGGTCGTCCGGATGATTGTTCTACTCTTCGGTCTAGTTAGAATGTTAGCTTTTTATTATACAGGAAGGACAGGCATTACCTATGGGGCAGGGCAGGAACCAGGTGGGGAGGGACAATGGGGGGAGACGGGGGACATCTGTAACACTCTCAACAATAAAGGAAAGGGGAAAAAAAGAACCGCTGAAAGTAAACTAGGGATTGCCCAGGGCTGAGAAGACAGAAGGCTAGGAGGTGGGTGGAGGAAGGGAGAGATGGGAGAATTTGGGGCTGATAGCAAAGGGTTCAAGGCATCTTTTTGATATAATGAAAATGTTCTAAAACTGACTGCAATGATGGTTGCATAACTCTAGAAATATTACTAAAAACTACCGGAATTATACTAGTACACTGCAACTTGTGAAGTATCCTAATAATAAATGGCCAAGAGGTATCATGACCGAAACGACCAAACGAATGGTCACCAAGAGAGGACCCCAACCTGGATCAGAGACATGGCTGGCCTTCAAATGTCAGCAGCCCCTAGCCCAGGCTGGCCAGTGCCCTATGTCAGCAGCCCCTAGCCCAGGCTGGCCAGTGACTCCCACCACGACTGGGGGCGTGGCCGGCCTTCAAACCATGGGCGGCCACTAGTCCAGGCTGACCTAGTGCCCTAGAGGGGACCCCACCTATGATTGGGGGCGTGGCCCCTAGCCCAGGCTGGCCCAGCACCCCAGAGGGGGAACCCCGCCTCGACAGGGGACGTGGCCAGACTTCAAATCACAGGCGGCCCCTCACCAGGGGAGGCCTCCTAGCCTAAGACGCCGAGTCTGCCTGGACCTAGGGCCGAGCTCTCCCTACAAGCCACTTGGAAGCCACCAGTGTCTACCTGCCAGTCTCCAGGAGGCTGAAGTGCATCCACCATGCACCAACAAGTAGGGCCATCGAGCCATTCACAGTCAGCGCAGGTGCAGGTCCGCGGCTGAAGGGGTGGAGGCCGGGACAAACCAAAAAGCAGAAGCACCCGGCCCCCGGGCGGAGCTGCTGCAGTCCACGTGGCCGGGGCAGTGTGGAAGCCCTACCTTCTCCCGGGGCCGGTGCTGGCCCCGCCGCCTGGCTCACCCTCCAGCCCGAGTCCTGACAGCCAAGTGTGCAGGGCACCCTGCAGGAGTTGTGCTGGTCTGGGTGCTTTTGCCCAAAGACACCCTTTGGGGTACTTAAAGCCACAGCTCCCTTCCCACGAGACTGGAAGAACCATGTAAAAGGAGTTCGGCAAAAGCTTTCCACATCTCTGTTTATTCTTTGGAATCCATAAAAGGACCTTACAAAAAGCATTCGGCCACCTAAGATAGAACGCACTTTCTGGCCAGAGCACGCTGGATTCTTCTGCCCAGCAGGTAAAAGGGAGCGGACAGCTGGCAGTGGAAATGGCCTGGTGCCCTATGAGGAGACCTGGGAATGGGGTTGCAGAAATTCCACAAGCCTCTTGCCACCTTCTCCTTCACAAACCACACCATCCAGATCCACCAGGACCGGAGGCAACTGGGAGTCGCAGCCATGGTTGGGGACACGATAAACTAATCCTGGGGCCTCTGAAAACCCTGCAATGGGTTATAAGACTGGTCTTTATTTAGAAAGAAATAAAAGAACAGCTTTGTTGAGCTCGAATTCATATACTGTACAAGTCACCTGAAGTGTACAGTGAACTGGTTTTTAAAAGTAAATTCAGAGTGGTACAACCATCACCAGGCTCAATTTTAAAATATCTTCACTACCCATCCCCTCCAAAAACTTCTACCCACTAGAATCACTTTCCTGATCATCTTCCCAAAAATAAACTGCATTTTAAGGGTGGGTAAAGGAAGTTGAGGGAAGTTAAAATACTGCACAAAGGATATTGTAAAATGGCAAAACCCAAAGTGAAGATCATGTGTTTTCTTTATATATAAATTGATTTCAGAGAGAAAGGGAGAAGGAGATAGAAACATCAATGATAAGAATCACTAATCAACTGCCTCCCGCAGTCCCCCTACTGGGAATTGAGCCCGCAACCCAGGCATGTGTCCCTGGTCAGAATCAAACCTGGACCCTTTAGTCCACAGGCCGATGCTCTCTCCAGTAAGCCAAACCAGCCTTTTCTTTAAGTTCTACATGGTTGTAATGGTCCCCAAATCTATGCTAATAAAAGGGTAATATGCTAATTAGAGTAGATGTCTTCTGGACATCCTTCCAGACAAAGCTGCAGCAACTCTGAGGGCCAATGGGCAGCTGGGAAGGGCTGAGGCTCAGGCTGGCAGTGGCAGAAGCCGTGGGGTAATGGGGCTGGTGCCTTTCCCTGACCCACCAGGTCACCTCCTGCAGAGGGGGCCAGATTGGGGGCCAAGGCAGAGGCAGTTAGGGGCGATCAGGCTGGCAGGGGAACAAGTTACGTCTATCAGGCTGAACAAGTTAGGGTTGATCAGGCCGGTAAGGGAGCAAGGTAGCGATGATCAAGCCAGCAGGCAGAGGGGTTAGGAGCGATCAGGCAGGCAGGCAGAAGGTTTAGGGCAGTGGTCGGCAAACGCATTAGTCAAAAGAGCCAAATATCAACAGCACGATTGAAATTTCTTTTGAGAGCCCAATTTTTTAAACTTAAACTTTTTATAACACCACTTCTTCAAAATAGACTCGCCCAGGCCATGGTATTTTGTGGAAGAGCCACACTCAAGGGTCCAAAGAGCCGCATGTGGCTCGCGAGCCGCAATTTGCTGACCACGGATTTAGGGCAATCAGGCAGACAGGTGAGTGGTTAGGAGCCAGTGGTCCTGGATTGCACAGGGATCAGGCCTAAACCAGCAGTTGGACAAACCCCGAGGGGTCCCAGACAGGAGAGGGGGCAGGCTGGTCTGAAGAACTTCCCCATGCATGAATTTCATGCACCGGGCCTTTAGTCTATATATAAAAGCCTAAATGACCATTGCGACCATTATGACCAGACGACCAGACAACTGGATGATAGCTATAACATGCACTGACCACCAGGGGACAAATGCTCAACACAGGAGCTGCCCCCTGGTGTTCAGTGTGCTCTCACAGCCTACTCACTGCGGTCCCTCCCCTGGCAGGCCCCGATAAGGACTGGGTGAGACAGCACCAACAGGCCCCAATTGCTGGCCCAGGCTGAGGGACCCCACCTGTGCACCAGGCCTCTAGTCCATACTAATAAAAGGGTAACATGCTGCCGAAACCGGTTTGGCTCAGTGGATAGAGTGTTGGCCTGTGGACTGAAAGGTCCCGGGTTCAATTCCAGTCAAGGACATGTACCTTGGTTGCAGGCACATCCCCAGTAGGGGGTGTGCAAGAGGCAGCTGATCGATGATTCTCTCTCATCGATGTTTCTAACTCTATCCCTCTCTCTTCCTCTCTGTAAAAAATCAATAAAATATATTCAAAAAGGGGGGGGGGGTTTCCAGGGGGCCGTGTGCCCCGGGTGAGCCGTGTGTCCCAGGGGGAGACATGTGCCCCAGAGAAGCAGTGGGACCTGGGAGGAGGAGCGGTGTGAACCAGAGGAGGAACGGATTCTATTCGTGTGGTCCTAAGATAGTCACCATAAAACAAGCAGACTGTGAAATGACAGCGGGGAGGGGAAGGAGACCTGGGGGAAGATAAGAGATCAACCGAAGGACTGGTATGCATGCATATAAGTACAACCAACGAACACAGAACTCTGGGGAGGGAAGGCATGAATGGGAGGTGGGGTAGGGGGCAATGGTAAGCTATGTACACATATAATACCTTAATAAATTTTTTTAAAAAGAAAAAATAAATAAATAAAAATTAAAAATAAATTAATACTTGTTTAATACACACATCCACATATTCAAAGACACCATACACAAAAATAAACTCAAAATGGATAAAAGACTTAAATGTAAGTCGTGAAACCACAAAAATCCTAGAAAAAACCATAAGTAGCAAAAGCTTAGACATCTCTCATAGCAATATGTTTATAGATACATCTCCTAAGGCAAAGGAAACTAAGGAGAAAGTAAACAAATGGGACTACATCAAAATAAAAAGCTTCTGCACAGCAAAATAAACCATCAACAAAACAACAAGAGAGCCCACTGCATGGGACAACATATTTGGCAGTGATACATCTGATAATGTGTTAACATGCAGAAAATATAAGGAACTTACACAACTTAACAAAAAGAAGACAAACAATCTAATTAAAAAATGGGCAAATGACCTAAATAGACACTTTTCAAAGTGGACAGACAGATGACCAAGAGACATACAAAAAAAAATGCTCAAAGTCACTGATCATTTGAGAGATGCAAATTAAAACAATGAGGTATCACCTCATACCACCTGTCAGAATGGCTACCATCAACAAATCAAGGAATGACAAGTGCTAGGGAGCATGTGGAGAAAAGGGAACCCTAGTGCACTACCAATAGGAATGCAGACTGGTGCAGTATGGAGTTTCCTTAAAGTGATTCCACTTCTCGGAATATATCCTAAGAAACCCAAAGCAACAATCAGAAAGAATGTATGCACCACTATGTTCATAGCAGCACAATATACAATACCTAAGAACTGGAAACAGCCCAAGTGCCCATCAGTAGATGAGTGAATAAAAAAACATTGGTACATTACACCATGGAATATTATGGTCAAAAAGAAGAATCTCTTACCCTTTGAGACAGCATGGAGGGACCTGGAGAGTATCATGCTAAGTGAAATAAGTCAGAGAAAGAAAAGTATCACATGATCGTACTCACATGTGTTATCTAATGAACAAAATAAACTGACGAACGGAGTGGATCCAGAGACATGGAATAGAGTGCGAATCTCAGAGGGCAGGTTGGTGGGTGGGAATAATCTACCAGCTCCTCCAACAATCCCAGCTACCGGTAGTCAGTCCTCCTGAATCCAAACGACCTTCCTTGGTCCAGATCTGGCCTTTATTTGAACATTTTCTTTTTGCTCTTACTGTGGGCCAGACTCCTTTCATCTGAGTGGGAGATTCGGATTCATGATTCCATCTCTTGTCTTCAAGTAGGAGATTTGGGTTTGGGTTTTTCCATCTATGCTTGTCTACATGAAGCACCTCAGGGAACCTGGACCCTTGATCTAGGTTAGTCCATAAGGTCTTTCTGACCAAGAAAGGGAACCCTCATCTACGGTAATTCTGGGCTTGGTCCAATGGCAGACTGTGGGGGGCGGCTATGGGGCTAAGCCTCGGGCTGACCTGTGGCAGGGCCACAAACAAGTCCCAGATCAGAGGGCACAGCCCTCTTAGCATAATTAAGCTTGACTTTATAGCCCTCCCTAGTTCCTTCCTGGGGAGCTAATGGGCTGTGGGAGGTGCAGCAAGTGCTGCCAAAACATGGTGAAACTCACAAGAACATTGTAAACATGTTGACCACTACCCTTATTTTGATCTGACTATAAAATAAAGCCTTGGTTGCCCTGACCGGTTTGGCTCAGTGGATAGAGCATCAGCCTGTGGACTGAAAGGTTCCAGTTTTGATTCCAGTCAAGAGCATGTACCTTGGTTGTGGGCACATCCCAGTAAGGGGTGTGCAGGAGGCAGCTGATTGATGCTTCTCTTTCATCGATGTTTCTAATTCTCTATCCCTCTCCCTTCCTCTCTGCAAAAAAATCAATAACATATATTTTTTTAAAACCAATCAATAAATAAGCCTTGGTTTACAGGCTGGGTCTTTCTGTGTCCCCATCCAGGCACGGGAGATCCACCCAGCCCCAGCTGTATTCTCTTGTCTGTCTTTTCTTTAATCCTTCACTGGCCCTCCTCAGGCTCACCAGACCCTTGGCAGTGCTGGCATGGCACAGCAGACCTCATCCATAAGGCTCAGACTCAGTCCAGTGCATAAGGTTTGTGAGGATATGCATGCTGCTTAACGTGCACTCAAGCGGATGCCTTCATCAGGAGAGTGCAAATGGGTAACCAAGTTAAACTGTAACTAGCTAGGTCTTTGGACAAAATTTACCAGGATTTATTGCTAAATTATGGGAAACTTTATACCTCTTTTGCAGCTATAAAACAAAACTAAATGGTATACCTATTTTAAGTTATACCTTTTTTGAGACTTTCAAATGTATTCAGGACTCTAACCAAGGCGCGTGAACAATCAAAAAAAAAATAAAGGGGGGGGGGGGAAGGCATCTGAGGCTTCCTCTCCTCCTTCCCCTCCACTTTCTTTGCTTCCAGACATGTGGCAGCAGCTACCTTGTACTCAGGCACAGCCCAGCTCTGACTTCCTCCAAGAAATCTGCTCCTTTACAACCAGGCCTTCTGTGGACAGTTTCCTTGCATTCTGAGCTTTCAAACTTTAATGTACACATTTTTGTATTTATCAGTAGATCCAGCTCAAGGGGCACCCTTAAAAGAGAGGATCTCAGACTTCTCACAGATAATATGCATTCTATGATCGATTATAAAGTGATTTTTAAAACAGCTTTAAAGAAATTCTTACAGCATGCAAAACTTTGGTCATATGAGAAAACCATTAACTTAGTCCATCTGTGAAAAACATAAGTTGGATAAGTTATTGTCATAATTAGCTAGTTTATCCTATCTAATAAAGAGGAATTATGCTAATTGACCCTCACGCCATTGCAAATATGGTGATGACCACAGCCAATAAAGAGGAAATACGCTAATTGACTGTCATACCCTCTAAGATGGCGGCACCCACAACCACAAGATGGCAGCACCCAGTCTCCTCAGCCCCACCAGGGCTGCCTCTGGAGTCCCCATCCCCTCAGCCCCCAGCTGCCCAGGGCTGGCCCGAGGCACAGGCAAGCCTCAGATGGCGGCTGCCCAGCCCCCTAGGGCCAGCCCAAGGAGCAAGCAAACCTCGGATGGTGTCTGCCCAGCCACCAGAGCCTCCCGGGGCTTAGGTAACCAGGGATGGCAAAGGCTTGTGCTGCCGGCAGTGGCAGCACCAGAAGTGTGATGGGGTGCCACCTTTCCCTGATTGCCGGGCTGCCTCCTGTCCCTGGGGGCTCCCGGACTGTGAGAGGGGGCAGGCTGGGCTGAGGGACCCCCCGCCAGTGCATGAATTTTCATGCACCGGTCTCTAGTTGATATTAGTAAAGGGAAGAAAGCAGAGGGGAGGCAGACATTATAAGCATGGTCATCTGGGCAGCTTCACACTCCTCAGGGAACCACCCGTCCATTCCCTACAGATCACTGGGGAAGGGACTGAACAAAGGGGGAGATGAGCACAAACAGTCAAGTTGGGGTGACATGGGAAGGATGCTTGCCTGTCACTTTAGCCTAGAGAACAATGGATTAGCTAGGAGGGTGGAGCTGCTGCAAGCACACAAAATCTTGAAAGGATAAAATCTCCAAAGAGTTAGTTCCCTCTCTCTTGCTGGTTCTTGCCTCTGGTTCCCCCTATCGCTCTTGCTCCATGACCTACACTCACCTATGTGGCCTTAAATACTGCATTACACTATGGCCATTCAGAACAACACACAATGAACTACAATTGGAAACACAAGCTAATCTAAGCTAGCCAGATGCTGGACTAGACTCTGATTTAATGTGGAACAGAGCCCTAGCTGGTTTGGCTCAGAGAACGGAGCATTGGTCTGTCCACCTAAGGGCCCCTGGTTTGATTCAGGTCAGGGACACGTGCCTCGGTTACAGGCTCCTCCCCAGCCTGGGCCCTGGTCAGGGCTCATGCATGAGGCAACCAATCGATATGTTTCTCTCATTGATGTTGGTGGTCTAGTTTCATTTTATTTATTTATTTATTTGCATATATCTGTCCAGTTTTCCCAACACCATTTATTGAAGAGGCTCTCTTAACTCCTTTGTCAGATATTAATTGAGCATAGTGGCTAGGGTCAATTTCTGGGTTCTCTGTTCTGTTCTATTGATCTATATGCCTATTCTAGTGCCAGGACCAGACTGTTTTGATTATGGTGATATCTTATAATATAACTTGAAATCTGGTATGTGATTCCTACAACTTTGTTTTTCTTTCTAAAAATTGCTGCAGTTATTTGGGGTCTTTTCTGACTCCATATACATTCTTGGGGTATTTGTTCTAGCTCTGTGAAATATGCAGTTAGTATTTTAATAGGGATAGCATTGAATCTGTATGGGTAGTATAGACATTTTAAGTACGTTGATTCTACAAAACCATGAACATAGTATATTCTTCCCCTTTTTTGTATCTTCTATATCTTTTTCAACATACTGTAGTTTTCCAAGTACAGGCCTTTTACCACCCAGAAGGAGAAAATTCTGAGCAAGGAATAAAAAGCCTGTTTGAAGAAATAATGACAAAACTTTCCTAACCTGGTAAAGAAAAAAGTCATTCAACTTCAGGAAACACAGAGTCCCAATCAAGATGAACCCAAAAAGACTAACACTTAGATGCATCATAATTAAAATGGCAAATATTAAAGACAAAGACAAAGACAGAACCTTAAGGGCTGCAAGAGAGAGACAGGAAGACATCCTCAAGGGAGCTCCCGTTAGCCTGTTAGCTGATTTCTCAATAAATCACTTCAGGCCAGAAAGGACTGGCATGAAGTATACAAAGTAATGAAAAGCGAGGGACTGAATCCAAGGGTAGTCTATCATTCAAAATTGAAGTGAAACAAAGAGCTCCACACATAATAAATGGCTAAGAGAGTTTATCACCAACAAACCTGCACTGCAAGAAATGCTGAAGGGACTGTTGTAAGAAGAAATAGTGACAGAGTACATAAATAAAAATGGCAACAAATAAGTAACTATGAGTAATAATGTTAAAGGTAAATGGCTTAAATGATTCAATCAAAAGACAGAGTAGCTGAATAGATAAGGAAACATGAACCATATATGCTGAGACCCATCTCAGAATAAAGGGTTCACACATGCAAGTGAAGGGATTGGTAAAATATTTTCTATGCAAATGGAATGAAAAAAGAAGCTGGGGTAACAATACTCATATCTCACAAAATATAATTCAAAATGAAGGCCATGACTATAGACAATGAAGGCCACTTTATAATGCAAAAACTGACTGATACAACATGACAATATATCCCTGATAAACACATATGCACCCAACAAAGGAGCACCCAAATATGTAAAAAAAAAAAAACCTGGGAGATTTTAAGGGAGAGATCGAGAGCAATATAATCACAGTAAGGGACTTTAACACTCTACTGACATCATTAGAAAGATCTTCTAGACAAAAAAAATCAACAAGGAAGTTGTAATACTAAACAACAAATGGATTTAATTGACATTCACAGAATATTTATTTCATCACAAAGCTGCAAAATATACATTCCTCTCAAGTGCACATAGGATATTCTCAGACTACATGCTAGGACACAAACTCTCTACAAACCCAAGAAGATTGAAATCATATACAGCATCTTCTCGAACCACAATGGCATGAAACTAGAAATTAACCACAATAAAATACCCCAAAACATACAAACCTATGGAGGTTATACAGAATGTTATTAAACAATGAATGGGCTGAAACCGGTTTGGCTCAGTGGATACAGTGTCGGACTGCGGACTGAAAGGTCCCAGGTTCGATTCGGGTTAAGTGCATGTACCTTGGTTGCAGGCACATCCCTGGTAGAGGGTGTGCAAGAGGCAGCTGATCCATGTCTCTCTTTCATCAATGTTCCTAGCTCTGTATCCCTCTCTCCTTCCTCTCTGTAAAAAATCAATAAAATATATATTTTTAAAAAATGAATGGGTTACCAATGAGATCAAGGAAGAAATAAAACAACATCTTGGAAACAAAGGAAAATGAACACACAACAACCCAAAATCTATGGGACACAGCAAAAGCAGCCCTGAGGGGGAAGTTCATAGCACTGCAGGCATACTCAAGAAATAAGAAAAATTTCTAATGAACTATCTAACCCTACAACTTAAATGACTAGAAAGAGAACAACAAGAAAAGCCCAGAGTAACTAGAAGAAAGGAAATAATAAAGATCAGAGCAGAAATAAATGGCACAGAGACTAAAAAAGTAAAGTAATATAAAAGATCAATGAAAACAAGAGCTGGTTTTCTGAAAAGATAAACAAGATTGACGAACCTCTAGCCAGACTCATCAAGAAACAAAGAAACAGGATCCAAATAAACAAAATCAGAAATGATAGAGGTGAAATAACAACTGACATACAGAAATACAAAGGACTGTAAAAAAAAAATACCATGAGCAACTCTAAGCTGACAAGTTGGACAAAATAGACAAATACCTAAAAAATGACAACCTTTCCAAGAAGCAGGAAACCTCAATAGGCTGATATCAATTGATAAAAATGAAGCAGGAAAAACAAACAAACATAAAAACCTCCCAGGAGGAGACGGAAACGAGATGGCGGCCTGAGTGGTCTCCTAGGCTGCCACCACCTCAACACTTTGGAAAGGGCCAGCGCTGAAATCGAGGGGGATCGCGCCAGACCCACAGGAGGACTGGCGGAGGGGGAGGGCTACAACAGGATGCAGGGCAGGGTGCTGCTGCTGCCATGTGGAGTTTAAAACTACGGCGAAACCGGACCAGCCGGAGCCGCTGCCGCCACCGGGAGTGAGGGAAGCCAGACCTCGCTCTGCCCCGGGGCCCAGGAAGTGGGCCAGCCCAGCCTTGGGAGCCAGGGAGCTGATGCGGGCCTCCGCCGCGCCTTCGGCTCCTGCCCGGACGAGAGGCCCGTGAGCGCGACCTCCCTGCCCGCAACCATCCCAGCCCGCAGCCTTCCCAGCCCGCCCACTGTGCTGGTGAGGAGCTGGCATAGCGTCTCCCAGCCCGCAGGCAGCTCGGCCCAGCCTCAGCGCACGCCATGCTGGTGAGGAGCTGGCGCGGCGCCCTCCGTTCCTGGCCCCGGCGAATCCTTCCTCCACCGCCGCATGGCCAGGCCGAAGCTTCTGTCACTGCTGCCATGTGAACTTTGAAACTACAGTGGAGGTTGAACCACAGGAGCGACCATCACTGTTGCGCCCGCCACCGCTGCCGCGAATAAAGGAAATCCACCAAGAACAGAGCTCACTACACTCCGGGCTCAGGGAGTGGGCGGCCTCAGAACTTGGCCTCCGTGTCCGCAGCTGCTCCGCTTCCCACCGAACAAGACACCTTTGAGGGCGGTCTCCCCTCCTGCAGCCATCTCAGCCCGCCTACAGCTGTCCCAGCCTGCCCGCCGTGCTAGCAAGGAGCTAGCGCAGCGCCTCCAATTCGCAACCCCAGCACCCCAGAGGGGCAGTGTGCCCCAGGTGAACCATGTGTCCCAGGGGGCCTTGTGCCCCGGGTGAGCCGTGTGTCCCAGGGAAGCAGTGGGACCCTGGGGTAGGGGCGGTGTGAACCAGAGGAGGAGCAGACTCTATTCATGCGGTCCTGAGATAGTCACCATAAAACAAGCAGACTGCCAAATGAGGAGTGGATTCTATTCATGTGGTCCTGAGATAGTCACCATAAAACAAGCAGATTGTCAAATGACAGCGGGGAGGGGAAGGAGACCTGGGGGGAGATAAGAGAACAACCGAGGGACTGGTATGCATGAATATAAGTACAAACAACAAACACAGAACTCTGGGGAGGGAGGGCATGAATGGGAGGGGGGGGGCAATGGTAAGCTATGTACACATATAATACCTTAATAAAATAATTAAAAAAAAAAAACCTCCCAGGAAACAAAAGCCCAGGTCTGGATGGCTTCACATGGGAGTTTAACCAAACATTCAAAGAAATAACACCTTTCCTCCTCAAACTATTCCAAAAGATCCAAGAAGAAAGAACTCGTCCAAGCTCTTCTTATGAGGCCAGCCTTATCCTAATTCCAAAAACACTACAAAAAAAAAAAAAAAAGAATTGCAGGCCAATATCTCTGATGAACACAAATGATAAAATCCTCAGCCAAATATTAGCCAATCAGATCCAGCAATATATTAAAAAGTGTGATTTATTCTGGGGATGTAAGGCTAGTACATTATTTGCAAATCAAAAAAGTGATATGTTACACAAACAACTTGAAAGACAAAAATCATATGATCATATCAATTGATGCAGAAAAAGTATTTGACAAAATCCAACACCCTTTTTTGATAAAAACTCTCAGCAAATGGGAATAAAGGGATCAGACCTCAACATAATAAAGGCCATGTATGACAAACTTACAGTCAACATCATACTCAATGGGCAAAAACTAATAATATTTCCCCTAAGACAGAATTATCTGCTTTCACCATTTTTATTCAACATAGTACTGGAAGTACTAGCCACAGCGATCAGACAAGAAGATAAACTAAAGACATCCAAATTGGAAAGGGGAAAGTAAAACTGTCATTATTCACAGATGACATGATAGTGTACATAGAAAACCCTAAAGACACCAAAAAACTACTAGGTTTAATAAATGAATTTGGCAATGTAGCAGTATACAAAATTAACACCCAGAAATCCATGGCATTTTTCTATGCCAATCAATAGTGAACTTTCAGGAAGAGAAACTAAACAAACAATTCCAATTACCATTGTAACAAGCAAATTAAGATACTTAGGAATAAACTTAATCAAGGAGGCAAAAGACCTGTACTCTGAAAACTACAGGATGTTGAAAAAAAGAGATGGAATACATAAACAAGTGGAAGAGTATATTGTATTCATGGATTACCAGTATTAATATCATTAAAATGTTCATACTACCCAAAGCAATCTATAGATTCAATGCAATCCCTATCAAAAAACCAATGGCATATTTCACAGACCTAGAACAAATACTCCAAAAATGTATATGGATGGATATATATATATTTATTATTATTATTTTTTAAAGACTCCTAATAGCAACCTTGAGAAAGAACAAAGTTGGAGGGACCACAGTACCAAATATCAAGTTATACTACAAAGCCACTGTGCTCAAAACAACCTGGTACTAACACAAGAACAGGCATAGAGATCAATAGAACAGAAAAGAGACCCCAGAAATCAACCCAAGCCATTATGCTCAAAAGCGCAAGTGTGGATCAGGTCGGCAACCATTATTTTCCGAGCTGGAAGACCTGATCTGTGAATGGGTTGTTGACATGAGAGCAAAGGCTTTGGTTGTGAATAGGGCTCAGATTCAAGAATTTGCCCTTGCAATGGCACCACAGTTTGACATAGCCCCTGAAGACTTCAAAGCATCACAACACTGGCTGGATAATTTCCTTCAGCGAAGTGAACTGTCTTTAAGAAGATCTACAACATTGTTTAGGTTGGAAGATACTCAAGTTATTAAGCGAGCACTTGCATTCAAGTCCTTTATTGATGATGCTGACTTCTCTAAATACAATCTTTCCAACAGGATTGCTATGGATGAAACTGCAGTGTTTATGGGCCAATCATCTCAAACAACAATTGAACAGTGGGGTGCCTCCTTAGTGTAAATTCCCTCCACTGCTTATGAAAGTACATGTGTTTCCTGTATTTTGGCAATTTGTCTGGATAGCACTAAAATCCCACCTTTAATCATTTCTAAGGGCAAGAAGGAAAAGATTGAATGTGTTTTGGGCGTTTTTATTCTTGAAACTGAAAAGGCCTGGGCCACGCAAGCAGTTATAAGGAAGTGGGTCGATTTAATGCTGCCGCTTGTTATGTGAGGGAGCCAAAGAGGTCTGCTAGTCTGTGATGAGCCAGCACTCACCGCGCTAAAGACATGAAGACATTTCTTCACGGAAGAAAAAAAAACGATCAGATAATGATTCCCGCAGGAATGACAGCCTATCTCCAGACTCCTGATATTGCAATAAAGAAGTCATTCAAAGACAATTTGTGCATGGAAATTAATGACTACATTGAAAATAGAATGGAGAGAAATCAGCATGGAAACTTTGTGAAACCTAAACTGCAAGAAGTTGTGACTTGGGTGAAGAATTCATGGGAGAAAATCACTGACAGTTGCATTGCAAATGCACTGCGAGCAGGCTACCTTGACAACAAGTACTCACTCATTTAAAGACAGTGCTATTGCTAAACGAGAGATTTTGTCCACTGATTCTGAAAGAAATGGAGTCACGAGAAATTCACCAGGAAATTCAGGAATTGGATTGTTATGATGATGTTGCAGAAGATGATGACATGATTGTCATTGAATAAACAAGTAAATTCTTGATACTGTAGGATTCACAGTTTGTCTGGTTTGTGTTGACAACTAGCGTACTACCGTACCATATACAGGTAATAAATTTCCTTTATTTTCATTTAACAATAAATGTGTACTGTATTCTTCTTCATGGAAAAATAAGACATCCCCTGAAAATAAGACCCAGCGCATCTTTGGAAGCAAAAATTAATATAAAACACTGTCTTATATTCAGGGAAGCAGGGTAGTTATTCTTGCCCCAAAATACTTAATTTGAAAATAATCAACCCATTAAACCTACCTTACAGTTAGCTAATAAAGAAGGAAATAGAGGAACACCCTAAGTGATACCATGAAAGGGGGTGGGGGGGTGGGAAACAGACAAATCAAGAGGTGATTCATTCCAGATTAGAAGAGATCAGAGATTTAACAAATCCTGGTTTGTTGGCATTAGGTGTAAAAAGCCATATAGACCTTTCAGTACAAATGGGGAGACTTAAATATGGGTGAATATTAGATTACATTAAGGAATTAGTGATAAGAGACTATTAACTATCAATAATATAACTAAGAAAATTAACATAATGATATTTTGTATATTAAGAAATGGAAATGCATGTTGACATACTTAGGCATAAAGTATCATGATGTCTACAGCTTAGTTTCAAGTGATTCAGACAAAAATAATATTTATAGATACAGCAAATATGGTAAGATGTCAACAAATACTGAATCTAGAGGGTCATCAAATATGGATGTTCACTACTACCAATTTTCTGTATGCCTGAAACTGTTTCCTAATAAAGGCGAAAGATGCCAATTTTGCAAAGGGAAGACAGAAGGGCAGAAACCTGAAAGCACAGGTGTGGGGCCTGTGGAGAACCCAACATGACTTCATCCCTTTGGTAGCCAAAAGGTTAACAAGGAATGAAAGCTCGACCTAAAACATTGCCTAAAACATTGAGTTTACAATGTAATCCAGTTATTTGAGATAAACCTTTAGCTGATAGTTCTCTCAAAAGACACATGGAGTGCATGACCAGAAAACCATTCTTTAATGGCATCATATTCAACATAATTTAACAAGGCTCAACATGTTTATATTTTAACCAAACAACAAGTTAATCTGTGAGTCATCCACT
Organism: Vespertilio murinus; assembly: GCA_963924515.1. Taxonomy (NCBI): domain Eukaryota; kingdom Metazoa; phylum Chordata; class Mammalia; order Chiroptera; family Vespertilionidae; genus Vespertilio; species Vespertilio murinus. The sequence continues at coordinate 6,016,294 of OZ004711.1, forward strand.
TGTTAACTTTATAATTTGCTATTCCATTCAACTACAAATTTTCTCAATCCTGGAAATATACCAGAGAAAATTATACAGTACCATAATTGTGCATTAATAGATTAAATGTTTATAACTATGCATAAAGCTTCAAAAAGAAAAGGTTCTTTACTTTTTCACTAACCATAATCAAAGAAGTAAAATAGGCCAATGCTAAAATGAGAATCGGTAGTTTATAAACATTGATTGGTGGCCACACACAATGAAAGAAAAAAATCACGCCATTAAAAAGTAACTTTCTTCAATATTCTATACTATAAGTTTCTGACACTCAACTCAGAAATATTGCTTAAGACTACACAACTGACAAGTGTGTTGCCATTGCCACATAACCCAGCAACAAGTTTTGCAATAAGGAAATATCAAGCAAATAACCCATCCGCAAGTTCCCTGTATGCATCAAGAATAAACTGCACAAGTACAACTGTAACTTTCCTTTTTGTGAATCCTCATATGGGATATTTTTCCCCACTGCTATTCAGAGAGTGAAGGGGGGGAAGGTTGGGAGATATCGACGTGAGAGAGACACACAGACTGGCTGGCTCCTGCCTGGAAAGCGAACCGCAACCAATGTACCGGCCCAGGACTGAAATCCAACCCGCGACCCCCACGGTGCACGGGGTGGCGCTCCAGTGAGCTGGAGCCACACCGGCCAGGGCATCGTTGTTGTTGTTTTTCCAAGCCAAGAAAATGATTTGTCTAGGCTGCAGCAAAACACACCAGACAGTCTATGATGGGGGCAAATAAGCTACATCTACCTTCTAGGTGTAGCTTATTTGAATTCACTCACAGGAAGAAACTCTCCAGCTATTCTCATTTTCCTTAAATATTTATTTTTGCAAGACGCAGAAAGACACTTCTGCAGAAAAGTCATCGTAACCTGGCTTCCCGGATGACCAGCTCGGTCCAGTTCCGGGCCTCCGCCTCGCGCTCTCCCGGCTCAGGGACCGGCAGACAATGCCCGGCCGCTCCTGCGCCCGGGCGGCCCGTGGGTGACCGAGCAGCGGCGCCCCGGCGGCGCTGGCTGCCCGAGGGGCGTTCCGGCCCCCGGGGCCTCGCAGACAGCCCGCTCCCCGCGGGCGCGCGCGCACACACACACACACACACGCACACACACACACACAAGTACACACACACACACGTACTCACACACGGGCACGTACCGGCCGCTCCGCGGGACGTGGGGAGCCGCAGGCCCAGAGTGGCCTCCGCCGGCCTGTGGGCCCGCCCCTCCGGCCCGGGCGGCCGGTCCCCGCGCCCCCGGCGAGGGAGGCCGCGGGTCCGGGGCAGGAGGGGCGCGCGGAGTCGGGTGCGGGCCGGGGGCCGGGCCCGTCCCTCCCTCACATGGAGCCCGGGCTGGCCGGGCGGGGGCGCGGGGAGACCGGGGCCGCTCGGCGCCCTCGGCCGCGGGGAGCGGGCGGGAAAGGAGGAAGCCGCGGGCCGGGCGCCGCCCGCCGGCGGAGGAGGCGGGAGTGTCCGCCCCTCGGCGTGGGCGCCGGGCCTCCGGACCCCGTCCGCGCGAGCCGGGCGACCCCGAACGCCGCTCAGCGGCCACACCGCCCGAGCCAGGCGCCGCCGGGAGGGCCGCGGCCGTCACTACACACGGCCGTGACGTCGGCGTGGAGCGGCCCACGTCACGACCGGCTGGCCCGTGCGCGCGCAGCCGGGCCCCGCGCCGCCGGGGAGCGCGCCCGCGCCTGCGCACGCCCGCCCCCCGCCCCCCCGCGCCTCTTCCGGGCCGGCGCGCCCGCACGTCACCGCGCAGCCGTCCGCCCCGGCGGCCACGCTCCCGCAGCCCGGGAAGCACCCGCGTGGGTCGGAGGTCACGCGACACCCGCCGGCCGCCCGGCCGGGAGGCCTCGGCCCAGAGGGGGCCCCGCAGCCGGCGGCGGCGTTAACCGAGCCCCTCCCGAGGGCTGCTGGCCCGGCGTCCACGGGAGGGCCTCTGATGGGACTCCCGCCTGGCGTTTCCACCCCATCTGCGCCGCTCCCCAAAGCACCTCCCTCCGCGGCCCGCCCCTCGCCGGCGTCCGCCCGCGCCTCCCCGCTCCGCGCGCCGGTGGGTTCTCCGCCCGGCGCCCCCCGCGGCAGCCCGGCCCGCCCGCAGCCCGGTCCGCCCGGCGCCCCCCGGGGCAGCCCGGTCCGCCGCAGCCCGGCGGGGAGGAAGCGGCGCCCGCGAGGCGGGACCGGGGCCGCGGACGACGTCAGAACGCCTGGGTCTCCTTCCCGGGACTCACCGCAGACCCATTGGCCGCGGGGTCAAAGGTGCTCGTCACAGCGAAAGCCGAGCACAGCCACGTGACTGCCCGGCCCAGCTTCGCGGAGAAACCGGGATGGGCAGGTGCCTTACCGGAGGGCCTCGGAGAAACTGCTGAACAGGAAACCCGCTGGGTTAAGAAGTGGAGGGACTTTAAGGGACTGTACACACAGAATCAGGGTCTTTAAGATTCCTCTAGGTCCTAACATTCTAAGCCTGAAATGACTGGGTTTCAGTTGAATTTCTGCCTTGTTTTCCACGCCCCTGCCTGACGCACGGAGCGGGCATTTGATAATTACTTGTGTGTTAGGTAATCTAGACGTGGGTTTTCCCTCATGCCTCTGCTCACCAGCTTGTCTAGCCTACCACACCAGGGACTTCCTTCACTACTGGTTTCTTAGAAACACCCCTCATGGATGTTTGAAAATATTCTCTCTTTTTTTTCATTCTCTTTTTACATTGGTGATTTTTCCTCTTTATTAGACTTTAAGTCCATTGGCTATTTTAGTATATATAACTACAAATTAATGGTCTTGGGGTGTTTTCTTCTTGATGAAACTTTCAGTCAATATGTTTTACCTTCCTGCCCTGTGCCTGGTATTGCGATGCCCAGTGAATGAGGTGAGAGCAGTAAGGACATGTCACAGGTGTGCCTGCGAAGAGGGAAGACGTCAGCGAGGCCACTGTGTTTGTTTTCTACTGCTGATAACAAACTGCCTCGGACTTGGTGTTTAAAACAACACCTATTTGTTAGCTCATAGCTCTGTAGGTCAGAAGTGTGCTCAGCATCGGCGGAATTCTCCATTTGGTATCACAAGGCTGAAGTCAAGATGTCCGCTGGGCTGAGTTCTCTCCTGGGGGCCGAGGAGAGGTCTGCTTCCAGCCTCGTTTTGTGTTTGGTAGGATCCAGTTTCTTGTGGTTGTAGGGTTGAGATCCCCATTTTCTTGTGGGCAGTCAGCTGTTGACTTTGAGACCCACCATCTCCAAAGCAACAGATGATGTCTTACCCTTCAATCCCCCTCACACACTGACTCTCTGACTTCCTCTTTTACTACCAGTTGGAGAATTCTCTGCTTTTGCTTTTATTATTTTTTGCTGTTGTTAATCCTCACCTGAGGATATTTTTTCCATTGATTTTTAGAGAGAGTGAAAGGCAGAGAGGGAGAGAGAGAGAGAAACACTGATGTCAGAGAGACACATTGATTCGTTTTACTTCTGCATGGGCCTTGACTGGGGCTGGGGATCAAACCTGTAACCCAGGTCTGTGCCCTTAACCAGGAATTGAACCCAAGGCCCTTGGTTGCGCAGGCCTGAACTCTAACCACTGAAAACACCAGCCAGGGATACCCTCTGCTTTTAAAGAGTTCATATTATTAAATCAGGCCCACACAAATGATCTGTTCTTAAAATCAACTGTGTTGTGCTACATAATATAATTATTGAGTTACCATCCTAAGATAAAAGCCCAGCACAACCATTCTACCAGTCATGACATGCACTGACCACCAGGGGGCAGGTGCTCAACTCGAGCTGCTAGCCCTGCTCTCTTACAGTGGGCCGATCCCTGCAGGGGAACCCCCACCAGTGCATAAATCCATGCACAGGGCTTCTAGTTTACATTACCTACAGTTATGCAGCTATGTCCAACAGTGGGCAGGGATCACAGGGAAATGAGAATCCTGCATACCATACATGGTAAGCTGAAACTTGAATCAGAGCTAGTTATTTGCTGGGAGAAATAAGGATGAAGGAGTAGACATCCAGGAAGAGGAAATCAAGTGTGCACAAGCTTGGAAGTGTGAGAGAGCATGCCCTGTCCTGGAAGTGATAAGAGTTGCTGGCCTTGGGTATGGGGAGAAATTCAGGCAGTGGGTAAGCCAGAGAAGGAAGGCAGCAGCCCGCTGAGGAAGAAGGGCGTGTTGGAGTGCGCTGAAGAGCATGGTTAAGGAACGAAGACCTACACCACCATGCTGGCCAGGAAAGTGAGAAATATAAAGAGTGTTGGTTAGATGCATTCAGCTGCAAGGAATAAGACATCTGGCCCCAAACAGCTTAAACTGAACTTTATTTTCACAAATAACAAAAATCCAACACATGAATTTAAAATTTGATAAGGGATATGACTCTGCAGTCAGAAGATCGCTGCCTCAGCTCTGAACACGATGACCTCCCACAAAGGAAAGGGAAGAATTCATTAATTTTCATTCTCCCTCTTCCAAACCTTTAATTTCAGATCAGTTTTAGGTTTATTTAAAAATTGAGAAGTTAGTACAAAAGTTCTTATAGACCTCATACCTAGTTTATCCTATTATTAACACTTTACATTAGCATGGTACATTTGTCATAATTAGGAAACAAATACTGATTCATAATCATTAAAGTCCATACCTTATTCAACTTTTCTTAGTTTTAACCTAAAGTCCTTTTTCTGTTTCAGAATCCCATCCATGATATCACATTATATTTAGTCATCATGTCTCCTCAGGCTTCGCTTGGCGGTGAATTCCCTTGTTTTTTATTATTGATTTGTTTTATTTATTGATTTTTAGGGAGAGAAACATCGATTTGTTGTTCCACTTATTTATGAATTCATTGGTTGCTTCTTGTATATGCCCTGACCTGAGATTGAACCCACAACCTTGGCATATTAGGACAATACTCTAAACAACTGAGCAACCCATCCAGAGCAGACTTCCCTTGTTTATGATGACCTTGACAGTTATTTTTTAGGATGTTTTTATTTTTAAATTGGAGTTGACATACAATATTATATTAGTTTCAGGTGTACAACCTCATTAATATATACTTACATGGTTATCACCATGATAAATCTAGTAACCATCTGACACCATATATTTATTATAATATTATTGACTATATATTCCCTGTGCTATACTTTATATCCCCATGACTATTTTGTAACTACCAATTTGTACTTCTTAATCCCTTCAATTTTTTCATTCATCCCCCCTCTACACCCCTTCAATCTGGCAACTGTCAAAATGTTCTCTATGATCTTGTTTCTGTTCTGCTTGTTCATGTATTTTGTTTTATAGATTTCACATATAAGTGAAATCATTTGCCATTTGCAGTTTTCTCTCTGACTTCTTTCACTCAGCACAATACCCTCTAGGTCTATCCATGCTGTTGCAGATTCAAGATTTCATTCTTTATGTCGTTGAGTCGTATTCCACTGCATATATGTACCACTTTTTCTTTAAACATTCATTTATTGATGGACACTTAGGTTGTTTCCATTCTTGGCTGTTGTAAATAATGCTGTAATAAACATTTGGATGTATGTTTTTCTATTTAATGCTTTGTGTTTTCTGGATAAATATCCAGAAGTGGAATTGCTGGGCTCATCTTCATTGTTATAGTCTTTATTTTAAAGTCTCTTTTGTCTGGTAGAGGTATTACCATTTCAGCCTTTTTTTCCCTGTTCCCATTTTTAAAAATTGATTTCAGAGAGGGAGAGGTAAGAAACATCAATGATGAGAGAGAATCATTGATTGGCTGCCTCCTGCACGCCCCCTACCAGGAAGCAAGCCCAAACCCCAAGTATGTGCCCTGAACAGGAATTGAACAGTGACCTCCTGTTTCATAGGTTGATGTTCAATCACTGAGCCATGACCCACCAGGCTCCATTTTTTAAAAATAAATCTTTATTGTTCATATTATTACAAATGTTCCTCATTTTTTCCCTCCATTGCTCCCCTCCACCAGGTTCCCACCCCACCCTCTGCCCTTTCCCAACTCCCCATTGTCCTCATCCATAGGTGCACAGTTTATGTTCAGTCTCTTCCCGCACCCCCACTCCCCTTTTCCCCGAGAATCGTCAGACCACTCCCCTTCCATACCTCAGATTCTATTATATTCACCATTTAATATTGTTCATCAGATTTTTTAATTCCCTTGGTTTTTAGATTCACTTGTTGATAGTTACGTATTTGTTGTTCAAATTTTTATCTCCCCACATGCGCACCGTGTCTCTGTACCTTCAGCTTTTACAGCTCCTCTGATTTTCCTTCTAGTTTTCTCTTTCCTTCTAATTGTAGTTCTTGTAGTTCTGGATAATGTCCACTTGGTATTTTAGTTGTATTTTTTGAAATTGTTGTGCGAGGCTGCAGTTAGGGGTTTACCTATGCCGCCATCTTGGTTTCTCCTTCCATTTTTTTAAATATAGATTTTTATTTATTTAAGAGAGAAAGGGAAAGGGACCCACACCAGTCAGTCTTCTGTTTCCATTTCCATTTCCATTAAATATGTTTTTTCATTTCTTTATTTCCAGTCTGTATGTGTCTTTCAATCTGAAGTGGGTCTCTTATAGACAGCATATATAAGGATCTTGTTTTGTTAGCCCCCCAGCCACCCTATATCCTTGATTGGACCATTTAATCCATTTGCATTTAAAGTAATTGTTGATATGCCGAAACCAGTTTGGCTCAGTGGATAGAATGTCAGCCTGCGGACTGAAAGGTCCCGGGTTCGATTCCGGTCAAGGGCATGTACCTTGGTTGCGGGCACATCCCCAGTAGGGGGTGTGCAAGAGGCAGCTGATCAATGATTCTCTCTCATCGATGTTTCTAACTCTCTATCCCTCTCTCTTTCTCTCTGTAAAAAATCAATAAAATATATTTTTAAAAATAAAAATAAATAAAGTAATTGTTGGTAGATATGTATTTATTGCTATTTTTAATTCATAGTTTTGGTGTTTTTCTACGTTTTCTAAAAGAAGATCCTTTAACATGTCTCATAATACTGATTTGGTGGTAATGAGATTTACCTTTTTCTTATCTGGAAAGCGCTTTATCTGACCTTTGAGTCTAAAAGATACCTTCGCTGGGTAAAATAATCTTTGTTGTAGGTCCTTGTTTTTCATCACTTTGAATATTTTGTTTCAATCCCTTCTGGCCTGCAAAGTTTCTATTGAGAAATCATCTGATAGTCTTATGGGATCTCCCTTGTAGGTAAATGACTGCTTTTCTCTTGCTGCTTTTAAGATTCTCTCTTTGTCTTTAACCTTTGGTATTTTAATTAGGATGTGTCTTGGGTTGGTTGTGTTTGAGACTCTGAGCTTCCTGGACTTGTATGTCTATTTACTTCACCGTGTTAGAAAAGTTTTTGGTCATTTTTTTCACATTGGTTTCCAATTTCTTGCTCTCTTTCTTCTCCTTCAGGTATACCTGCATGATGTGAATGTTGGTACACTTAAAGTTATACCAGAGGCTCCTTACATTATCTTCATTTGGGAGGGGGTATTATTTGTGCTGTTCTGATTAGGTGTATTCTATTTCCTTATCTTCCAAAATGCTCATTTGATTCTCTGCTTTATCTACTCTACTATTGATTCTGTGTAATATATGCTTCATTTCAGATATTGTATTCTTCACTTCTGACTGGTTCTTTTTATGTTTTCTATCTCCATTTTTGTTTCCTATCCCTTTGTTGAAATTCTCACTGTTTCTATATTCTTCCCCTAATTTCATTGAGCATCCTTCTAACCAATGTTTTGAAGTCTGCTTATGGTAGATTGATTGTCTCCATTCAATGTAGTTCTTTTTCTGGAGTTTTGTTCTGTTCATTTATCTGGGACTTGTTTTTCTGTCTCCTCATTTTAGCTGGTGTTTGTTTGTTTCTATGTATTACATAGAACTGCTATATCTCCTGGATGTAGTAGAGTGGGCTAAAGTAGTAGTATGCTGTACAGCCTCCTGATCACCTCCTGGTATAGCTGGGACCTCCAGATGCAACCCCTGTGTGGCCTGTGTGCACCCTCCTGTTTCAGTTGAGCCTTGGTTGATGCTGGCACATTAATGGGAGGGATTTACTCCGAGGCCAATCAACTGTGAGTACTAGCCATGATGACAGTGGAGGATCTGCTCTCAGGAGCTGAACCCATGGATCAGGACTCACTTCGGCATGGCTCAGGTACTGACAAGTCCACACCTTGAGTGTGTCACTTGTGGAGGTGGTTGGGAGGTGTTTCGGTGTGGTATATAGCTGTCCAAAGAGTATGCTGATTCTGAGGCCTCTTGGGAAGTACAGACCAGGGTCAACTGCTGCCTGTGCTTTGCCCAGGATCACACAGCACGAGCTACAGAGTAACCTGCAGATGGATGCTACTTGTGCTGGGCTTGGAAATGCCTGGGGGAGGCTAAGCTTAGAGCCAAGGCCAGATACCACTAATGCTGGCCCATGGCCAGTTAGCAAGAGTTAGGGGTATGCAGATGCTAGATGCTGCTTGTTTTGAAGATTTTAGAAAACTGCAAAGCATGAGCCAAGACAAGCAATTTATATGGAAAAAAAAACCAACCCACTGGAAATGGCTTACATAGGCCAGAGAGTTGGGTGGGCCATGGTCCCAGGGAATTACCAGGATGGGCGAGCAGGGTAAGCCAGATGATATGGCACCTGCCTGCTGGTTCTGTGGATGGAGAGCTTAGAAAAGGAACAGTGGTTTCCACCAGCACTTCTGTCTGAGAAAGCTGCCCCTCCAGCTCTTGCTCTGTTGCCAAATAATTCATTTACTCCCCATACGTCCTGGTGAGTAAGTCCAAGTAAGTCTGTGCACTGGCCCTTTAAGAGGAAAGTCTGGGCCTGCAGCAGCCTCCATGTCACTCAGCCACAATCCCCCTGGTTTTTACTGCTACCATGTTTCCCTGAAAATAAGACATCCTCTGAAAATAAGACCTACTTCATGGAAACATAATACATCCCCTGAAAATAAGACCTAGCGCACCTTTGGGAGCAAAAATTAATATAAGACACTGTCTTATTTTGGGGGAAACAGGGTAGAAGTTATGGGGACTCCTTCTCCTGGCACTGGAACCCTGGGCTGAGGTTGCTAGGATGGGGCTGGGATTCTTGGCTCCTCAGGAGGGACCTCTGCAGCCAAGATAGTTCTGCCAATTTCTGTCTGCCACTCGGGTGTGGAGCCAGCCCACTTCACACTCACCCTCTGCTATCAGTCCCAGTGTGGCTTCTCCAGTATAATCTTAGCTATAGGACTTGTGTTCGGCTAGATTTCAGGACATTCTGAATGATGGTTGTTCTGTTGTTTACTGTGATTTTGATGTGTTTGTTGGAGGTTCTGAGTAACAAATTTTTGCTGCCATCTTGATTGGAGACCTGACAGTTCTGAGGAGTAGTAGATAGAATGTTTCTCTATTGTTGCTTATCTGATGTTGTTCTCATGATTAGATTAGAGTTATGGGTTTGGAGGATGAAGGGCACAGAGGTAAAGTGCCAGTCAAGGGTACATTCTATCAACATAATTTAGGACTATTGAGGTTGACCTCATTGCCTGTTTGAGGTATTGTTTTCCAGGGTTTCCCCTCTTTTCTGTACTGTACTTTTCCCCAAAACACTCCCTGTGCTCACACCTAAGGAGTGGGGAGTTATACCTCACTTTCTTGAATAAAAACTGTCCACATAAATTTCTAAGAATTCTACATGGAAGACTTGACTCTTCTCCCTGATTTAAGTATTTTATGTTTTTTTACTTACTCTCAGACAGAGGAAGGTAAAGGGAGAGAGAGATAGAAACATCAATGATGAGATATAATCATTGATCAGCTGCCTCCTGCATGCCTCCTACTAGGGATCAAGCCTGAAACCTGGGCATGTGCCCTGACTGGGAATGAAACCGTAACCTCCTGGTTCATGGATTGATGTTCAACCACTGAGCCACACCAGCTGGGCTCACTCATTTACTTATGCAATCATTGATTTAAATTAAAATGGATTAACATATTTATTTTATTCTTTGGGTTACAAATAATCTCTATATAGAGGCCCAGTGCATGAAATTTGTGCACTCAGGGGGGTCCCTCAGCCTGGCCTGCACCCTCTCACACACAATCCAGGAGCCCTCAGGGGATGTCCGCCTGTAGGCTTAGGCCCAATCCCCATCTGGCACTACCAGGTGTGCTTAAATATTTTCTGCCCCAGTCCTAGAATAAGCCATTTCTTCAAGGAGCATTGCTTCCTTTTATTGAAGAACTAGAGGCCCAAAATTTGTGCATGGGGAAAGCGGGGAGGTCCCTCAGCCCAGCCTGCGCCCTCTCGCAATCTGGGACGGCCTAAACCAGCAGTTGGACATCCCTCTCGCAATCTGGATGCTGCATGCACCAGTGACCATACTTTTCTTTTTTTAAATATATTTTATTGATTTTTTACAGAGAGGAAGGGAGAGGGATAGAGAGTTAGAAACATCGAGTGAGAGACATGGATCGGCTGCCTCCTGCGCACTCCCCACTGGGGATGTGCCCACAACCAAGGTACATGCCCTTGACCGGAATCGAACCTGGGTCCCTTGAGTCCACAGGCCGACACTCTATCCACTGAGCCAAACTGGTTCGGGCGACCATACTTTTCATTCAGGTGAAAAGGCATCTTGCTGTTGTGTGGGCAGCTATATTTTTTGTCCTCATTATAAAAAGTACTATAACATGATCCTTCTGAGGATCCTATGGGTGGAAAAACTGAAGCAGAGAGAAGTTAAGTAATTGGCTTTGTCACACAGTTGTAAGTGTCAAAATCAGGGCTGACCACAAAATGTGCAAGCCAGAGTCCATGCATGTCATCGCTGCATCATCCTGTTTTTTCAGTGTTAGAGTAGCCTTGCCAGATTTTAATTTTTAAATCTAAGAGACTGTTCCCAATATATAAGGTAGGGTCCCCAGGCATGACCGGTGATCAGGCCCATCTGTGCAGTGACTGGCAGGGGGGCATTTGGTGGGCCCCCGCTGGCCCCTGCCTTGGCTGGTGGCCTGGCACCACGTGCTGGCCAGCCCAGCTCCCACCCCCCTGTTGACGGGTCATTCCGCAGGTCATTCCACCATTTGGTCAACTTGTATATTAGGGTTTTATATAGATAGATGACATTAGAAACCAAGAACTCGGGCTAGGCATGCTTTGTATTCTCATTTCATTAAGGACAGTCTCGCATCACCCCTCAGCAGACTGTCCTTTTGTTTTTGCAGCAGAGTCTGCTAATAGTGTCCCTAAGTCCATTCTCTTCTTCCCATAACAATCACATTTTAGCTGTGCACATAGCCCCTCTCCCCATAATAAAGAGTTCATTTTCCGCCGAAACCGGTTTGGCTCAGTGGATAGAGCGTCGGCCTGTGGACTGAAAGGTCCCAGGTTCAATTCCGGTCAAGGGCATGTACCTTGGTTGCGGGCACATCCCCAGTAGGGGGTGTACAAGAGGCAGCTGATCGATGTTTCTCTCTCATCGATGTTTTAACTCCCTATCCCTCTCTCTTCCTCTCTGTGAAAAATCAATAAAAATATATATATTTTTTAAAAGTTCATTTTCCACTTGATCAGAGTGTTATCCCCATACACCAAGATTGCAGATTTAATTCCTGGTCAGGGCACATAAAAGAACCAACCAACAAATGCATAAATAAGTGGAACAACAAACTGATTTCTAGAAACAAACAAACAGACAACAATAAGGAGTTAATTTCCCAGCCTCCCTTGCTGCTAAATATGGCCATGTGACTAAATCCTGGCAAAAGGAGAATCAGAGGTGTCCATCCAGGAACTTTCCTGAGAGACCCTTGCTCAAGAAACCATTGCTTTTACCCCTCTGTTTTTATCCCTTCTTCCATCCTGAAATACCTACAAGATAGTTAGGAAAATGAGGACAAGGGGCCACTCACAGAAATGGTGGAGCTGGAAACAAAACCCCCTTCCTAGTCTGGCCCAGAGGGCTCCCTACTTTTACACGAGGGGGCAGTAGGTCTGTGTCACTGGTAGCTGAACCTACTACTAGTAGCATCTTCTTGGCTGGAGCTGTGCCAGAAGAGGAGTTAGCATTCCCACCATGGCTCCAGCCTACAGGAGGTTTGCCTGTGGCTGGCACACTGGCAGGCCGTGTCTAGCTAAAAACAGGCCAGGTGACAGGGGAGATGAGGGATGGTGTGACTGCCCGAGAAGCACGTGGAGGAGAGGAAGTGGGGACCCAGAGCAGGGTCCTCAGGCTGTATAAATGATCTTTGGCAAATCTGTTATTATACTTTTACTCCCAGGGAAGTTGGGTGGAAACTCATTTTACTGTTTCAAAAACCAAAGATAAAAAGTGCTTCCACAATCAAAGAAAAGTCATATCTGGGATTTCTGCTGCTTGAAATTGCCAAGAAGTATTTTGAATGTGGAGAGAGGCCTATGACAAGCTTTCTAACAGAATTAATAGTCTTGGATTGTCTGTGATCTTGATCTCATCTCTAATTCTTTCATCAGTTGCCAGTATGTATATTTTTAAATTGTTTGTTACATAGTTTACATTATTAATAATAGAATATGTGGGAAAACTTCTCACTCCTTCTGTAGCTCTGTTTGTATCCAGTCTTTTCTGCATACTAGTAGATATTTATTGTGCTGGTGTTTTTATTTTTAGATACATTTTTAAATTTTTCTAGGTAGCTTTAATCATCCTATGAATGCATTCTGTAGCCCACTTTTTCTCTTACATGGAATAGCTTTACTTTATTTTCTCTTATAAACAAATTTGAATATTTGATATGTATGCTTAAAATTTTAACTTTATTCTAGTATTTATTTTTATATATTTTTTATTGATTTAACACAGAGAAGAATTGAGAGGGAAAGAGAGTTAGAAATGTCGATGAGAGCGGAGGACTGAGAAGGTGGGGCAGTTCTGTACCGTGCTGCCTTCCACTGGTTAAGACCTCCAAGAGCAAAGGCCTACCGAGGTGAGGATGCCCCTACTGTCACCTGTAGAGGGGCAGCACTGAGCTGGCCAATATTCGTGGTGGTGCTGCTTGTCCTGGCTCAGGGGAAGCATTCCACTAAGTCTGAAAGACTAAGACATCGAGGGGACTCTCCGCCACCGCCCGCAGCCTGCTCTGCCAGGCCTTCGTGCGCGCTGTGCTGGCGCTGCGTCTTCCATTGGCAGACCCGGAGAATCCTCTCTCCGCTGCCACATGGCCAGGCCAAAGCATCAGACACTACCACCATACGGATTTTAAAACTACAGGGGAAATTGAGCCACAGGAGCTACCATCACTGCCGCACCCACAGCCGCCCCCAAATATGGGAATCCACCGAAATCAGAGCTCACTACACACCAGGCTCATAGAGAGTGTGGCTTCAGAAATTAGCCTCTGCATCCACAGCAGCTCCACATCCGCAACAAAGAAGACACCATTGAGGGTGGACTCTCCCCATGCAGCCATCACAGCACGCCCACAATCTTCCCAGCACACCCACCATGCTGGGAGGGAAATGGAGTGCGCTGGTGAGGAAATGGCACGGTGCCTTCCATTACCTACCCAGGCGAGCCCATCCGCCGATGCCACATGGCCAAGCCGAAGCTCTCACCACCACCGCCATGTGAACTTTAAAACTACAGTGGTAATTGAACCACAGGAGCGACCGTCAATATGGCACCGCCACCCGCCACTGCCGCCGAGAATAAAGGAAATCCACCAAGAACAGAGCTCACCACGCCTTGGGCTCAGAGAGTGGGCGACCTCAGAACTTAGCCTCCATGTCTGCAGCTGCTCCGCTCCCACGCCAAAAGAGACACCTTTGAAGGTGGTCCCCCCGCCTGCAACCATCTCAGCCCAACTGCAGCTGTCCCAGCCTGCCTGCCATGCTAGCAAGGAGCTAGCGCGGCGCCTCCAATATGCGACCCCAACACCCTAGAGGGGCTGTGTGCCCCAGGTGAGCCGAGTGTCCCAGGGGGCCGAGTGCCCCGGGTGAGCCGAGTGTCCCAGGGGGCCGAGTGCCCCGGGTGAGCCGAGTGTCCCATGGGGCCGAGTGCCCCGGGTGAGCCGAGTGTCCCAGGGGGCCGAGTGCCCCGGGTGAGCCGAGTGTCCCAGGGGGCCGTGTGCCCCGGGTAAGCCGTACCCCCCAAAGGGGAAGGTTGTCCCGGGTGAGGCGTGTGTCCCAGCGGGCCGAGTGCCCCGGGTGAGCCGAGTGTCCCAGGGGGCCGAGTGCCCCGGGTGAGCCGAGTGTCCCAGGGGGCCGAGTGCCCCGGGTGAGCCGAGTGACCCAGGGGGCCGAGTGCCCCGGGTGAGCCGAGTGTCCCAGGGGGCCGAGTGCCCCGGGTGAGCCGAGTGTCCCAGGGGGCCGAGTGCCCCGGGTGAGCCGAGTGTCCCAGGGGGCCGTGTGCCCCGGGTAAGCCGTACCCCCCAAAGGGGAAGGTTGTCCCGGGTGAGGCGTGTGTCCCAGCGGGCCGAGTGCCCCGGGTGAGCCGAGTGTCCCAGGGGGCCGAGTGCCCCAGGTGAGCCGAGTGTCCCAGGGGGCCGAGTGCCCCGGGTGAGCCGAGTGTCCCAGGGGGCCGAGTGCCCCGGGTGAGCTGAGTGCCCCATGGGGCCGAGTGCTCCGGGTGAGCCTAGTGTCCCAGGGGGCCGAGTGCCCCGGGTGAGCCGTGTGTCCCAGGGGGCCGAGTGCCCCGGGTGAGCCGAGTGTCCCATGGGGCCGACTGCCCTGGGTGAGCCGAGTGTCCCACGCTGCAATGTGCCCCGGGCGAGCCGTGTGTCCAAGGGGAAGCAGTGGGACCCAGGGGGAGGGGCGGTGAAAACCAGAGGAGGAGCGGACTCTATTCATATGGTCCTGAGATAGTCACCATAAAACAAGCAGACTGCCAAATGAGGAGCAGATTTTATTCATGGGGTCCGGAGATGGTCACCATAAAACAAGCAGATTGTCAAATTACAGCGGGGAGGGGAAGGAGACCTGGGGGGAGATAGGAGAACAACCGAGGGACTGGTATGCATGAACATAAGTACAACCAATGAACACAGAACTCTGGGGAGGGAGGGCATAAATGGGAGGTGGGGGGGGGGGGCAATGGTAAACTATGTACACAGAAAATACCTTAATAAAAGGAAATGCCTTTAAAAAAAAAAAAAAAAGAAATGTCGATGAGAGAGAAACATCGACCAGCTGCTTCTTGCACACCCACCACTGGGGATGTGCCCGCAACCAAGATACGTGCCCCTGACCAGAATCAAACCTGGGACCTTTCAGTCCGTAGGCCAACACTCTATCCACTGAGCCAAACCGGTTTCGGCATTTATTCTAGTATTTTATTAAAGACATTCATAAAATAGATACAGAGTTCATGGCAGTTTCTGGGTGCTGGGAAATTCAGTGGAGAGATGGTTTTTGCCTTTCGTGTTTGCGGCAAGATTAGAATGACCATGTGAGACCCCTAAGCTAACTTAAATCTTAGAAGTGAAGCTCATAAGGAATGACGACGGTCCCTTTCACCTTCTGTAGTGCTTGTCCCAATGTTGGCTAATTTTTCTCACTTTCATGATACTGTGTTACAATGCAGAAGGAATATTATGGATTATGGTTGGGAAAAACTTCCTATTTTGAAAAAGGACTCAAAGGTGCTTAAATCATATGGGTTATGTAAGTTAGTGCATTCTAAGACTTTATACTAAAAGATATGCTTTTAAAACATCAAGTTGCTAATAATATTTTACTTTTTTAATATTGTATTTTTTTAGAACTTGGCTGTTGGCTTGGGGTCCCTGGTGGCTCCCACCACTGCAGCATCACCCGCTGGCCAGCCTCCTGCTTCTGTCCCGCGTCTTACCTTCCTCCTGTTTATATATTATCTGTCTATTCTCCTCTTCCTCTTTTTTCTTCTCTCTCTGCCTCACCTCGTCTCTTTAATTTACCATATTTTCTTAGTTTTCTCAAACATCTTGAAAAATGCGTCAGCAGAATTATAATTCCATTTGCATATGAGGAAAAGTGGCAGAGGAAGGCTGGGTGGCCGTGGCCAGGCCCCTGGGACACCTAGTGGAGCAGCCTTTAAAGGGGTCCATCTGTCTGACCCTCCAGGTGCCTGGAGTCTCGGGGTTTCTCCCTGACCCCAGATGCCACTCTCCTCACCGGCTGCCTAAGGCCCGGGGCACACTCCCTGCCTGCCCCCGCCAGCTGCCCTCACCTGGGCCTCTCCCCTCCAGGCTCTGCTGGCCTTTCTTGAAACCACTGGCTTTCTTCACTCCCAGCCCCCCTATTCCCCTCCAGGGTAGGTTTGCAGCCTCCAAACCTCCTCAGTATGCCATCAGGGGGTTGGCACCAGCAGAGAAAAGAGGAAGTCATTCTCATACTTATGACTCATCCTACTCTCCCTGGATGTGAGGTGGCACCTTTTACTGTGATTCCTGGAAGTCAAGTCACAGAATTGGTGTCCTGTCTTCATCATAGGCCAGCTGGCTGAAGTGAGCGGTCAGGCTCAGTACCCTGAGGGAGCCATGCCATGAGCCCTCGGCGCACAGGCTGCTCAGGCCAGCCTAGAGTGAAGGGGAAATAAGACGTTTGGGGAACTAGCTATCTGAATCTGTGCCAACAGCCTGCTTTCTGACGTACACCCTTGCTTGCCGATAAACATGCATTCTTGCTTGCCAATAAACTCCTTTCTTTTTTTAAAAAAAATAGATTTTATTAATTTTTTATAGAAAATAAGAGAGAGGAATAGAGAGTTAGAAACATTGATGAGAGAGAAACATCGATCAGCTGTCTCCTGCACACGCCCTACTGGGGATGTGCCCACCACCAAGGTACATGCCCTTGACCGAACTGCACCTGGGACCCTTGAGTCCATAGGCTGACGCTCTATACACTGAGCCCAACGGGTTAGGGCAATAAACTCCATTCTTATCAAATTCCATTCCTATCTGTGATGCATGCCCTGCCTTGCAGAACCTGTTTCCTGGAATACTCCCATTTTACAGAGGCCATAAACCGTGGACCATTTACAATCCCCGGAGGGGCTTGTGCAGTGCTGGCAGGCCTCTGGGTGTGGTCTCACTTCCCCCATCCCAACTCATAGAGGGCTGCAAAGCCCACTAAGGGTCCGGAAGCCTGATCCACATTTGGGGACAAAGGAGCTAACGGGTATAAAGGGAGAGCTTCGTCCATATCATCACTCAGGATTTGGAGACTGACTCCCCTGAGTCACGGCCCTAGTGCAATCTGTAATAAAGGCTATTTTTCTGAATATCCTCTGAGTTGATTGATTCTGCCGACTGCCTGGCAGCTTATCTGCAAGAGAGTGGGGCTCCCCGTGCCTCACACAGTGGCTGCCCTGCTGTGGAAAGGCTTGAGCCCTTGCCGGGCTGGACCGAGAGCACGAGAGGCAGCAGAGACGGGTACCTGCCCTTCTTGGCCTCTCACTCCTTAGCATCTTCGTCTGAAGACAGAAGAAGGCCTGCTGCCCTGGGCCTGTGGTGGACACCAGTGGGCTAAGCATGTGAAACCCGTGGAAACACATGGCACTGGTCCCCATCTGCTGCCCGCGCAGGAGCCCGCGGAGCTGGCAGGCCCTCCAGAAGCAGGGTGCCCACGCATGACCAGGAGGCAGCAGTTTTCAGGGAAACCAACTCTGAAATTGTGAGTCACACCTTTAACTCCTGGAGTTCCCGCCGATGATGAGGCTCCCATTAGCCAGCCTTGAACACAGTGCAGGATCTGAGCCAGGAAAAAATCCATGCAAGTTTCTGTTGCTATGGAGACACACTCTCCCTTCTGGAGCTCCTGAGACCACCCTTTCCCTGCCATACCTGCCCCCCCCCCTCCACCGCTGTCTTCGAGACCCAGCCTCCTCTGACCTCCTCCTCTCTGGAAGAGATTCACATCAAAGCAAGGAGGGCTGAGAGATGTTAACCTTGGATGAAAATCGGGGAGGAGTTCCAAGGAAGCAACTTCATGGGTGCCCTGGTCTTGCATCCCTAACGGGCAGGGCAGGGTGGGGGTCATCCCCGGGCCTATCACTTTTTAGTGAAAGGTTTTAAGCCAGTCCTACCCATTGTCCTTGTGCGTCTAGGTTAACACACCTTTGAAAAGGAAAGCCATCCTCATGAGAGCACATACTCTTGCTAACTATCCTATAATCCAGTGTTTCCCAAACTTCTGACACATGTGTACCCCTTCTATAGTTTTCATAACGCCGAGTAGCTCTTGTCAAAAAAAATGGATGTATTTTAATAACAATAAAAATATATTTATTTTGGTACATACACAAAATAATAATAAAAAATAAAATTATTCATAATAAAATATAAATAAAAGTTATATTATAAATAACATTTATTTGCACATGGGACCATCTCATGCCTCACAAGACTGTCTTGACTTGACTCATGAGAACGTAGAATTAGGCGCAGCTAAGCCCGGTGCAGTGCATATCCCCACCAAACTCCGGTGCAACGCGTACCCCCACCAAACTCTTCCCGCACCCCTGGGGGGACGCGTACCACACTTTGGGAAACACTGTGTGCGATCCAATGCGTGCTTTGCTTTCTGCCACTTCCATGTAGGTCCTCTCTTTAATTTCAAATGCATTAAAAAAGCTGCAAAAACAGTTATTCCGTGGAGCATTTGAGATCTTGCTCCCTAGATATGTCATCAGTTTAGTTCAAATGAACTCATTAAAATTATCTACAGGTTTGGACTTTTTTACATTGATGCAAAACGGAGGTTTATGAATTTGTGAAATTTGTAGAGATATTTCTGAGCAGAGAAACTGCACTGTCTGGTCGGCCTGGCCTAGGTCCCCCACCCCGTGAACTTGCTATAAGTTCTCTACTGTCTTCAAAGATCACTTCTGAGCCTCACAAGTCCTGTATCCTGGCCCTACCTTTCACGTCACCTTCCGCCTTGACCCCTGTCGGTTAAGGGAGCCGGAAGCCAGGACACAACCCGGAACAAGGAGCACAGCAGGCGCCCAGACTGGCGTGCCTCGGTCCCGCTCTCAGGGAAGGACGGGATGCTGCAGAAGCTCCAGAGCCAGGAGCAGCTTGGCCACAGCGAGCCGGCGCTCCGGCCACGGGGGAGGCCGGCGGAGGGGTGCAGTGGTCAGCCCCGGAGACTGCTTCTGGCCAGACCTGGAGCCACTGATGGGAAGCTCTGAGGGGCACTCAGAGTGAATAACCTGGGGCGTGCCGAGCTAAAGGAAGAGGGGGGAAAGCTCCCTGATGGGGGGGTGCCAGGAAAGGAATGGGGGTAGGAGATGTACAATGAAGCAGAAACCAGCGGTGAAATCTTGATGGGGAACCAGATGCTTAAAGTCTCTGCTCAAGAACTAGTCATGAAGGAAAACGGAAACTTTCAAGTGGAGAAACCTGGCAAACACCACCTTCCAAAGGGAAACAGGCCACAGCCAGCGCTGAGGCCTCCCAGTCACCCGCTGCCCGCCGCCCCCCGCCGGGGGTGGCTGCACAGCTGCTGCCGCCTGTGCCGGGCCCCCTGCCGCCACCGCCACCGCCGGGCCCAGCCGTGGACACATCCCTCAGCCCTCGCCGGCCAGAGAGGGACTTTTACCTCAAAAAGTGCCCACCTCCTGGGTGACCCTGAATAAAGGTCAGCGTGGCTTTGCCTTCCGGCCTCTATGGTGACCTCCGGCAAGCTGGTTAACCTCTCGGAATTCCGATCCTTACCTTAAACGGGGAGAGTGACTCCTACTTGATGACGCAGCAGCTCCACTCCTAGGTTGCGAGCATCCCACATCCTGTGTGGTTCAGGGTTCAGGGTTCAGGTTCAGGTTCAGGGTTCAGGTTCAGACGCCGGAGGAGACCGTGCACAAATGAAAGAGACAAGACAAGAAATAATAATCGGAAATTAGGGGCCAGGCGGAAGCCCAAGGAAGGACTCTGCTCTGCTCTGGCCTTGCCATCCCTTTTGTTCAGGTTTGGGGTTCGCCATAGCTCTTAGGCAGGCCATTCCAGCAGCAGCTCGGTGACAGCCCATCAGCAAGCACTTAGCTAAGATTAAAGGTGGAAGTTGCCTCAGCTCCCTTTGTCCCCACCGGACAGTGGGTGTCATCAGCTTTCCGGGTGCCCGGCCCTCGCCTCTCTGCTAGGGAAGCAATGGGCGGCTTCGCGCACTAGATGTTTCCTCGAGAGAAGTGGAAACACATCCACACGGCTGCAAACACCCATGTTCAGAGCTGGGTTTTTTCATAAGAACCCCAAAGCGAAAACAACGCAAATATGTTTCACCTGGTGAGCAAAGAAAGTAACAAACTAATGATAACAGGAGCGAACTTGAAAAGCCGGGTGTAGCATGACTGTGCATGTGCGGGCGCCTAGGTGAGGGGAGGGCTGTCTACAGGGGCAGACAGGCACCTCACGAACATAAGGCGGTGGGGGAATAAGACTGTATACTTCTGTGAAAACTCATCAAATTTTGCAACTAAAACTGGCGACTATTCCCTGTAAATTAAGCCTAATGAAGCAGGTAAAGTGCTAATACTGTGGACGGAAGGGGCCGCATGCTGACCTGACAGCTCGGGGGAGCCTGCACAGCAGCCTTGCAAACTCAGACCTAAAATCACCACAAAGGGTGGTCTGAAACTTTAACTGAAGGCAGTGATGGTGGGCAGTTACATCCTAGGCCGGTATCTGCAATGACAGGGTCAGCCTTTACCTGAACTGAGCCCCCTGTCTTTTTGCATCTGTGATAACACACCCTGAAATGTCTGGGTAACTTGTGACTCCCCTTTTTCTGGAGCCCCTGGGGCACAACCAAATGTGCTGGGCGCCAGGACAGATGCCACAAATTCCTTCATTACCATGTTAATTGTTCCTGCACCCACCTAAGTACCTGTCCATCATTTCACTTTTATCCAATCCCAGGGGTTTCCCCTTTGCTTTATCCACCTCCTTAATCCGTCACCAATGAATTTCATGTAACCCACCTGTGTCCCTCCTTTGATTGCAACCTATAAATACAGATGTGACCCCTCATTCTCCGGAGCATTATCTCAATTTGTTGAGGTTTTGCTTCCCGGCATATGTCCACAGTTTGGCTCAAATAAACTCACAAAAGTTCTTTACAGGTTTCAACGTTGTTTTTTGTTGTTTTGCTTTGTTTTACGTTAACAGCATTACCTACATTACAGTGTCATTTTGAGCATTACTGGGATGACACACATGTGGCCCCAAATTCGGAGCCTGCGCCCAGAAGGCCTGCAGTCCGCTTAGGGAGAGGTCCCCGCGGGCAATCTTGGGACCAGCAGTGGCTACCGGGCGCCCTGGCCAGAGGCTCTGGGCGGCACTGAGGGGCCGGCCATTGGCCGTGGGGCGCAGGCTCCAGAGCAGCCTCAGCGCCCCCGTTGGGGGGCGGCCCGGTGCCTGGGGATCGGATGCGCGCCCCTCCGCAGGGCCTTTCTCCGGCCGCCCCCGAGGCCCGCCCGCCCGCCGCGGTGAAGGCCAGGCGGCGGCGGCCCACACGCCCCAGCCGCCCGCCCGGCCGCCCGCCCGGCCCCACCTCCTCCCGGAGCCGCGCCGCCTGGGACCCACGCTCCGGCCCGCGGCCCCGCCCGGCCGCCCGGCTCCAGGAACCCGCGGCCCCGGGAGGCGGGGGAGCTGAGGGCTGGGAGGAGCGGGGAGGGGAGGGAGGAGCGGGGAGGGAGGGAGGAGGGGAGGAGCAGGGAGGGAGGGGGGAGCCGCAGCCGGCGGCCGCTGGTGTTGGTGGGTGTTGTGTCTCGTTGCTCGGCGACCAGGCCTCCGGGCGGCGGGGCGGGGCCGGACGCCCGGTGACTCACGTTCCCGCCGGTCTGGGCCGCGCAGCCCGGCCCGCGCGGTGGTCGCCGGGCGGGCGGCCTCCGGAGGGAGCCGGCTCCCGGGCGCCGGCTGCGGGCCGGGCCGCCCCCCCTGGCCTGGCCGCCGGCCGGAGCGGGGTGGCCACAGCCTTCCTCCCCGCCTGGCCGCGGCCCGGGCGGAGCTCCCCGGCGCCCCGCAGCCGCGGCCGAGGCTAAACCTCGGGGGTGGCGGGGTCCTCCTCCCCGCTCGCCCTGGCCGGGAGCGCCGGTCCCGCAGGCCCAGGCCACTCTCCAGGCCTCCCCTCCTCTCCCCTCCCCTCCCCTCCCCTCCCCTCCCCTCCCCTCCCCTCCCCTCCCCTCCCCTCCCCTCCCCTCCCCTCCCCTCCCCTCCCCTCCCCTCCCCTAACTTCTACCAGCTCTTAAAACTTAACAAAGCCTCTCATCAGTCAGACCCATTTCTTCCCAATGGCTATGAAAATGTCGCATGGATTTGGAGGCCGTGTGACTGTACCTGACAGCCCCGGCACCTGGGCACCGTCCCCTGGGTGACGCCCTGTGCACAGGAGGCGGCCCCAGGCACTTCACCGGTGCCGGTGCCGGTGCCGGTGCCGGTGCCGGTGCGGGTCTGCCTGGCAGTGAGCTCGGAACCAGCCAGCGGGGAGAGAGCGGCCCTGGACGAGCAGACGGTCCCACGCGGAGTGAGGAGTGTGAGGTGCCGTCTAAGTGGCACAGGTGCCTGTGTGGCAGGTCCTGTTGTCAAGCACAGTTCACTGTGGGTGACAAGCAGGAGAGGCCCTCTCCCTCCAGCCCGAGGCTGTGTCCCAGGAGTGCCCGGACCCTGCCAAAGGCCCTCCCCAGCGCCACTGCTCACCAGCTGGAGAAAAGACAGCAATAAATGGATAAATGGAGAGGTTGCTAAAGAAAAAGCTGACGAGTAGACCTTATCTGTACGACTTTGAAACAAATAGAGGCTATGAGGGTTTTTGTTGTTTTAAAAACAACCATACCAAAGAAATGCAGGGAGAAAATGGAAATCATCCTCTCTCCAAATTCCGGCACACCTCCGAGGCGGGCGGCAGGCACTGCTGCCTGAGCCCATTCTTTTATTTGCACAGAGACACTGCTCCCCACAGTCCCCAAGCTCAGGCCCCCGCAGGGTCCCCCATGCAGTTTGCCTGTCTCCTTCCCAAGCTACTCCACGTCAGGCCAGTTCTGCATTTCCATTTGTCCAAGTTCAATCGCAGGGAATTCCCCAACTGAGAATTATTTTTTCTAATAAAACTCTACCTACCGTTAAGGCTATTGCTCCCTGCATGGGAAGCCTCACCAGTGAGAGGGCATACACACCAGAGCTAACACACACCTGCATACTGAGGGGATGGCAGTTAGACAGAATCCAGTGGCCACACCTCAGATGGACCTAAAAAGCTGGGAAGTGTCCCTGGGGTGCGGGAAGTTTTCCGGGGCTACCACTAAATCATCTTTTTAGAACCCCAGTGTGTTAGCTGTGTACACTGAAGTACAGGCAATTGAACCTTAGAGGTGAGATTGGGTTCTCAACAGGTCCACGCCATACATCTGCTTGTTTGGACCGATGGCCCCCTTTTGTTGGCACATCTTTTCCTCTGCAGCTGGGGCTGCACAGGGAGTTTCCCATTGGTCAGTGAGGGGCAGAGAAACTCCTCAGATCTGGGTAATTTAAATATATATATATATATATATATATATATATATATATATATATATATTATTGATTTTTTTATGGAGAGGAAAGGAGAGGGATAGAGAGTTAGGAACATTGATCAGCTGCCTTCTGCACACTCCCCACTAGGTATGTGCTCACAACCAAGGTACATGCCCTTGACTGGAATCGAACCTGGGACCCTTGAGTCCACAGGCCAATGCTCTAGCCACTGAGCCAAACCAGCTAGGGCAGATCTAGGTAATTTGATTGCTCAATTCTGCCTCTTTTATCTACAGCCTCAGCTAAATGATTTTCCTTTGCTTCCATGAAGGCAGCTTTAGAATATTCTGAAATTCTGATACCTGCTAATTGTATCAGTTGCTGTGTATCTAATAATTCTACAACCAGTTTCATTCCAAAGCCATGAACTGCCCCGAATGCACAGTGACCATCCGTGTGAATATTGGCTACTCGATCTTTGGCCAATTCACGGACTTGAGTTAGAGCAGTTAGTTCAGCTTGCTGGGCAGATCTTATTCCGGTGGATAAGAGCTTCCGTCACACCCACCATGGAAGTCCCTGCATATCCTGCTGGGTAACGCCCCTGCTCCTCTCAGATCAGACCCGTCTGTGCACCAAAGTAAGAGCATTATCAATAGGAGTTTCCTGTAAGTCACTCCCAGGAGCAAGAAGGTGGTCAGGCTGAAACCAGTTTGGCTTAGTGGATAGAGCGTCGGCCTTTGGACTCAAGGGTCCCAGGTTCGATTCCGGTCAGGGGCATGTACATTGGTTGCGGGCACATCCCCAGTGGGGGGTGTGCAGGAGGCAGCTGGTCGATGTTTCTCTCTCATCGATGTTTCTAGCTCTCTATCCTTCTCCCTTTCTCTCTGTAAAAAAATCAATAAAATATATTTATTAAAAGAAGAAGAAGAAGAAGAAGAAGGTGGTCAGTAAGTAAAATGCAATCAAGGGTCTTCATCCTGGAAAGAAGGTAAAAAGTTGCTAGGTTAAGATTGTTACATCCAGTCAAAGCAATATTAGGTGCGGGAAGCAGGAATACTTCATAATAAAAGAGTCATACGCTAAGTGTCCGCCTGATCACTCTACCACTTGACCAGTTGCTGTCATGCACTGACTGCCAGGAGGCAGATGCTCCGACTGGTAGGTTAGCTTGCTGCTGGGTCTGGCGGATTGGTACTGGATGAGAGCGCCAGACACAGCCTGGAGCCCTCCGGCGTCTCTTCCGGACTGGGGAGTACTGGGCCTCTAGTACTCTATGAGAAACTAGTCACTGACTGAGTAATGCTGAGTATGGGGAAAGGGGAGGATTTTTATCAAAGATTCAACAGAATGAGGAACTTAAATGGTTGAAGAAAAATCCAAAACAATCTTGTCTGTCTGCATATCATGGCTATCGCATGCAGAGAGAGCCTTTTTGCCACTGAGTCTAGTTGCTGACTATAATATCTACAGGTCTATGATGGTCTCCGTGTGTCTGAGCTAGAACTCCTGGAGCTTTCCTTTTCTTCCATGGATGAGAAGGAAGGGAATAAGTTCATAATTAGGGTGTCCCATGGTGGGAGCTCCCCACAATACCTCCATTGGAGCTCACAGCATGTTTCCCTTCGGAATTCCACTGGATTGGATCAGGTTGATCTGATTGCCTTAGGACATACAGAGGCTGAGCCATTAATGAAAAATTGGAACCCAGTTGTGACATTATCCAATCAACCATCCCAAACCTCTGCGCTGGCTCTGTGCTCTTGGAAGAGGAGGCAGGGTGCCTCTGAGCCGTTCAGGGTTAATCAGCAGCCGGTCTGTAGGTGTAAGGTGACCAAGGGGTTTTTCAAAGGGCATTGAAGCTTGCCCTTTGAGACCTTGTTCCCCTTCACAGCTCGCCGTTGTAACAGGTAAATTGTGTGCCCTTGGGGACTGAATGATGTCCTGGAGCATAAACATAAATCATCCACATACTGGGCTAGAGTGGAATCACTGGTAAATTTAACATCATTCAACTCAGCCTTCAGTATCTGAGAGAAATAGGTGGGCTCCCTGTATATCCTTGGGGCATTACTTCCCAAGTAAATTTGCAAGCTTCCAAGGTGAAAGCAAAACACATTGACTATCTTTTTCTATAAGAATGCTGGAAAAGGCACGACATAAATCTATCACTAAAAAATAGTGACAGTTCACAAGCATGGCTGATAACAGTTTCTGTGGATTTGGAACCACAGGATGTCTGGGAATAACTATCCTATTTATAACTCTGAGATCCTCTACAATTCTCCATCCTTTCCCATTTTGGCTTCTTTTCTGAAAGGATAGGAGAATTACAGGGGCCTGTACATGGAATTATAAGGCCCCCTTTTAAGTAATTGATATATATAAAAGGCTAATATGCTAAGTGTCTGTGGGGTAATGACACCACATAGCAACGCCCGGCTTCTTCTCCCTAGCAACTAGTCTCCTTGGAGTTTCTCCAGCCCGGGAGCACGACTCACTTTATAGCCAGGTGGGAACATTTCACACTTTAACCAAATGTCTGTGAAGTGTTTTCCATGTCTCATCTCATTTGATCCTCACAGAAGTCCTGGGGTAGGAAGATAGGAGACTCAGTGGAGTCTTGTTTTCTTTTCATTAGCCAGAAAATGGAGATCTAGAAAGTTTAGAAACATTTCCTGACTGAAAAGAAGGAAGAGATGGTAGACCTTGAAAATGACTTCAGGTTCTCTCACTGCACAGAATATAGTCAAACACTGCTACAGTTAAATATTTCACCCTGTGTTCTCCCTGTGTGATCTGCAATAATAATCTGCTTCGTGTTGATGTTTACTGCTGTGTTGCTGACAATTACCTGAAAGAGAAGTTGGGGTGCTTCACTGGGCTGGACAAAGTTTAGCTACATCAGAAAGCAGGTCTAATTAAATAAGTTTATTCTATATCTATAAAAAGCTAAGTTGACTTGTGCATGTGTGATACATATAAAGCTCATGCTGGCGCCACTTGCACATGTATGCTTCCATCTGTCATTGTTGATCATGAATTTGGTTGACACTTCTATTATAAAGAAAAGGTGAACAGCAATATTAAAATATTTCTTCTAATTAATTTCTTTCAGTGTGCACAAATTCGTGCACTGGGCCACTAGTCTTGTATAATGGGCTTAATTCCAACTAGTGCAGCAGGTCTTAAAGGATATTGGCAAATATTTGGTAGAGGTGAAGTATTACTAATAGTTATGGTAATGGGAGTGGCTGAATCGATCATTTCTATATCTGTCCTGGGAAGGGCACAGACCCCTATAGAAACACGCTACAACACCCCTGGCTGGTGTGGCTCAGTAGATAAATCATCAGCCTGCAGACTGAAGGGTACTGGGTTCAAGTCCAGAAAGGGCACATGCTCCATCCCTAGGAGGGGCTGTGCAGGAGGCAGCCGATCAGTTATTCTCTCTCATCATTGAAGTTTCTGTCTCTTTCTCACTCTCCCTTCCTCTCTGAAATAAATAAAAATATATTTTTAAAAATATGCTGCAGCAAATGTTCAGTATCAATATTAGTTTCTTTTTGTGGAGGTTACTTTACAATCATTACTTTTTCAATTAGTTCAGCATCTAATTCATTTAGTTCTAAATACATTTCGCCCTTCTAAGAAAAGAATATGTGGCATCATAGATTTCAAGGAAGACCCTCCCAGTCAGGTAAACTGGGGCAGATTTGACTAGCAAAATTAGACATTGTTCTATAAATCCTAGCTGAAACGTACGTTCTGATTAAAACCTGGATGCTGTTGATTAGCAGTTCCTGCCATTTATACAGAAGTTCTACTCGGGGGTGGGGGGTGGGGTGGGGGTTAAGGATGGATAGAGTCTGCAAGAAGTTTCCCTTCTTATGGTGACTCAGTTTCTCTTAAAGTGGGGTCAGGATGCCCTCACCTCCCCGGAGCAAGAGGTGTATTAGTTGGAGCAGGTCTGCTTTCTCTCTCTCTCTCTCTCTCTCTCTCTCTCTCTCTCTCTCTCTCTCTCTCTCTCTCTCCTCTTTTTGTTAGAGTAGGCAGTAGGTAGATATCAAGAAGAGAGGAGGGAGAGAATGGAACCAGACACCAGATTAAGGAGGAAAAACAGCCTTACAGCCACTCCTGGGAGGGGGGAGCGACCCACATCCCCCTGCCAAAGGAGCAAACAGGAAGGGTGGCTTCCGGGCACCAGAAAGTGTGTTGCTCTTGGGGAGGGAACCCCTTGTGCTAGTGCCTGCACAGTAGGAACCATCATGGTGACCATAAATGCAGGAGGGCACAGGCCGGGGAAGATCTGGGGGAAAGATTGAATAGGGACAGGGCACAAGCCCGGGGCAAGCCAGGAAGGAGACTGGGTCATTTGAAAGAAAGCCTGCATTTTCCCAGATCCAAGGAAATGAAAGGATGCTTAACCATGGCCTCGGGGCTGCCTGGCCCGGTCTCCCCGTGTGCTGTCCCTCCCGGCAGGAAACCTCCAGTCCCTTAAAGCCCCTCCGTGCGTGCGTGCCCCTGAGCCCTTTCCTCTGACATGGCCGGAGACCATCTCCTCTGCTAGCCTTTCTCTTTCGGTCCCTGCAGCCTTTCCCGAGGTGGCCCTCTGCCGCAGTGAAGGGGACCCTCCTTCCCTCACCAGCGAGGGGGCTGGGAGGGCCGCCCTCCTTGCTCAGCTGAGGAGCTGCAAGTCTGTAATGTCAGTATCTTAGTCCTTTCCTTCCTTTCGGATCGTAACTATCAACAAATGAAACTAAAAACCAAAGGAATTAAAAATCCTGATGAACAATATTAACTGGTGAATGTAATAGAATCAGAGGTATGGAAGGGGAAAGGGGAGTGGGGGGCGGGAAAAGACTGGACAAAAACTGTGCACCTATGGATGAGGACATTGAGGGATGGGGAAAAGACAGAGGGTGGGATGGGAACCTGGTGGAGGGGAGCAATTGAAGGGGGAGGGGAAGAGGAACACATTTGTAATAATCTGAACAATAAAGATTTATTTAAAAAAAAAAAAAGAGGGAGGCCTGAATATCCACAGCCCCAAGGAACACCAAGCAGCTGTGAGACCCTGAACACTGATCATAGTCAGCGCGAACACTTGGACCCAGAGGAGCGCTCAGATTTCGAGGTGATCCGGTGGGTGAGTCCCCCTCGACCCAGTAGCCCTGATTGAGTCCCACTCGGAGCAGCAACCCGTGCGCACCAGTTCGCATGCACCAGCTCATGCGCACCAGGCTCACAGAAGCTGAAGGACTGACTGGTCCTGGAATTGCAGGAAGCCCCAGGGTTTTGGGCTGGAGGCGCCCCTGACTGTGGACAGGGCTCCTAAGAGGGGGGATATCTAAGGAGCAGCACATCTGGATCTGAATCCAAGAAATATCCGCAGAATTACAGGGGAGTGCAGTCATCTCGGGACCGCCCCACCCCCAGCCCTCCATAGATCAGGGACACAGAGAGGGGGGAAAAGATAGAAAGGCTTTAGAGTCCTGGAAGTCATCCAGAAACACTGCCACCCAGAGGCTAAAGCATATACGGTCTCTAGATCTGCTTAAAAATCAGGACTTGTAATCAACACAGAGGAACAGTGAAACACAGGGAACTGCAACTACCGCCCAGACGGGAACAGGCGTGCCAGACAGAACAACACAGAGAGTGAATGACCTTCATTACTGCAAATTTTGTTTAATTTTTAATTTTTATTTTTTAATTGTTTAATTTTTATTTTTTACTTACATTAATTGCAAAGTTTACTCAAGAAATTATGTTTTTCGTCTTCCCTCACTTGATTTTACCTTTTTAATTAATTCATTTTTATAGGTAATCAACATTATTACTACTACTATTTTACCTTTTTTTCTTATTTTCTTTTATTTTTATTACTACTTTTTAAGTGTCCTATTATATTCCTTTTTTTTCCTTTTTCTTTTTTTCTCTTTTTCCCCCCTTTGGGATTACTATTCTAAAGACTATTTATACCTTTCCTTCTCCAACGCTCTATTCTATCTCAAACCTACCTTTATGACATCTCTCTCTTCCTAACCCTTTCCCTTTGGTATCCTGCTTATCTTAACCCTTTACTGCTCTAGATTTCCCTTACTCTTTCTGTTTACCCCTTCCAAAATTTTCACCTGACCTGTGTATATATAATTCCCAACCCCCTGCTCCAATCCCATTCACACTTACCTTGTCGCTGTCCCCCCCCAAAAAAACAATCCTTCTCTCTACCCCTTTGTTGTTGTATGTTGAATGCTAACTATATCAAAGTTTTATGCTTTTTTTGTAAGATTGGTTTGCTTATTCTTTTTATTGGATTGTATGTTTTTGTTATCTGGGTTCTAGTCACCTTTATTAGAGGATATTAATATTGCAAACACATTTCTGTTCTGCCTTGTGTGTTGTACCTGGTTGTGTTGTATTTTGTGCCTTTAAATCAAAGCAGGAGGGAGAGAACTACGTAACCAGGCATCCTAAAAAGAGAGATCATGGGGAGGCAAAGAAACAACCCTTCTATGAAAAAAAATCAACCATCACCAGAAAAGGAAGTAAACGAGTTAGAGGCAAGCAACCTACCAGAGCAAGAATTCAAAATAATGATCTTAAGTTGGCTAAAAAGAATGGAAGACAAATTTGACAATATGAATAAGACCCAAGAGGAAATGAAGAAGACCCAAGAGGAAATGAAGGTGACCCAAGAAGAAATGAAAAATGACATCGCTACTATGAAGAACTCAATAGAAAGCATCATGAGTAGACTAGAAGAAGCAGAAGACCGCATCAGTGAGCTAGAAGACAAAATGGGAAAAAATACCCAATTACAGCAGCTGCTAGAAAAAAAAAATTAAAAAACAGGAGGAGAGCCTACGGGAGCTTTGGGACAATACAAAACAAAACAATATTAGAATAATACGGGTTCCAGAAGGAAAGGAAACTGAGCAAGATATGCAAAAAGTATTTCAAGAAATAATGACAGAAAACTTTCCTGAGATAGAGAAAAAAAACCCCCACACAAATCCAAGATGCTCGCAGAGTCCCAAACAAAATGAATCCCCAAAGACCCACACGTAGGCACATTATTATTAAATTGGCAAACACCATAGAGAAAAACAGAATCTTAAAAGCAGCCAGAGAGAGACAGAAAGTTACATATAAAGGAACCCCCATCAAACTAGCAACTGATTTCTCAACAGAAACTCATCAGGCCAGAACGGAATGGGACGACATATACAAAGTCATGCAAAGGAAGGGTCTGAATCCAAGAATACTGTACCCAGCAAGGCTATCAATCAAAATTGAAGGTGAAATCAGGAGCTTTACAGACAAAAAAAGACTAAAGGAATTTATATCCAACAAACCAGCAATGCAAGAACTGTTAAAGGGTCTACTGTAAATAGGAAGCAAAGAAGGAACACAGGGGGTTAGAATAAAAATGTCATCAAATACCTACCTATCAATAATAACTTTAAATGTAAATGGTTTAAATGCTCCAATCAAAAGACATAGGGTAACGGATTGGATAAGAAAGCAAGACCCATACATCTGCTGTCTACAAGAAACCCACTTCAGAAAAAAAGACGCTCACAGACTGAGGGTGAAAGGATGGAAAAAGGTTTTCCAGGCGAACGGAAATGAAAAAAAAAACCTGGGGTAGCAATGCTTATATCTGACAAACTAGATCTCAAAGTCAAGGACATAACAAGAGATAAGGAAGGCCACTTCATAATACTAAAGGGAGCAATCCAACAAGAAGAAATAACCCTGGTAAACATATATGCACCCAATATGGGAGCACCCAAATACATAAAGAAACTGCTGGAGGACATTAAGGGAGAGATTAATAGCAATACAATCATAGTAGGAGATTTTAATACCCCACTGTCACCTCTGGACAAATCATCTAAACAAAAAATCAGCAAAGAAACAGCAATCCTAAATGACGCACTAGACCAGATGGTATTAATCGACATCTTCAGAACATTTCACCCCAAAGCCACAGAATATACATTCTTCTCAAGTGCACATGGGTCATTCTCAAAGATAGACCACATGTTGGGACATAGGCAAAGTCTCTTCAAATTCAAGAAGATAGAAATCTTATCAAGCATTTTCTCAGATCATAGTGCCATAAAATTGGAAATCAACTACAATAATAATAATCCAAAGAAATCAAACACATGGAGACTAAATAGCATGCTATTGAACAAAGACTGGGTTACCAGAGAAATCAAGGAAGCAACTAATGACAATGAAAACACAACAATCCAAAATCTATGGGACACAGCAAAAGCTATTTTGAGAGGGAAGTTCATATCTCTACAAGCCTACTGCAAAAAACAAGAAAGAATGGTAACAAATTATCTAACCCTACAACTCAAACAGTTAGAAAAAGAACAGCAAGAAAGGCCCAGTGTAAGCAGAAGGAAGGAAATAATAAAAATCAGAGCGGAAATTAACGACATAGAGACCAAAGACACAATACATAAGATCAACAAAACCAAGAGCTGGTTCTTTGAAAGAATAAACAAGATTGATGAACCTCTAGCCAGGCTAACCAAGAAACAAAGAGAGAGGACCCAAATAAACAAAATCAGAAATGAAAGAGATGAAATAACAACAGACCCCGCCAAAATACAAAGGATTGTTACAAAATACTATGAACAACTCTATTCCAACAAACTGGACAACCTGGAGGAAATGGACATATTCCTAGAAAAATACAACCTTCCAAAACTCAAGCAGGAAGAATCTAAGAATCTCAATAGACCAGTAACTTGGGAAGAAATTGAAGCAGTCATCAAAAAGCTTCCAGCAAACAAAAGCCCAGGGCCAGATGGCTTCACAGGAGAGTTTTACCAAACATTCAAGGAAGAACTAAAACCTATCCTCCTCAGACTTTTCCAAAAAATTCAAGAGGAAGGAACACTGCCAAACTCCTTTTATGAAGCCAGCATCACCCTAATACCAAAACCAGATAAAGACAACTCAATGAAAGAGAATTACAGGCCAATATCCCTCATGAACATAGATGCCAAAATCCTCAACAAAATTCTAGCAAATCGGCTCCAGCAGTACATCAGGAAGATCATACACCATGACCAAGTAGGTTTTATTCCAGGAATGCAAGGATGGTAGAATATTCGCAAATCAATAAACGTGATACATCACATAAACAAATTGAGAGATAAAAATCATATAGTCATATCTATCGATGCAGAAAAGGCATTTGATAAAATCCAACACCCTTTCCTGATAAAAACTCTCAACAAGGTGGGAGTACAAGGATCATACCTCAACATAATAAAAGCTATATATGATAAACCCACAGCCAACATCATGCTCAATGGGCAAAAACTAAAACCATTCCCTCTAAGAACAGGAACAAGACAGGGATGCCCACTCTCACCACTCCTCTTTGACATAGTACTGGAAGTACTCACCATTGCAATTAGACAAGAAGAGGAAATAAAAGGCATCCAAATTGGAAAAGAAGAAGTAAAGTTATCCTTATTTGCAGATGACATGATATTATACATAAAAAACCTAAAAGACTCCATCAAAAAGCTAATAGACTTAATAAATGAATTTGGCAATGTAGCAGGATACAAAATCAATGCCAAGAAATCAATGGCATTTCTTTACACCAATAGTGAACTTACAGAGAGACTAAAAAAGCAATTCCATTTACCATCGCATCAAAAAAATTAAGATACCTAGGAATAAACTTCAATGCACTCCCCATTAAAATATCATGGACATACTTCACAGACCTAGAAAGAACTCTCCAAAAATTCATTTGGAACAATAAAAGACCCCGAATAGCCTCAGCTATCTTGAGAAATAAGAGTAAAGTAGGAGGAATCTCAATACCAGATTTCAAGCTGTATTACAAAGCAACTGTTTTCAAAACAGCCTAGTACTGGCACAAGAATAGACATATTGATCAATGGAATAGATGAGAGACTCCAGATATCAACCCAAATCAATATGCTCAATTAATATTTGACAAAGGAGGCATGAACATACAATGCAGTCAAGACAGTCTTTTCAATAAATGGTGTTGGGAAAATTGGACAGATAAATGCAAAAGAATGAAACTAGATCACCAACTTATACCATACACAAAAATAAACTCAAAATGGATACAGGACTTAAACATAAGATGGGAAACCATAAAAATACTAGAGGCATCCATAGGCAGCAAAATCTCAGACATATGTCTAACGAACTTCTTCACTGATACTGCCCCTAGGGCAATGGAAGCTAAAGAGAAAATAAACAAATGGGACTACATCAAAACAAAAAGCTTTTTTACATCAAAAGAAACCATCAACAAAACAACAAGAAAACCCACTGTATGGGAGAACATATTTGCAAATGATATCACTGATAAAGGTTTAATCTCCAACATCTACAGACAGCTTATACAACTCAATAAAAGGAAAATGAATGAGCCAATTAAAAAATGGGCAATGGACCTAAATAGAATCCTCTCAAAAGAAGACAGAAGGAAGGCCAAGAGGCACATGAAAACATGCTCCAAGTCACTAATTATCCGAGAGATGCAAATCAAAACAACAATGTGGTACCATCTCACACCTGTCAGAATGGCCAACATCAACAAAACAACAACAAATGTTGGGGAGGTTGCGGAGAAAAAGGAACCCTTGTGCACTGCTGGTGGGATTGCAGGTTGGTGCAACCACTGTGGAAAACAGTATGGAGCTTCCTCAAAAAACTGAAAATGGAACTCCCTTTGACCCAGTAATCCCACTACTAGGAATATACCCCAAGAAATTAGAAACACCAATCAGAAAGGATATATGCACCCCTATGTTCATAGCAGCACAATTTACAATAGGATTTGGAAACAGCCTAGGTGCCCGTCAGCAGATGACTGGATCAGAAAACCATGGTACATCTACACAATGGAATACTATGCTGCCATAAAAAGGAAGGAATTCTCATCATTTGCAGTAACCTGGATGGAATTGGAGAGCATCATGCTGAGTGAAATAAGCCAGTCAATGAAAAAGAAACACTACATGACCTCACTCATTTATGGATATTAAAGAATATTATAAAATAATGAACAGAAAGATAGTTATAGTGACAGTAAAACAACAAGCAGAGTGTCAAATGACAGCGGGGGCGGGGGTGGGGGGGAGGGTAGGGAGATCTGGGGGAGATAAGAGATCAACTGAAGGACTGGTATGCTTGCATATAAGAACAACCAATGGACACAAAACTCTGGGGAGGGAGGGCATCTATGGGAAGGGGGGGAGCAATGGTAAGCTATGTACACAGATAATACCTTAATAAATTTTTTAAAAAAGGGAAAAAAAAGAAAAAAGAAATGCTGGTTGTTTTCTCTTTGGCCAAAGCTGGTTATTGGTGAGTAGGTAGTTCTGAGTCAGTTCTTGTGAAAGTTCTGAGTCAAGGCCTGATCACCCTGACATCCACAGTGAGCTCTCTCTCCTAGTGAGCCAGAGCAGCCCCTCCCAGGCTCTTGTTGCTCATGCCTTCAGTTGAAACCTAGACTTCCTTTATTTCCTCGGTTCATTCCCAGTCCTTGACACTATCACTGAAACCCCACAGGTCTTCCTGCTAGGTATTTAGGAACTTCCCTCCCCTTTTCTAGCCTTCTTAAAAGTCATACACGGCAAAGGACACCGAGTCAGGAATGATCCTGCAACACAGGGAGATAACAAAGCAGACCAGGAGGTCAAGACAATGGCTTAGAGGAAGCTGCCATCTCTCCAAACTTCACTAAACCCCATATAATGCCCTAATACACTCCAGAGGAACTTCAGTGCTCATTAGCTCTTGGGGCCACTCAGGAAGATCCAGGGCTAAAACTTCTGGGAAAGTATAGTCTTCCCCAGGGACAGGCCCATGATATCTTACAGGCTATTCACAGTTCCCTGCATATAGGGTACAGACCACTTCTACCCCTCCCAATCCCCTCATCACACGTCCTAGCCAGGCCTCCCTACTGCAGGATATCCCCATACCTGTTCCACTTGGTACTCAGCATCTCCCCCAGCACAGGCCAGACCCCCTCCTTTCGCCATCCTCAGCAAGGGGCCAAGTCCCCGGACAAGACTGGCGAATTGACTTCCCTCACATGCCCCTATTAAAAACATACACACAGAAAAAAAAACAAGATGGCGGCGTAGATGAATGGCTGGTCTGCCACCTCACACAACAATTTAGAGGAATTAAAACTAATATAAAGGACATCTATCACCCAAAACCATGGGAAGGCTGGCTGAGAGAGAAGCTGAGGAGCCGAGGTACGGAGGCACGCGAATCTTGAATTGGGCTGGTGGCGGCGATTGGGCGCAGGGCTTTTTTTTTTTCCAACCCAAAGGGAAACAAGGTCCCGATCACTTTCACTTTGAAATCCAATTTCTGGGATCACGTGGGGGACCCAGACGCCAAGGGGAGAAGCTGGTCTGTGGGCCATCAGGTCCGAAAGTGAGGGACTCTCTTGCAGAGGTGCACACAGCAATCACTGTTCACTGCGCTGGATCCCAGGGATGCTGGGACTTGGAAACGCAGAAGGGCAGGGAAGGCTGACCGCAGCCATTGCTGTTAGCCACGCCCCAGCCTAGTGATGACCTAAGACCCCGCCCCGCCCTGGGGCCCTGCCCTGGGGCCCCACCAGCACATTCTACTGACCCGCCCAGGGGCCACACAACTGCTTTTGCATATAAATGGCCGGTATGGATGCAGCTTAACTAAATAAACTGCAGCTCCAGCAACAAAAGCACCAAATCCCAAGCAAAGGAACTGTACCCCACTGGATATCCAGAAGCCAATGTTCCTAGTGGTCAATTTCAACCCCTCACATCCATAAGTGACACATTTGGGAGACGGACTCAGAGAGCACCAAAGCCCCACTATAACAAAGTGTGTCTCCAGCACAGCAGTTCTTCCTCTAAAATGAGGAGACACAGAAACATGTCACAAATGGGAAAGAGGGAGGAAAGTAAACTAATGGACAACACAGAGTACAGAATCACATTTATAAGAGTACTCAAGAATCTTCTAAAAACCTTTGAGAAACTTGATGAGACCTCCAAGAAGCTTGGTGAGACCTTCAAGGACCTTAAAGAGAATACCAAAAAAAAAAAAAAAAAGAAAGAAAAGAAAGAAAGAAAAAGAAAAAGAAAAAAAGAAAGAAAAGGACAATATCTGAAATAAAAAATATACAGAAACGCAACTATAGATCAACCTACCCCAAGAATCAAACCAAAGATCTGGAATATAAGGGGAAAAAAATCACCCAACCAGAGAGGCAGAAAGAAAGAAGAATCCAAAAGTATGGCGATAGTCTAAGGAGTCTCGACGGCTTAAAGCGCACCAACATCTGGATTTTTGGGGTGCCAGAAGAGAGAAACCAGGATATTGAAAGCCTACTGAAAGAAATAATGAAAGAAAACTTTCCCTCCCTGGTAAAAGAAATAGACTTACAAGCTCAGGAAGCACACAGAACCCCAAACAGGAGGAATCCAAAGAGGAACACACCAAGAAACATCATAATAAAAATGCCAAGGGCAGGGGACAAAGAGAGAATCTTACAAGCAGCAAGAGAAAAACAGCTAGTTACCTACAAGGGAGTACCCATACGACTGTCAGCTGATTTCTCAACAGAAACTATGCAGGCCAGATAGGAGTGGCAAGAAATATTCAAAATGACGAACAACAAGAACCTACAACCAAGATTACTCTATCCAGCAAAGCTATCATTCAGAATTGAAGGTCAAATAAAGAGCTTCACAGACAAGAAAAAGCTGAAGGAATTCATCACTACCAAACCAGAATTACATAAAATGCTGAAGGGTATTCTTTAAGAAGAGGAAGAAGAAGGAAAAGGTAAAGATAAAAATTATGAACAACAAAAAGACATCAAATACATACCTACCAACAAGTGAATCTAAAAATCAAGTGAATAAAAAATCTGGTGAACAGAATGGACGGACTGGTAAATATAAGAGAATCAGGGACACAGAAAGGGATTGGACTAACAATTCTCAGGGGGAAGGGGGTCTGAGGGGTTCAGGAAGAGATTGGACAAAAATCTTACACCTATGGATGAAGACAGGGGCGGGATAAGGGCACAGGGTGGAGTTGGGAATCAGGTGAAGGGGAGCTATGGGGGAGGAGGGGGGAAAGAGGAACACCTGTAATAATCTGAACAATAAAGATTTAAGCCGAAACCGGTTTGGCTCAGTGGTAGAGCGTCAGTCTGTGGACTGAAAGGTCCTGGGTTTGATTCCGGCCAAGGGTATGTACATTGGTTGTGGGCATATCCCCGGTTGGGGGTGTGCAGGAGGCAGCTGGTTGATGTTTCTCTCTCATCGACATTTTCTAGCTCTCTATCTCTCTCCCTTCCTCTCTGTAAAATATCAATAAAATATATTTTAAAAGATATAAAAACAAACAAAAAACATACACACAAATATCTCTTTACCCTCATAGATACTTCTCAGGCTGGGCAGAAGCCACTCCCTCTACTAGTCTGACCCACCTCATTACAATCAGATAATGGACCTACTTTCAGATCTCAAATGACTCAACAGGTCTCCTCCACTCTGAACAACCAGTGGAACTCACATCCCCCTACAGCCCTAATCTTTGGGCGAGGTAGAAAAGGCCTATTCTTAACTCAGTCTCACCTAACTAAATTAACTCTCAAAACTAAAGAACCTGAAACTACTCTCCTACCTCTAGGCCTTACATACATCGGGCAATCCCCCATGCACCCTTCTTTCTCAGTCCCTTTGAACTCATGTATGGAAGAACCTTTTTACTAGGTGAAAGGGCGAGGCTAGAACCCTGCCTCCTTGTGGGCAGAGCTAGCCTCCATTTTGTGGCCGGACCCTAGCCCTAACCCAACCAATCAGGGTCATATCCCCCCTGTATAAAACCGCTTGAGATGTTACATTCTCTCTCTTTTCCGCCATGCTGTTGGCGTGAGTGGAATGGAGCCCATGCTAGCATGGAAGAGACTCTCTTGCTAATTGCATCGGATTTGGTTCCCTGGTGGTCCTTGGGGATCATGAAATCTGGGCACAACACTAGGAAACTTCCCTCCACAGGGACCCCTCCAGGAGACTGAGTCCCCATCTTAAATCTCGTCATACAATTACCGAAGAACATGCTGATCAGGAGACACCCCCCTACTCCTTCTAAAGGAAATCCGCCATAATTCACAGCCTGAAGGCAAGGCCCTGATCAGGTTCTCCTAACTACCCCAACTGCAGCTAAACTATTGGGGCACACCCCATGAATCCACCTTCCTCAGAACACCTCCATCGTGTGATCCCGAGTCCCCTAAGTATTACAGCTACCAGATCGGGCCCACCAGACCCCACTTGGCGCACCTCCCAGAGGCAGAGGACGAATGAGTGAGTGCCCTGCACGTGCCCCCTGTGTACTGACCCTACTAACCCTGACTTCCCTGGAAGCTCCTCTCCTCTCCCAAGGCACAGCCTCCAGGTCCTCCTACTGCCCCTTCCCCTTCGCATCAGGACTCTCACCTTCCTATGGGACTCCCTTCTCCAAGGGACTTTGCTTACCCACGGGGTGAGATTGCCTTCTTCCTAGAGCCTAAACATACCCGTTCCCCATTGGGACCATCCCTGCCCTGGAAGTGGGGATTAGCTCCCCTCTCATCCCATCCCAGCCCTCCTCTCCTACTCCCATGAGGAACTTTCCCACCTCCACTCATCTCCAACAAACACTCATCCTCACCATTCCCTCCTTAGCCAGGGACTGCTGGCTCTGCCTTCCCCTCTCCTCTTCAGCGTACACCACCATCCCTGTATGAACCCAGAGATGGAGCCAGGCAAAACCACTCTGGCTTGTAAGAAGGAAAAGAGAACTATGTTTCTCAAAAAGGCAGACACCCTTCTAGGTAATTATCCTGCAGCCCAGGCATCAGGCCTCCCTCCTTTCCCATTCTTATATTCTGTCTTCTACTAAGGTGGCTCCTTCCTCCACCCCAGTCACAGGTCCTATCACCCTACACACCCCACTAATCACCCAAGGTCACAGGCTAGTATATCAATAGGCCACCTCCCATCATCAGCCTGTAACCCCACAGCTAACCTAGAACTACCAACATTTAAGTCTTGTCCCAACGGGTTGATACCAGCTATCCCCGGAAGCCAATGGTTATTTTCTGCAGCTGGTCTTTTACTTCTTATCCAACCGTGCAGGCCCCAGGCTTCAACTGCTCCTTCCCTTCCCTTTCTCTTTTCCCTTGGATGACAGCCCATCCTAGCGTTCCCACCCACTTCCACTGCAATAGACTCTCAACCACTCACCTGTCACCCCCTATGAGTAGCTCCATGGCAACGACCTTCTCAGCTTGGAGCACGGCACCAGGAAAAGGAACCTCATACCCTTTGTCACCTCTTCTCCCTACACCTTTCAGCTTGTCTCCATGATAAGGAATCTTCTTCCTCTGTGGGGAAGACACATACATCTGTCTCCCCATCAGCGGGACAGGAGCCTGTACTCTCATCCGTTTCTCACCCAATGTAGATGCAGCCCCAGTAAGCAGCCTTTCCCTGTCCCCGTAACCCGCATATCTGACACAAAGGAGGAGTCCAGATAATCCCTCTCCTCGTCACCCTCGGCATCGCAGCAGGGGTTGGAACTGCCACAGGGAGCTTAACCACTGCTCTGTCTACTTTGAAACCCTGTCTCAGGACTTACAAGGAAGCAGTGGGTGACCAGCAAGAGGTAAAATTGGGAAAACAAGAACCTCACTCCCAGGGTGACCTATCCTCCCCTTTCACATCACTAGTGAGACAACTGAGACCCCCAATCTTTTCCTCCCTAAATATAACATCTAGGCCTCAGTTTTATTTCAGCTCCAGGCCCAGGAAAGCTTTTAACTCCCACGTCACTCAACAGGACCGTTGTTGAGCCTTCACCAACCAGTGTCTTGGGAAAAGCATGCTGCTGTGACCCCTTGTCCAGCTGACTACCGTGTTTCCCCGAAAATAAGACATCCTCCGAAAATAAGACCTACTTCATGGAAACCTAATACATCCCCTGAAAATAAGACCTAGCGCATCTTTGGGAACAAAAATGAATAGAAGACACTGTCTTATTTTCGGGGAAACAGGGTACTATCAAAGTTCATCCCCCTGTGATCTCCATGTCCCCTCGCAGCAGGAAGTAAGTTCAGAAGACATGACCTTTGTCCCTATTCCATAAAGTAAAAAGGCTGGAATGTTAGGTCTGATCAAATAATTGAATCAATACTTTCTCCCCTGGGGACTGACCCTCAGGCCGCTGCACAATGGACATTCCCTTCTGCTGAGACCACACGTCACTTGCTGAGACCACATTCCCTTATTTCTCCCCTCCACTCCTGCAGAGAATTCTCCATCCAGAAAAAGCCACCCAATGTCCATTAAAAAACCGCTGACTCCCATCACTGGCGGCTGGAGCCATCCCGGCTCAGCCCTCTGGTGTGCCGATGACCGAATAAATTTGTAATCCCTCAGCACTCTGGCCTGCACGTTCCTCCTTCAACGACCTAACAGTTAGCATCCCCATTCATTCAGTTCAGTTTTAGAGTCTGCTTTTTTCTAATGGAGTTCACACAAAAAATAATTTAGAGGTATCAAAATGACACTATTGTGATTAACTAGTCATTACTAACAGGAAAGGGGCAAGGGGAAGGCCAGATGGTACAGGCATTCATTTAGACAGCTTCACCAGGAAGCTGCAACCTCACACTCCCCGGGGGTCCAGCAAAGGGAAGACAGAAACGTGCCCGGAAAGTTGGGAAGACTAGGGAAGGTGCTTTCTGTCAACCACCCCAGAAACAGGTCATTGGCCAGAATGGGGATAGCCACTGCAGTGCACTTAATTCCCTGAACAAAGAAGCTTGCTCTCTGGGGCTCTTTTGGTTCCTCTTGGCACACTTAGTTCATGGCTCACACTTGGCTTCCTGGCATGTGCCCACATGTGTTGGAAACTACCCACTGTCTTCACTACCAAAAAAGAGTCTACAATGGTCTACAATTTTACCTCATGCAGCCCCAATTCCTTCTACAAGGAATGTAGAAGGCTCATGAACCTTGAGCTTTGGCAAGGGCCAAAGCTATGCACTGATTGTTTAGTTGAGACAATGGTGGCTCAGGCAATTTCCTGACCAAACAGCCTCAAAGTAAATCTTTACCAACATTTACTGACCCTTAAGATAGTCTGTTTGTTACCAGAATTGCCTGCCTGATTAAGGGCAATATGTGTATCTAAAATTGAATAAAAGGTTGACAGGGCCTGGGCACCAGTGAATCCAATTCCCCTTGCATTGGATTCTCTGTATGTCCCTCCCCCCTATTATTTCCAAATTATGATTTCTTGCCTTATCTCGTCATTTGCCTGCAGCCCTTCTCCAGATCCCAAACACTGAACCATGCGGGATGTGACCTCTTACCACTGGCACTTTGAATGATGGAATCTGGAGAAAAAGATTCAGCTAGAGTGGAAAAATGAAGTACACCAGCAAGGTGGGGAAAAGAATTCACCGATAGATCCACCTATAGCTAGGTGCAGAAGTAATGACCTGTAAGTAGGGTGGGAACATCTTCTTTTTTAAAAAAAAAATAAATATATTTTATTGATATTTTTACAGAGAGGAAGGGAGAGAGATAGAGAGCTAGAAACATCGATGAGAGAGAAACATCGACCAGCTGCCTCTTGCACACCCCCTACTGGGGGCAACCAATGTACATGCCCTTGACCGGAATCGAACCTGGGACCTTTCAGTCCGCAGCGGGACGCTCTACCACTGAGCCAAACCGGTTTCGGCGGGAACATCTTCTTTAGCCAGGCTAATGGGGCAAAATTTGGCTGAAAAGGAAGAAACTTTATTGTAGACTTTTGGTTTGCATGCTCAAGAATAAAGGAATTAAAGTGTCAGAAGGTATTCTCTTACAGTTTTTGCATGTTATTATAGAACATAATCCTTGGTTTCCTGAAGAA
Source organism: Vespertilio murinus (assembly GCA_963924515.1). Classification (NCBI taxonomy): domain Eukaryota; kingdom Metazoa; phylum Chordata; class Mammalia; order Chiroptera; family Vespertilionidae; genus Vespertilio; species Vespertilio murinus. The sequence goes on from OZ004711.1 coordinate 6,058,838, forward strand.
GGCACATTAGATATTGAATGTTGAGAAAGAGTGGGTCAGAAATTGAAAAAAGCTCAACAGCAGGGGGAAAATTTGCCTCCAAATTGTTTCTCCTTATGGAACACTATATTGCATTTGCTAGAGCCTTTTAGAGAGATGAAAGAGGATAAACCTCCTCCCCTTGCACCCTCTGCTCCTAAAGAGGAGCAAACAGAAAAATTGGGGGAATGGTCCTCCACCTCCTTGTCCTCATCCTGAAACATTTAATTCGCCATTAATGGAATCACCTATGCAAAGAGCTATTCTAGAAGTATTAAAGTATGAAGGAGAGATTTGCTTTTCCTGTTATACAGGTAGCTGATCCACATTTCCCAAATCAAGGAAAGCAGTGACTTGCAGAATCAGCTACATTATATGCCAAAAGTTTATGAGCAAGTTAGACTGTGGGAGAACAGAACATTTTAAAAAAGAATGTAGGCAACCAAAAAGGACACTAGGTGGCGCCCAAGGGAAAGGCATTCTGCCTCCCAATTCAATCACTGTAGATTCAACCTCTTTTATGTTCTAGATATTTAAAGGAAAACTATTGGGCTCTTATCCATTAATTATTGTTTTATCTCTCGTTGTTGTTTAATGTTAGTTTACTGAGTATGCCTTTAATTTAATAGGAAAGAAACAATAGATGGCTAGGCCATTATTGGATTTCCACAGAGCAAACAAAATGTGGGAATGGGGAGAGAGAGAGAATATGAGTGGTACATGTGTCCAATAATCCAGGTTTTAAGAAAATTCCCTAGACAAAGGGAAGTAATTAAAAAAATTACTAGGTCTTTTGTTGACTCTGTAAATGGACTAACTCCTGAGAATGTTATTAAAAATCTCATTTTTGCCATGTTTTAATTTCCCAGTCCATCATTTGAAATTTATACAAATAAGACATTTCTCAGAATTTGGGGATATATCTGGAATTCCTCTACCTGTGAAGAGAAAGGATAGCTTAACGGGAAGGCTTTTGGGTGGCCCTTGGTTGGAGCCCCAATCTCTTCACGGATAATATTGAATAAACTCAAGAATGTTTTTTCTTTTAAAAGATGGAAAAAATGACACAAGAAAAATATACAGCCTGTATTTAGGCAATAGGATTAATATTTTCATAAAAATAAGTAATTTTAAGATAATAATGTACTGCATTCCAAGGTTGCCTCCCAAATCTTGGAGGCACTTTTGTTTTTTTAATTTTTATTTTATTAAGGTATTATATGTGTACATTGCTTACCATTGCCTTCTCTCCCCCCCCCCCCCACCTCCCATACATGCCCTCCCTCCCCAGAGTTTTGTGTCCATTGGTTGTACTTATATGCATGCATACCAGTCCTTCGGTTGTTCTCTTATCTCCCCCAGATCTCCCCCCCCCCTCCACTGTCATTTGACAGTCTGCTTGTTGTTTTACTGTCACTATATCTTTCTTTTTAAAAAAATATATATTTTATTGATTTTTTACAGAGAGGAAGAGAGATGGATGGAGAGTTAGAAACATCGATGAGAGAGAATCATCAATCAGCTGCCTCTTGCACACCCCCTACTGGGGATGTGCCCACAACCAAGGTACATGCCCTTGACCGGAATCGAACCTGGGACCTTTCAGTCCGCAGGCTGATGCTCTATCCACTGAGCCAAACCGGTTTCGGCACTATATCTATCTTTCTGTTCATTAGTTTATACTGTTCTTTATTATCCATAAATGAGTGAGGACATGTGGTGTTTCTCTTTCATTGACTGGCTTATTTCACTCAGCATGATGTTCTCTAATTCCATCCAGGTTGCTGCTAATGATGAGAATTCCTTCCTTTTTATGGCAGCATAGTATTCCATTGTGTAGATGTACCATAGTTTTCTGATCCAATCATCTGCTGACGGGCACCTAACCTGTTTCCAAATCCTAGCTATTGTAAATTGTGCTGCTATGACCATAGGGGCTCCCCGGGTCCCACTGCTCCCCTGGGGTACACAGCTCCTCCAGGTCTTACCGCTCCCCCAGGCACAAGGCTCTCCCGAGGCACTCTTGTTTTTATAAAATAAAATAAAATAATATTTTAGCATTAAAGTCACTACAAGTCAGTAAATTATCTCTCTTAGATAATTTGCCAAAAGAATATCCCTTATATAGTAATTGGCTTTAAAATCTCAAAGTTGTTAAAACATAAATAATAATAACTGAACTAAAATGAAGAACTTACAGTAAAGCTTTTCAGTAATAATACATTAATGATGAAAGGCCAGTGACTCTTCTCCCTGTAAAAGCAGAGAAGCTGGCAGCGGCAGCAGAAACCTTATATGTTATCTCTAAGGAAGAATGTGGCGGTTTTAAAATCCCTTCCCCTGCCTTTTCTCCAAAAACATAGGTTTCCAAAGCCTTCAGTAACTTAAAACTTTAAAACATTGCTGAATTAAATAATAAAGTTATTAAATATCTACATATTTTAGAATGACAAAAAATACTGAAATATTAATCTGAATTTGCCTCATATGAAAAATCTAGAGGATAGATTTGAATCTATTAATTATATATGCCTTGTATTTTATTTGAAATATCCTTAAAAATGTAAAATTATTACTAATTTGAGAAATACTAAGTATTTAACTTGCTATCTAAAATTTTGAGGCATCTTTTAATTTAAAGTTCAAATTAAGTTGGGAGAAAACATATAGTTGTAATAACAAAATACATAAAGCATAGAAATTCATTTTTGAGAAAAATAATTCTTATATTTTCTCTGGAGAAATTAATAGTTCAAGCCAAAACCGGTTTGGCTCAGTGGTAGAGCGTCGGTCTGCGGACTGAAGGGTCCCGGGTTCGATTCCGGCCAAGGGCATGTATGTTGGTTGCGGGCACAACCCCGGTGGGGGGTGTGCAAGAGGCAGCTGGTCGTTGTTTCTCTCTCATTGACATTTCTAGCTCTCTATCTCTCTCCCTTCCTCTCTGTAAAATATCAATAAAATATATTTTTTAAAAATTAATAGTTCAAATTACATTGTAGTCCATGTGGTAAAATTTCAACCGAAGATATAATAATTAATATGGTCTAATTAAAAAAGAGGATTAATTTTATAGCCTGAATCAAATTTTTAATGTAAAAATCAGTTCAAATTTAATTGATGTCTTTTAAAAGAATTACAAAAGTTATGTTGATAAATATCAATCTAAAAAATGCTGGCTGTTTACTTTTTTTTGAATTTTTTATTTTTAAATTATTTTATTAAGGTATTATATGTGTACATAGCTTACCATTGCCCCCCCACCCCCCGCTCCTATTTATGCCCTCCCTCCCCAGAGTTCTGTGTTCGTTGGTTGTACTTAGATTCATGCATACCAGTCCTTCGGTTGTTCTCTTATCTCCCCTCAGGTCTCCTTCCCCTCCCTGCTGTCATTTGACAATCTGCTTGTTTTATGGTGACTATCTCAGAATCACATGAATAGAATCTGCTCCTCATTTGGCAGTCTGCTTGTTTTATGGTGACTATCTCATGACCATATGAATAGAGTCTGCTCCTCCTCTGGTTCTCAATGCCCCTCCCCCTGGGTCCCACTGCTTCCCCTGGGACACACCGCTCACCTGGGGCACCCAGCCCCTTTGGGGAACACTGCTCACCCGGGGCACACAGCCCCCTGAGACACAAGGCTCACCCGGGGCACACGGCCCCTCTGGGGTGCTGGGGTTGCGAATTGGAGGCGCCGCGCTAGCTCCTTGCTAGCACGGTGGGCAGGCTGGGACGGTTGCAGGCGGGCTGAGATGGCTGCAGGCGGGGAGACCGCCCTCAAAGGTGTCTCATTCGGTGCGGAAGCAGAGCAGCTGTGGACATGGAAGCTAAGTTCTGAGGCCGCCCACTCCCTGAGCCCGGGGCGTAGTGAGCTCTGTTCTCGGTGGATTTCCTTTATTCGCGGCGGTGGTGGGTGCAGCAGCGAAGGTCGCTCCTGTGGTTCAATTTCCACTGTAGTTTTAAAGTTCACATGGCGGCAGTGACGGAAGCTTCGGCCCGGCCTTGTGCTGGTGGAGGAAGGACTCGCCATGGCCAAGAAAGGAGGGCGCCACGCCAGCTCCTCACCAGCACAGCATGTGCGGAGGCTGGGCCGAGCTGGTTGTGGGCTGGGAGACGTTGCGCCAGCTTCTCACCAGCACAGTGAGCACGGGGGCTGGGACGGCTGTGGGCCGGGATGGTTGCGGGCAGGGAGGTTGAGCTCATGGGCTTCTCGTCCAGGCAGGAGCCGAAGGCACGGTGGAGGTCCCACATCAGCTCCCTGGCTCCCACGGCGACCGGCAGGGCTGGCCCAGTCCCTGGGCCCCAGAGTGGAGTGAGGTCTGGCTTCCCTCACTCCCAGTGGCAGCAGCTCCAGCAGGTCCGGTTTCGCCATAGTTTTAAACTCCACATGGCAGCAGCGGTGCCCTGCTTTGTGTCTAGTTGTAGCCTTCCCATTTCGCCAGCTTTCCTGTGGTTCTGGTGCGATCTCTTTCGATTTTAGCTGTTGTTTTTCCCCAAATTATTGAGGAGGTGGCAGCTTAGGAGACTTCCTAGGCCGCCATCTTGTTTTGGTCAACTCAAAATACAAAATATTTTTATCACTGATAGTATTACAGATGTCTTTCATTTTCACCTGTGCATACATTCTTTTGGGGAATCTCTCCCAGTTCTCCCCACACCCCTATCCTGGGAGACCTTCCAGTCTGTTCCAGTTAACCAGGCCTCTGGCCCCATCTTGTCCTTCCCCAGGGCCACTTGCTGAACTCGGCTGTTTACTTTTTAAAAATATCTATTTTATTGATTTTTTACAGAGAGGAAGAGAGAGGGATAGAGAGTTAGAAACATCGATGAGTGAGAAACATCAATCAGCTGCCTCCTGCACACCCCTTACTAGGGATGTGCCTGCAACCAAGGTGCATGCCCTTGACCGGAATTGAACCCGGGACCCTTCAGTCCACAGGCCAGTGCTCTATCCACTGAGCCAAAGTGTGCTGGCAAGAAGCTTCCTGCCCCTCAGTCTCCATGACTCACCTGACTTCCCCGAGACAGAGCCCCCAGCCTCCATGAGCAATACACACTCACCATGTCTGTCTATCCCTGGTGTGCACTGAGTCTTGGTAGCTGTGATGCCCTGAGGGGGAGGGGAGGACTGGGGAAGGAAAGAGGATTTTGTTTTCACTGTACTTAAATACTGTTTGAATTTTGTGGCATATATAGTACTTTAAATCTTTTATTTACAAACATAAAGCTTGCAAATAGGTGTCGGAAGCAAATTCACCAGTCCTATACCACCACCAAGTTCACGTACTCTGTGTCCCCCTCCCCCCAGCTCTCCGCAGACTCTCCCACCAGCCTCTGCACTTCCCCCGGGAAGTGGATGAAGCCTCCACATTCTCAACATTTTGCCAATTGATCATGTGAAGACTTGACTTGAACCTGGCCGGTGTGGCTCAGAGGTTGGGCATCATCGACCAAGAACCAGGATCACAGCTCAGTTCTTGTCAGGGCACATACCAGGGTTTTGGGCTCGATCCCCAGAAGGGGGTGAGCAGGATGCAGTTGATCAATGATTCTCTTTTATCACTGATGTTTCTATCCCTCTCTTCCTCTCTCTGAAGTCAATAAAAATTTAAAAGAAACAAACTTGAATTGAAAGTTATTTACCATCCTGTAGACTGTCCCCTCCTGACACTCTACCAGCAAAATTTTTATTTTGAAAATTTAGACAGACAAAAAATGTTGCCAATATACCACCCTTCACTCAGATTCTCCTAATGCTCACATCTTATAGAACGGCACACGCGGCCTGGGAGTATGCACACACACACGGCAGTGGATGAAGGGGTTCTATGGAAAGTAACCTCACAGGGCGGCCTGCTCACATTCCTAACTGCCAGTCACGGTGGGTGTCACATGCAGGCCATCACTCCTTTAGTGAAAGGTTACCTTCAATTCTGAATGATAGCTTTGCTGGGTAGAGCAATCTTGGTTGTAGGTTCTTGCTATTCATCACTTTGAATATTTCTTGCCACTCCCGTCTGGCCTGCATAGTTTCTGTTGAGAAATCAGCTGACAATCCTATGGGTACTCCCTTGTAGGTAACTAGCTGTTTCTCTCTTGCTGCTTGTAAGATTCTCTGTTTGTCTTTCGCCCTTGGCATTTTAATTATGATGTGTCTTGGTATGGTCCTCTTTGGATTCCTTTTGTTTAGGGTTCTGTATGCTGCCTGTACTTGTAAGTCTATTTCTTTCACCAGGTGGGGAAGTTTTCTGATATTATTTCTTCAAATATGTTTTCAGTATCTTGCACTCCCTCTTCTTCTGGCACCCCCATAATTCTGATGTTGGTACGCTTGAAGTTGTCCCAGAGGCTCCTTACACTATCTTCAACTTTCTGGATTCTCTTTTCTTCTTGCTTCTCCAGAGGAGTGTCTTTTGGCTCTTAGTCCTGATTTTTGTGTTCCTCCATTCTGCTGTTGGATCTCTGCATAATGTTTTCCAATTTAGTCAGTTTATGTATACTTTTTAGTTGGGTCTCATGAAGTTTATCGACCTTTTCTAGAATATTCTTGCATAACCTTATAACCATGGTTCTGAACTCTATATCCTCCATCTCTTTCGTTTGAGATCTATTTCCTTGTCTTGGCATTTTCGCTGCTTCCCAGAGTTGGTAGAATGGCTTTGTGTGTTTGGTGTCCTATATGGCCCAGTGGGTCAGCCTATTCAGTGCTACCCTTTGTGAACTGAGTGTACAACCTTGTTGTAGTTAAGTCTTGATTGTTGTTGGTATCCCTGGGAGGAATTGACCTTCAGGCCAATTGGATGTGGGTATCAGCTGTGTCTACTCTGGGATACCTTCTGTATTGGAGACAGTCTTATAGGATCAGACTTGAAAAATTGCAGAAGCCTCTGTGCTCAACTTGGATGGGGCAGAGTCTCAGGGCTGAGCTGACAGTCTTGGCTTCCCATCAGCCCTGCCCTTGTGCGCTCCCCTGAGTTTCCGCCTGACCGTCCCAGATTCCCTGTGCAAGAGCGTGGGTGCTGCAGGGGCTCGCCCGAATTGGGTTGGGTCTCTGCAGTCTGGAGCTTCTGACTCCTTCCGCTATGGAGAGGCTGCGGCAACCTCTGTGGTCAAACCTCTGTGCATGCACTCACTCGTGCGACTGTAGACCCTGCCGGCTGCGGCTCCCTGCTCCCCGGTCTCCCAGTCTCTGGGTGCCTTTTTCTACAGTCCAGACTCCACCCGTATGAGCCTGGGTCCACGGGGTTTTGGCTGGGGTTGGGGTTCAGTATAGTCGGAAAGGGTTCAGTGCAATTGGGAATTCCTCCCCTCCTGCCAGCCAGGCATTTGGCACCTCCTCTCTGCACTCATGCGAGCATCTCCTCACCTCAGTGCTTTGCGGTTCCCAGTTCGATCCGTGAGCCTCTCTCCTTCTTTCTAGTTGTAGATTTCCCATTCCGCCAGCTTTCCTGTGTTTTTGGATGAAGTCCTTTCTGATTTTAGTTGTTGTTTTTTTAAATTGCTGTGTGAGGCGGCAGCTTAAGTGCTTACCTACGCCACCATCTTGGTTCTTCTCCCTCCATTTCTTTCATTTGTGATCTGTTTCTTTGTCTCCACATTTTGGCTGCTTCCCTGAGTTGATAGAGTGGCTTTGTGTGCTAGGTGTCCTATAGGGCCCAGTCTCCCCAGTTACCTGAGGTGGACACTCTTGGTGCACCCCTTTGTGGACTGTGTGCACAGTGTTGTAGTTAAGCCTTGATTGCTGTTGGTATCCCTGGGAGGAATTGACCTCCAGGCCAATTGGCTGTGAGGATCAGCTGTGTCTACGATGGGAGAACTTCTGTGCTGGAGACACCCTTATGAGGCAAGACTTGCTTCAGTGGCATTTTGGTGCTCACTGAGTCTTCCCCCTGAGTGTGTCCCTTATGGATCTGAGGAGTTGTAATCTGGCCCGTTGGTACACTGGCTCTTGGATCTCCAAGGAGGCGCTAATTTAGCCTCTTCCTGAGGCCACCCAGAAGGAGCTACAGAGAGATCTGCAGATTTTTCTTCTTTGTTTGGGTTTTGAAGGTGCCCAGATGAGGCCCAGGTGTGAAGCAATGCAACCTGCTGTGGGGCCTTGGGCCTTCTTTTGGATGTCCTGAGTTTCTTTAACTCAGCTACAGTTTGTTAGGTAAGTTTAGATTTCAAAGGACCAGGCCATTCATATGCAAAAACTCTGTGCACAGCTGGGGTGGTTCAGGGTCTCAGGGTGGAGCAAACAGCAATGGCTGCCAGTCACCCCTGTCTAAGAGGCCCCCAGGTCTCAGTGTCCTATGGTAATCATTGCAAGCTCATCTGAGAGTTCTCAAGTTCTGCCCGTTGCCAGGCAGTCCAGTTTCTCCCTGTATGAGTCTGGGTCTCTAGAGTCTCACCCCGAACTGGTGTTCAGCACAGTTGGGAGCTTATGTCTCCCTCCCGATTGAAACAGCCAGCTGTGTACTCAGTTGCCAGCCCTCTCCGCACTAGCGCCTCCGTACCTCCACACTTTACTTCTGCAGCTCCTGTGAGTCTCAGTGTGCTTTTCTCTCTTCTTCTAGTTGTAGAATTTCCACTCAGCCAGCCTTCCTGTGTTCTGAATGATGTCCGTTTTGTCTTTTAGTTGTTTGAGCCTGCACCCGCTGGAGCCTGCACTCTCAGTCCCCCAGCCACCCCGTGGAGCCTGCACCCTCCGTACCCCAGCCCCCCCTCCCAGGGTCTGCACCCTCAGTCCCCCCAGCCCCCCCCTGGAGCCTGCACCCTCCGTCCCCCAGCCCCCCCCCCCCTCCTGGAGCCTGCATCCTCCGTCCCCCCAGCACCCCTTCTGCTTTAAACCAATGTCAGAACCAACCTCAGTCAGTAGAAACAGGGGAAGATTAACAACAAAACCCGAACATTGATGCGCAGACACTGGCTTCACATTTTCTGCGCCCAGTGCTCCCGTGGAGTGAGGCTCTGAGCCCCTCCTGGGCCGGGGAGTGACCGAGTGACACTGGCACAGTGACTGCCTGTGCGTCACCAAGGTGGTCAGGACTCCCTGCCGCCCGTCCCCAGGGAGGTGCCTGGTGCCAGGGAGTGCTGACCAGCTGCGTGTCAGGGCCAGTGCTCCAGCTCGAGCCTTCGCTTCTGCTCCCCCCTCCAACTCACACACACACGCACACACGCACATACACACACAAGCATGCACAGGCACACACGTCTGGGCCAGGAGCTGACTCCATTCCGCCTTTCCGGAGCCTGTTCACTTCTCACCTTTGACAAAGATGGTCATGAGGTGCCGAGTCCACGCTGGGTCCACGCCAGGCCTGCCACCTGCAGCTCCGGGAATTGGGGCAAGTGGCAGGACTTCCGAGTGACCCCAACCCGGGGTGGCACGGCCGGGCACAGCTGCCACTGCCTGGCCCCCGTGGGCAGGGCCGGAGGGCACGCCTTCCGCCCGCCGCAGCCCCTGACACAGGCCGAAGCAGGGCCTCCCTCGGCACCGGTGCCCGGGGGGCGGGCGGGCGGAGTGGCTGCGGCATTGCCAGCAGTTCTGGGGCGCACTGCAGTGTCTCTGGATGAACTCGCAGCTGCCGTCGGGGACACTGTCCTCCCGTGAGACCCAGGAGGCCCGCCACGTCCACCCCCGTGCACAGCGGGCACCGCTGGCGGGCAAGGAGGCCTGGGCACAGGGAGCTGCTGAGCGGGACAGTTTGTTTGTCTGGGGAGGGTGGCCGGCACTGAGGGCCAGCAGGCAAATATCTGGTTACGGATTAACCAAGGCGAGGCTGTCATGGCGGCGGGAGGGCGGCCTTGCGCTCTGACCACGGCCCACCCCAGTAAGTCCCCTTCCAGGGAGTCTGTGTGTGTGTGTGGGGGGGGGGGGGCGATGGGGCTGGGGAGAGGTCCCGGGGCGGGGGGAGAGGTGGCTGGAGCTGGGTGCGGGAGGTCAGGGCTGCCTCAGCCGGGGCGCCCGGAGCCAGGGCCGAGGGGACATCGCTGAGGCCTGAGGCCTGGGGGCCGGGCCGGGCCAGGCCGCCTGGAGCCTGGGCCCTCGCGCCCGCCCCGCCGGGGCTCTGGTTCGAACGGACGTCGGAGCCAGCCTCGGCCGGGGTGGGGGCGCAGCGGCCGGGCGGGCCTGCCTGGTCTGGGCGGGCAGGGCTGTCCCGGGCCCTGCGGGGCACCAGAGGTTGGGGTTGGCTCATGCTAAGCCCTGCCACCCCGCGGGTGGGCTTCCATACGGAGCGTGGCTCTGAGCCTCATTCCTCCTCCGGAGGCGGGTGGCCGCCCTGACCCCCGCCCTGGGCGGCGGAGCCTCCCGGAGGCAGCGAGCTGTCACGGGCATTCGCCGGGCGGGCCCTGTGTGGAGCGCCCGGCGGCCCCCACCGCCTGGGCCTGGGAGGCGGCGGACAGAGCCCGTGGGCGTTCAGGTGCGAGAGCGAGGCCTGCCCGGTGCCTGCCCGGTGCCTGCCCGGCCCTGCCCGGTGCCTGCCCGGTCCCTGCCCGGTGCCTGCCCGGCTGGACGGCCTGGCGGGCGCAGTCCCACCGGAGGCCGCCCCGGGCCCTCGGAGGGAGACACTGGTGTCCGGCGGCCGCCGGCGGGGACTCGCCGGCCAGTCGTCAGCAGCGGCCCCGCTGGCCTTTCAGCCCCGACGGGGCGTGAGCCTCCGGTGCGCCCTCAGGGGTGTGGGTGGCCCTCAGGGGTATGGGTGGCCCTCAGGGCGGTGTGGATGGCCCTCAGGGCAGTGTGGGTGGCCCTCAGGGGTGTGGGTGGCCCTCAGGGCGGTGTGGGTGGCCCTCAGGGCGGTGTGGGTGGCCCTCAGGGCGGTGTGGGTGGCCCTCAGGGCGGTGTGGGTGGCCCTCAGGGGTGTGGGTGGCCCTCGGCGGTGTGGGTGGCCCTCAGGGGTGTGGGTGGCCCTCAGGGCTGTGGGTGGCCCTCAGGGGTGTGGGCTCAGACGTGCTCCTCAGACAGGTGCCGCAGTTGCAGAATGTTCCAGACGTGGCGGCTGGCCGGCCTCTTCCTGCTCCTGGCCGCGGGCATGTCCGGCTCCCCCGTGGCTCCTGGTAAGGCCGCCGCTCCGGCCCGTGCCCCGTCCTCACCCGGGCGCAGGCGGGCGGCCCGGACCCGGAGCCGGAGCCGGTCACCGCCACCCCGCGTCCCCCTCCGGCGGCCACAGCCCGCGGGGCCGGGAACAGGCTGCGTCCTTGCACTGGTGCCTCTTTCTGGGTTTGCTCACCCCCACCCGGGGTATTTCCCACTACTGTTTTAGAGAATGGGAGGGAGGAAGGGAATAGAGAGAGGGAGGGAGGCGGAGAGCGGGAGAGGTGAGAGAGACACGCCAATTGGTTCCTTCCCACATGTGACCAGGAATCAAACCCAAGACCCTTTGGTGCGCAGGCCAACACACTAACCACTGAGCACACTAGCCAGGGCTCTGTGCCTCCCTTTGAGCTGCTTCTCTGCCCAGGGTGCCCTCCCCTCCCCCCACCGGGGCTCCCCCTCAGGCCCACCCAGAGCCCTTGTAGTTGGTGCAGACTCCGCTCCGCACCTCCGCTCCCGGCCGCTGTTTCCGCCCAGCTTCTCCCCCCTCCCGCCCCGTCCCTGCCCTGTCCCCACATCCTGTCCCTGCCCTGTCCCTGCCCTGTCCCCGCCCTGTCCCCCCACCCTGTCCCCGCCCTGTCCCCGCGCCGGCCTGGAGCCCAGGAGGCTGCGCTGTCCTCGGGCGGCGGCCTGTCGCCCGGAGGAGCACGGCGGGCCATGGGGGCGGCCTGCAGTCAGGCGGCTCAGGAGAACTCGGGGAACAGCGGGATGGTGCTCCCTTCGGGACGCTTTCCCCGCGCCCTGGCCGCCCCTTTGGAGGGAGCACTTCGGCCGAGGGCCCCACAGACGCCAGGCTGTGGCTCACAGGGGGGTCTGATGGTCAGGCCTCCTCCCCCCGCCCCCTGTCAGGTGGGGAGGACAGAGGGGAGGGGAGAGTCCTGGCCTGCAATCCTAAGGCCTCCCAGGTTCACCCACCTGGGCCCCCCTCCCGGGACCCTCCACCAAGTGAGCCCAGACACAGTGTTCTCCAGTGAGCGCCCCTCCCCCACCCCAGACACAGTGTTCTCCAGTGAGGGCCCCTCCCCCACCCCAGACACACTGTTCTCCAGTGAGCGCCCCTCCCCCACCCAGACTGTGTTCTCCAGTGAGGGCCCCTCCCCCACCCCAGACACACTGTTCTCCAGTGAGCGCCCCTCCCCCACCCAGACTGTGTTCTCCAGTGAGCGCCCCTCCCCCACCCAGACTGTGTTCTCCAGTGAGCGCCCCTCCCCCGCCCCAGACGCAGTGTTCTCCAGTGCAGAGCGGGCCCACCAGGTCCTGCGGATCCGCAAGCGTGCCAACGCCTTCCTGGAGGAGCTCCGGGCCAGCAACCTGGAGCGCGAGTGCATGGAGGAGCTCTGCGACCTGGAGGAGGCCAAGGAGGTCTTCCAGAACGTGGACGACACGGTGAGGACGCGCTGGGCGGAGGGCCGGGGGCAGCAGGCCGGGCTCCTGGGGGCCCTGGGGACCAGGGGCCGGGCTCGGGCCCTCCCCGGGGCCGGGCTGGCATGAAGCCGCTGGCACTCTGGTCGGTGGCTCCGGAGCAAGGCCGTCGGCAGCGTGGGCTGGTGCAGCCGCCCCCCTCCTGCTCTCTCCGGCCACCAGCAGGCCGCCACCTGCTTCCGCCCGCAGCCTGTGGCCGGGTGTGGCGCCCGCCTGGAGGTCTGTCCAGTCTCCCCAGCCCGCTTTCTCCTCAGGGCAGAGCCTGCCGGCTCCAGGCCCGTGTGCTCTGCTGGCCCTGAGGGGCAGGCGGACCCTGCCCTGACCCGGCCCCAGCACCTGCCCCCCAAGGCTGCTGCAGCGGTGTCCCCTCCGCTGGGGTGCCCTTCCTGGCAGGTGCCAGGCTGAGGGCGCTGGTCTGCCCCCCCACCCCCCGCCCTCCCTCCGCTGCCTCTCCCCGCAGCCACAGGGCAGGCGGCGGGCCCCACGCTCCCGGGGCTCCCCCCCCCCCCCCCCCGCCTCTGGGCGCCGTGGCCGTGCTCGGGAGGGCGCAGCTCCAGCAGCAGCGTCTGGGCGGAGAAGCAGCGACTGCGCCTGGAGCACCGCCTGCCACCGGGAGGAGGCGGAGCCGCTCAGGTGGCGCACTGGCTGCGGGGGGCGGGGGGCTGCGCCGGGGAGCGAGGCGGCCGGAGCGGCAGAGCGCGCAGTCCCTCCCGTTGTCGGGGCGCCGTGTCCCGACGGTCCGGAGCGGGCACCCGGGCGAGGGCCAGCGGGGCCAGGAGCAGCGGCCTCTCGGGGCAGCGCCCCCTCGTCCGGAAGCCCTTCTCCCCGCCCGCCAGGGGCTGCCGAGCCCCGGCCCCGGCCCAGAGGCGCCCGTGGGCCCCCCGCACACACACAGCGGGACGGGCCTGATGCGACCCTCTCTCCACAGCTGGACTTCTGGTCCAAGTACGTCGGTGAGTGCTCGGGCGCCGGGGCCCGCCGGTCTCGGCGGCTGTGGGGACGGTCGGTCGGACGGGCTGGTGGCCCCAGTGCCGACTCCCGCCCGCCCCGTGTCGCAGACGGGGACCAGTGCGCGGACCTGCCCCTGGAGGAGCACCCGTGCGACAGCCCCTGCTGCAGCCACGGCACCTGCATCGACGGCATCGGCGACTTCCGCTGCGTCTGCAGCCGGGGCTGGGAGGGCCGCTTCTGCACCAGTGGTGGGTGCTCGCCTGGTGGGGGGGCAGAGGGGAGGGGAGCACATGTGGGGGTGCAGTGGGGAGGAGGGGAGCACATGGGGGGAGGGGAGCACATGGGGGTGTGGTGGGGAGGAGGGGATCACATGGGGCTGCGGCGGGGAGGAGGGGAGCACATGGGGAGGAGGGGAGCACATGTGGGGAGGAGGGGGAGCACATGGGGGTGCGGTGGGGAAGAGGGGAGCACATGGGGGGAGGAGGAAGAGCACAGGGGGGGGTGCGGCGGGGAGGAGGGGACACCTGCAGGGGTGGGCGGGCCGGGTGGCCGGGCTGCTGCCCGCTCCAGCGTGCCCTGTCTGCCCAGAAGTGCGCTTCTCCAACTGCTCGCTGGACAACGGGGGCTGCGCCCACTACTGCCTGGAGGAGGCGGGCGCGCGCCGCTGCGGCTGCGCCCCCGGCTACCGGCTGGCGGACGACCACCAGCAGTGCCAGCCCACGGGTGAGCCGAGCGGGGCGCGGTCCGGGCACGGCGGGGGCCGCAGAAGGAGCCCCACCGGGGCAGGGGCGCTGAGCCCAGAGGCTGTGCCCGCCGCTGCCCGCCGCTTTCTTCCTCGGCGGGCGGGCACCTGGCGGCGCAGCCCCGAGGCCGCTCATCTCCGAGCCTGAGCTGTGCTCCGACCCGCTCTGCCCTCCGCCCTGGGCGCTGTCCTGTCCCCTGTGCTCTGTCCCCTGTGCTCTGTCCCCCTGTGCTCTGTCCTGTCCCCTGTGCTCTGTCCCCTGTGCTCTGTCCTGTCCCCTGTGCTCTGTCCTGTCCCCTGTGCTCTGTCCTGTCCCCTGTGCTCTGTCCTGTCCCCTGTGCTCTGTCCCCCTGTGCTCTGTCCTGTCCCCTGTGCTCTGTCCCCCTGTGCTCTGTCCTGTCCCCTGTGCTCTGTCCTGTCCCCCTGTGCTCTGTCCCCCTGTGCTCTGTCCTGTCCCCTGTGCTCTGTCCTGTCCCCTGTGCTCTGTCCTGTCCCCCTGTGCTCTGTCCTGTCCCCTGTGCTCTGTCCCCCTGTGCTCTGTCCTGTCCCCTGTGCTCTGTCCTGTCCCCTGTGCTCTGTCCCCTGTGCTCTGTCCTGTCCCCTGTGCTCTGTCCTGTCCCCTGTGCTCTGTCCTGTCCCCCTGTGCTCTGTCCTGTCCCCTGTGCTCTGTCCTGTCCCCCTGTGCTCTGTCCCCCTGTGCTCTGTCCTGTCCCCTGTGCTCTGTCCTGTCCCCCTGTGCTCTGTCCTGTCCCCTGTGCTCTGTCCTGTCCCCTGTGCTCTGTCCTGTCCCCCTGTGCTCTGTCCTGTCCCCTGTGCTCTGTCCTGTCCCCTGTGCTCTGTCCTGTCCCCCTGTGCTCTGTCCTGTCCCCTGTGCTCTGTCCTGTCCCCCTGTGCTCTGTCCCCCTGTGCTCTGTCCTGTCCCCTGTGCTCTGTCCTGTCCCCCTGTGCTCTGTCCTGTCCCCTGTGCTCTGTCCTGTCCCCTGTGCTCTGTCCTGTCCCCCTGTGCTCTGTCCTGTCCCCTGTGCTCTGTCCTGTCCCCCTGTGCTCTGTCCTGTCCCCTGTGCTCTGTCCTGTCCCCTGTGCTCTGTCCTGTCCCCTGTGCTCTGTCCTGTCCCCTGTGCTCTGTCCTATCCATGGACATGGCGGGGTGGCGGGACAGGGCGGGGGGCGGGGGCCGCCTGGCTGAGCGAGGGGAACGAGGGCGGCGGGGGGCGAGGGGCCCTCACCGGCCGCCCCCCCCCCTCCCCAGTGAGCTTCCCCTGCGGGAGGCTGTGGAGCCCCGCGGACAGGAGGGGCCCCGCCGCCCTGAGGTGCTGCGCGGACCAGGCCCAGGCGCCGCCCGGCAGTCCGCCCGGCAGTCCGCCCGGCAGTCCGGCCCAGCCGCCGCGGGAGCAGCAGCCGCGGCTGGTCAACGGGAAGCTGACCCTGCAGGGGGACAGCCCCTGGCAGGTGAGGGCCCGGAGCTGGGGTGGGGAGGCTGACCCTGCAGGGGGACAGCCCCTGGCAGGTGAGGCCCGGAGCTGGGGGGGGGAGGCTGACCCTGCAGGGGGACAGCCCCTGGCAGGTGAGGGCCCGGAGCTGGGGGGGGGCTGACCCTGCAGGGGGAGAGGCCCTGGCAGGTGAGGGCCTGGAGCTGGGGGGCGGGGCTGACCCTGCAGGGGGACAGCCCCTGGCAGGTGAGGCCCGGAGCTGGGGGGGGGCTGACCCTGCAGGGGGAGAGGCCCTGGCAGGTGAGGGCCGGAGCTGGGGGGGGCGGGGAGGCTGACCCTGCAGGGGGAGAGGCCCTGGCAGGTGAGGGCCCGGAGCTGGGGGGGGGGGGGAGGCTGACCCTGCAGGGGGACAGCCCCTGGCAGGTGAGGGCCGGAGCTGGGGGGGGAAGCTGACCCTGCAGGGGGAGAGCCCCTGGCAGGTGAGGGCCGGAGCTGGGGGGGGAGGCTGACCCTGCAGGGGGAGAGCCCCTGGCAGGTGAGGGCCCGGAGCTGGGGGGGGGCTGACCCTGCAGGGGGAGAGCCCCTGGCAGGTGAGGGCCGGAGCTGGGGGGGGAGGCTGACCCTGCAGGGGGACAGCCCCTGGCAGGTGAGAGCCCGGAGCTGGGGGGGGGGGGAGGCTGACCCTGCAGGGGGACAGCCCCTGGCAGGTGAGGGCCGGAGCTGGGGGGGGGGGGGAGGCTGACCCTGCAGGGGGACAGCCCCTGGCAGGTGAGGGCCGGAGCTGGGGGGGGAAGCTGACCCTGCAGGGGGAGAGCCCCTGGCAGGTGAGGGCCGGAGCTGGGGGGGGAGGCTGACCCTGCAGGGGGAGAGCCCCTGGCAGGTGAGGGCCCGGAGCTGGGGGGGGGCTGACCCTGCAGGGGGAGAGCCCCTGGCAGGTGAGGGCCGGAGCTGGGGGGGGAGGCTGACCCTGCAGGGGGACAGCCCCTGGCAGGTGAGAGCCCGGAGCTGGGGGGGGGGGGAGGCTGACCCTGCAGGGGGACAGCCCCTGGCAGGTGAGGGCCCGGAGCTGGGGGGGGGGGGCTGACCCTGCAGGGGGAGAGCCCCTGGCAGGTGAGGGCCGGAGCTGGGGGGGGGGGGGAGCGAGTGCTAAGGGCGCCGAGGGGGAGCGGCCGGGGCTCTATGCGGCGGGAACAGACAGTGCGACAGGGGGAAGCCGGGCCTGGCCGGGTGCGAGACCAGCTGCTCCCTCCCCTCCAGGTGGCCCTGCTGGACTCGAAGAAGAAGCTGGCCTGCGGGGCGGTGCTGGTGCACCCCAACTGGGTGCTGACCGCCGCCCACTGCATGGAGCCCTCCCGGAAGCTCACCGTCAGGCTTGGTGCGGGCTGGGGCCAGCGGGGGGGGGGGGGACGGGGGGGACAGACACACACAGGTGTGGGGACACCGCCCGGGGTGCCTGAGCTCTCCCGAAGGCAGGCGTGGGTCAGAGGCTGCCTGCGCCCTGCGCCCTGCGCCCAGCCTCCTTCCCGCGGAGGGCCGGAGCGTCAGGCCGGGCTCTGTGCCCTCCCCGCCGGGCGCTCACTCACAGGAGTGTGTGTGCCCTCCCCGCCGGGCGCTCACTACAGGAGTGTGTGTGCGGCTCAGACAAGCCCGCATCCTCCGCACCCTGGGCATCGGCGCCCTTCCCCGCCTCCTGTGGGGCCAGCTCGCCCTCTCTATCCCGGCTTCTGGGGGTGCTCGCTCCATTCTCTGCCGGCCTGCGGGGCCCGCGGCCGGAGGGGACCTGGGTCCGAGTGGCCCAGACCGGGCTTCCCGGCAGGTCGGCCCCTCCGTCCTCCCGCTGGGCCCTGCTGCTCCTGCCCCCCCCACCCCACCCCACGGCAGGCCCCGGCGCCCGGCTGGCAGCGTCCCCGGGCGTCCGCGTCTCCGACCAGATTCCGCCCTCCCGACAGACCGCGGCCCTCCGTGCGGACGGGGCCCCCCGGTGTACAGGCCGCAGGCCGCTGACCGCCCCTCTGCCCGCAGGGGAGTACGACCTGCGGCGCCGGGAGAAGGGGGAGGTGGACCTGGACATCACGGAGGTCCTCGTGCACCCCAACTACAGCAGGAGCACCTCGGACAACGACATCGCCCTGCTCCGCCTGGCGCGGGCCGCCTCCCTCTCGCAGACCGTGGTGCCCGTCTGCCTCCCGGACGGCGGCCTGGCGGAGCGCGAGCTGGCGCGGGAGGGCCGGGACACCGTGGTCACCGGCTGGGGCTTCCGCAGCGAGACCGGGCGGAACCGCACCTCCATCCTCAGCTTCATCAGGGTCCCCGTGGCCCCGCAGGGCCGGTGCGCCCAGGTCATGCACCACGCGGTCTCGGAGAACATGCTGTGCGCGGGCATCCTGGGGGACCCGCGGGACGCCTGCGAGGGCGACAGCGGGGGGCCCATGGTGGCCTCCTTCCGCGGCACCTGGTTCCTCGTGGGGCTGGTGAGCTGGGGCGAGGGCTGCGGGCGCCTGCACAACTACGGCGTCTACACCCGGGTCAGCCGCTACCTCGACTGGATCCACGGCCACATGGGCGCCGCGGCGGCGCCCCCGGGCGGCCCGGGGCCCTAGCGCCCGCCCCGCGGCCCGAGGGCATTAAAGGGCCTCCCCTCGCACCGGGCTGTGTGTCTCCGTCTCCGTCTCTGGGGGCGGGAAGGAGGAGTTACTGAGGCGCCCTGAGCTCGCCCCACAGCAGGCCCGTGGGGTGGGGAAGAGCACATCCGGGTTCTGTGGGGCCTGAAGCCGCTCACACCTGGGGACTTTCTTTATGAAAAAGAATTTTTAAAAATGACGTCAGCCCTGCGAGAGCCTCGGCCGCGGTGGGCCTGGGCGGCCTGGGCTCACCCAGAACGGGCCGGGCCGGAGGCTGCGGCTGAGCCAGGGTCCGCACCCAGGTCTGCTCCCGCCCCGGCTCCGCACCCTCCCAGACAGACAGACAGACGGACAGACAGACGGACAGACAGATGCAGTGCGCCGTGCACCCCGGGGGGCTGGGGTGTTATCTGGGCCAGAATGTCTCCAGTGCGGGGGCGGGGGGGGGCGGAGAGAGGCCGAGGCTGTCCTGGCCAGCTGACGGGCAAGACAGTGACCCCGAGAGGTGAGGGCAGCCTCTCGCGGGGGGCGGGAGCCACCACCCGAGCTTGGTCCGAGTGCGAGGCCGCAGTCCTCCCCCCCCCCCCCCCTGCAGGCGGCAGTGCCACAGGCGGGAGCAGGGCGCGGCCTGGCTGTGCGCTGGCCCGGCAGAGCTCTCCTCGGACCCTGGCTGGGCCGACTCAGGGTCCGTGCCCAGACACAGACCTAAAGCGCCCAGGGGCTGTCAGCCTGCCAGGGCCTGAGACCCCAGCCTCTCCTGCCCGGGCCGCAGACTCAGGGCCCGGAGCTCGGAGACAGCCTGGGAGGGTGCCTGGTGAGGGTGCCAGGGCGTCAGCACCACGGGGCTCGGCCAGCGGGCGCCCGGACCCGAGTCCGCCCCCGTGTGAGCGGAGGAGGCCTGGACCGGCCGCGGCGTTCCCTGCGTCGGCGGCGAGAGGGTCGGAGGACGACGCGGAGAGGGAGGAAGCCAGGCCCCAGGCAGGAACCATCGGCTGGTTAGCACCGGGCGTGAGCCACGCTGGCCGGGGGCGGGATGGGCTGAGGGGTGGTGTGCTGGAGGGCTGTGCCATCAGAGTGCCGGTTGGGTCTCCGGTCAGGTGCTTCGCCAGCCCGGCAGACGGCCCCGAGGATGGCCCGGGCACCTGCCGCCTGCTTGCCGGGGAAGCCGTGGGATGGTGAGGCACACACACGGCAGTTAGCGTCTCTGGGAGCGGCCCTGAGGGCAAACAAAACAAGAACAAAAATGCAGCTTTTAAACCAACACGGTAAAACTTGACCTGTCCCATAGAAAAAGGGTTAAAAAAACCAACCAGCATGGAGGCCACCGCCTTTCTATCAGCCAACAGCGACCACGAGGACACGAGAAGGAAAAGCATAACATCAGTGCCAATCACCTGTGAAAAGTCAGGAGAAAGGGAGCCACTTTAAAACGGAGCGCAGCTGCCATCCTGGGAGCCACCATCCCGGGAGCCGCCATCCCGGGAGCCGCCATCCCGGGAGCCGCCATCCTGGGAGCCGCCATCCCGGGAGCCGCCATCCCGGGAGCTGCCATCCCGGGAGCTGTCACCCCGGGAGCCGCCATCCCGGGAGCTGCCATCCTGGGAGCCGTCACCCCGGGAGCTGCCATCCCGGGAGCTGCCATCCCGGGAGCTGCCATCCCGGGAGCTGTCATCCCGGGAGCTGTCACCCCGGGAGCTGTCATCCCGGGAGCCGCCATTCCGGGAGCCGCCATCCCGGGAGCCGTCACCCCGGGAGCCGCCATCCCGGGAGCCGTCACCCCGGGAGCCGTCATCCCGGGAGCCGTCATCCCGGGAGCTGTCACCCCGGGAGCCGCCATCCCGGGAGCTGTCATCCCGGGAGCTGTCATCCCGGGAGCCGCCATCCCGGGAGCTGCCATCCTGGGAGCTGTCACCCCGGGAGCTGCCATCCCGGGAGCTGCCATCCCGGGAGCTGCCATCCTGGGAGCTGTCACCCCGGGAGCTGTCATCCCGGGAGCCGTCATCCCGGGAGCTGTCATCCCGGGAGCTGTCATCCCGGGAGCCGCCATCCCGGGAGCCGCCATCCTGGGAGCCGCCATCCCGGGAGCCGCCATCCCGGGAGCCGCCATCCCGGGAGCCGCCATCCTGGGAGCCGCCATCCCGGGAGCCGCCATCCCGGGAGCTGCCATCCCGGGAGCTGTCACCCCGGGAGCCGCCATCCCGGGAGCTGCCATCCTGGGAGCCGTCACCCCGGGAGCTGCCATCCCGGGAGCTGCCATCCCGGGAGCTGCCATCCCGGGAGCTGTCATCCCGGGAGCTGTCACCCCGGGAGCTGTCATCCCGGGAGCCGCCATTCCGGGAGCCGCCATCCCGGGAGCCGTCACCCCGGGAGCCGCCATCCCGGGAGCCGTCACCCCGGGAGCCGTCATCCCGGGAGCCGTCATCCCGGGAGCTGTCACCCCGGGAGCCGCCATCCCGGGAGCTGTCATCCCGGGAGCTGTCATCCCGGGAGCCGCCATCCCGGGAGCTGCCATCCTGGGAGCTGTCACCCCGGGAGCTGCCATCCCGGGAGCTGCCATCCCGGGAGCTGCCATCCTGGGAGCTGTCACCCCGGGAGCTGTCATCCCGGGAGCCGTCATCCCGGGAGCTGTCATCCCGGGAGCTGTCATCCCGGGAGCCGCCATCCCGGGAGCTGCCATCCTGGGAGCTGCCATCCCGGGAGCCGCCATACCGGGAGCTGCCATCCCGGGAGCTGTCATCCCGGGAGCCGCCATCCCGGGAGCTGCCATCCTGGGAGCTGTCACCCCGGGAGCTGCCATCCCGGGAGCTGTCACCCCGGGAGCTGCCATCCCGGGAGCCGTCACCCCGGGAGCTGTCATCCCGGGAGCTGTCACCCCGGGAGCTGTCACCCCGGGAGCCGCCATCCCGGGAGCTGTCATCCCGGGAGCCGTCACCCCGGGAGCCGCCATCCCGGGAGCTGTCATCCCGGGAGCCGCCATCCCGGGAGCTGTCATCCCGGGAGCCGCCATCCCGGGGAGCTGCCAGGATGCCAGGATGGTGGAGGGGAGCAATAGAGGGGGGAAATGAGGAACATTTGTAATAATATGAACAATAAAGATTTATTTTAAAAATAAATAAATAAATAAAAATTGGGAGTCTGGTTAAGGTCAGGGGGGGAAGGTCCATCTTCCGTAGCTATTTCCTGCTGAGAGGGGGTGTTGTCAGGGGAGTCCACCCAGGGTTTCAAGGATTCTGGTGACATAGGTGTCTTTAGGTTCTGAATTCAGATAGATCTCACCCACCTTCTGGTTGGTGAACACCTGCATTCTGTTCTGCAAAAAACTACTAGCTTACTGGGGCTGCATCTACACTGGGTGAGAGACGGATGAGAGCACAGGCTCCTGTCCAGCTGATGGGAGACAGAAGTATGTGTCTTCCCCACAGAGGAAGAAGAATCCCTGATCATGGAGACAGGCTGGAAGGTGTGGGGAGAAGAGGTGGGCTAAAGGGCACGAGGTTCCTTTTCCCAGTTCCGCACTCCAAGCTGAGAGAGTGGTCACCATGGTGCTGCCAATAAGGGTGACAGATGAGTGACAGATGGTATTGCAGTGAAAGCGGGAGGGAACGCCAGAATGGGCTCTTATCCAAGAGAAAAGGGAAGGGAAGGGAAGGAGCAGTGGACGCTGAGGCTGGAGAAGAGGCAGGGGGGAGGGAGTAGTCCCACAGCCTGTTCCCAGGCCTACAGCTGCCCGAGTCCCAGACCGCCACGTCTTTCCTATAGATAACGATCACAGAGGATAAAAGAAGAGGAGGCGTGTACAGTCCCAGGAAAGGCTCGGCCTGTGGGAGAGAGTGACCCGGAGGCAGGTGACTGCGGCTGGGACAACTGGGCTTTTTGAGGGGAGGCACTGCAGCCCTGGCCGGGCACCGAGCTAGAATGAGAAAAGAGTGAGTGGGGGAATTTGGTAAGATGCAGTGTAGACGTGAGGTAGCTAATGGCTGTGAGACTGTCCATCACCCCCCATAACAGAGGCTGAGGAGGGTCCCAGTGGGTTCGGAGAGGGCAGAATGAGTGCCCCAGGGTCAATTGAAAGGAGATCGGCTTACCTGCCACCACAGTCGTCCCCGAGGCTCCGTCCTGGCGATGTGAGTCTGTGGGGCCCTGGCAGGGCCTGGCAGCTTC
Source organism: Vespertilio murinus (assembly GCA_963924515.1). NCBI lineage: Eukaryota > Metazoa > Chordata > Mammalia > Chiroptera > Vespertilionidae > Vespertilio > Vespertilio murinus. Next base: position 6,081,260 of record OZ004711.1, read on the forward strand.
TTCGGTGGCCAGTCCCAGGGGGTCTGGACCCAGAGGGTGGCCACGCTGGACTGGCTGAGGCCAGACCCGGAGGAGCCAGACTGCAGTCTGATTCCCAGTGGCCTTCCCTCCGCACCTTGGGCAGGGCCCGGGCGGGGTGTCGGGTTTGGGCAGGACTTGGCCTGTGTCCTTCCTGCTGCATGTGAAGGAGGGCCCGGAGGAGGCTGAGCCCCTGACTTACCCTGGGCTGGAGGACCGGCACTTGGTTTGGGGTTTGAATGCGATGGCAGGAGCTGGCAGGCCCCCTACTGGTCCTCAGCCTCGGCCTGATCTCGCCTTTGATTTTGGATTTGGGTCTCCTTGACTCTATTATTAAAGACCCTAAAGGTCAGGTTAATGGGGTCTTTTTGAGGGATTTGAGGACCTGTATCTATTTTTTTGAAGTTTGTGGTATATGTTGGGGAGTAAAGGTGGTCAGGTCAGTGGAAAAAGAAACCTGAGATGCCTCTCAATCTGTGAGGCTGGACATAGAGAATGCGGCATGGACTCAGATACACCCTCAGTTCCTGCTGCCGCCCTCAGGGGTGGAATGGACATGGGACTAGAGGACGCTATTGCGGAAGGCAGTCTTTACGTGGCCTGAGAGTGAGTATTAGATGGGAAAGGCTGTTTTGGAGCTCACGTTCTCAGGAAGATCAGAAAGTGAGAAGGGAATGGCCAGCCCCCTGTGAATTTGGTTGCTGGTGGTCACGGGGGCAGAGATTCGGCGGAGAGTACAGGGGAAGGCGGGCGGTTAGAGTTCTCAGGGGTAGAGCATGGGGTGCGGATTCTGCAGCTGGGTTGTAAGGAGGTGACAGGAATGAGACACATGGAGAGGAATGATCCCACTGGGTCGAAAGAGCAGTCAGAAGACAAAGAAAGGAGCTGAGAGGGGAAAGAGGACTCTGCCAGGGTGGAACATGAGGGGCGAGAGCGGGGGCAGGGGGCGGGGAGCCTGTTTGTAGGGACCTCTGAGGCCTCCCTGTCTGGTGGCAAAAATTATCTAGGTCTTGGAGAATATTTGAATTGAAAGTGCCATTTTGGGCCACAGAGACATTGTAGAGTTTATATTGTGGCCAGGTAGGGTTATAGAAAAAAATGAGCTCCTTTGGTTTGATCTATCCAGAAAGACCAAGGGTTGAGTGCTAGGCAAGGAGACACCCTAAGGGTGTGTACAGGGGGTTTGGACTGAGAGGCTCCCAGGAACCTTCCCGGAGGGAAGGGCCACCGGGAAGCTGGAGAGGAGAGAAGAAGCGTCCTCCTTTTCCCTCCGCCAACCTGCAGAGAGAAGAGGAGAGAAGGTTCCAAGGTCGTCACCCTGGGACCTTCCCCATGGAGTAGAGCAGGTTCCCAGCCAGGCGCCCGGGCTGTCGTAGCTGAGTAGATGGGGAACTATGAGGCCCTTCCAGGCCCAGGGAACGATGGGGGGGGGGGGGGGGGATCGGGAAAGTCCCTGAAGCCTACCAGTGAGGAAGCGACCAGTTCTTCACGTGTGCTGGAATGGCAGGGTTCGAGAGGTGTCCAGAGTGGGCCAATCAACTCAGAACCATGCCCCCGAGCAGAGCCAGAGCAGGAGTCAGAAGCCTGGGGCTAGGCTCGAGGACCGGCCATGCTCCCGGGCATCTCTCCCAGACTTCAGCGCCAAACGAAAGGTGAGACGGAGGCCGGAGACAGGACTACAGGCTTCATCAGAGAAGGACCCTGCCGGGCTGTCTCACAAGGGGGAGGAGCAGCACGTGCAGAGGGGAGCACGCCCTTTGAGGGGAGGAATGGGGAGGGATGGGGCTTAGGACACTCCGCACACGCTGATTGGTGGCTTCATATAAGGCACACGATTAGGCACTTAGGTACTTAGGAATCGGGGCTTAGGGTATTTGGCAGGTGCTGACTGGTGGTTCAGTGTACAGTCCATAGAAGGTGCTTAGGAACGTCCCGGCCGCAGGTGCAGGCTAGGTCACACTCCGCCCACCAGATGGGGGAGGGGAGCATCTTTCACTCGCGGCCTAACTTGGCTCTCGAGACTCCGGGTTGTTCGGAGGCCTGCTGCGTGGGAGGCAAGACCCAGGCCCACAGCACAAGAAGACCCAGGCCCACAGCACGGCGGCGGTGCAGTGAGGGCTGAACCCCAGGCTCCCTCCCCCGCCCTCCACCCCGCACCAGAGCACCAGGCCACAGGGCGGCAGCCGGTCCCGAGACCTCCCCTCAGGGAGGACCGTGCAGCACAGGTTGTGAAAAATCAAAGCTGCCCGTGCAACTGGCTAAACAGTCAGATGGTACAGAGGGGTCACAGTGCCACCCTCCCCCGCCTCGGCCCCTCCTTTCTCTTATGCTGACAAGTACTTTCTATTGATTTTCTTTCAAGTTCACTAATTCTATCTTCTTGCTCCAATTCCTGTGAAACCTTAAAGTACATGACCAACTTCAGATGTCAAAAATTTAAGTTCTAGCCGAAACCGGTTTGGCTCAGTGGATAGAGCGTCTGTCTGCGGACTGAAAGGTCCCAGGTTCGATTCCGGTCAAGGGCATGTACCTTGGCTGCGGGCACATCCCCGGTAGGGGGTGTGCAAGAGGCAGCTGGTCGATGTTTCTCTCTCATTGACGTTTCTAGCTCTCTATTTCTCTCCCTTCCTCTCTGTAAAATATCAGTAAAAAATATATTTTTTAAAAAAAATTAAGTTCTACAGTGTCCATATGATTTTTCTTTACATATTCATTTCTTTGCGAACACTATCTTTTTACCCACTTTTCTTCTATCTTTTTTTGTTTGTTTGTTTTTCTTTGGTAATCCTCACCCAAGGATATTTTTCCATTCATTTTTTCTAAAGATTTTTATTTTTTTATTTTTATTGTTTTAAAAATATTTTTTATTGATTTTTTACAGAGAGGAAGAGAGAGGGATAGAGAGAGTTAAAAACATTGATGAGAGAGAATCATCGATCAGCCACCTCTTGCACACCCCCTACTGGGGATGTGCCCGCAACCAAGGTACATGCCCTTGACTGGAATCTAGCCCGGGACCTTTCAGTCCGCAGGCCGACGCTCTATCCACTGAACCAAACTGGTTTCAGCTAGATTTTTATTTTTAACCCCTGGCGGGGGTTGTGTGAGAGGCATCTGATCCATGATTCTAACTCTCTATCCCTCTCCTCCTGTCTGTAATAAGTCAATAAAATATATATTTTTAAAAATCTTTATTGATGCTGAAACTGGTTTGGCTTAGTGGATAGAGCGTCAGCCTGTGGACTGAAAGGTCCTGGGTTCAATTCAATTCCAGTGGGGGGAGGGGTGCAAGAGGCGGCTGATCGATGATTCTCTCTCATCGATGTTTCTGACTCTCTATCCCTCTCCCTTCCTCTCTGTAAAAAAATCAATAAAATATATATTTTTAAAATCTTTATTGATGAAAGTATTACATAGATTTTCCTTTTTCTCATTAACCTCTTCTAGCCTGCTCCCTCCCACCCACTCCCCCCACCTCCAGCCCAGGACCTAACACCCACTGTCCGTGTCCACAGGTTTTGCACACATGCACACGAGTTCATTGGTTCATCTCTTCCCACCTGCCTTCCCTCTGAGGTTTAATAGTTTGTTAATGCTTCTATAATTCAAGGTCTATTTTTGATAATCAGTTTATTTGGTTCATTAAATTCCTCATATGAGTGAGATCATGTGATACTTATGAGTGAGATCATGTGATACACTGACTGGCTTATTTCGCTCCTCACAATATTCTCCAGGTTCATCCATGCTGTTGCAATGGTAAGAGTTCTTTCTTTTTTATTGCTGCAGAGTATTCCATTGTCTATATGCACCATAGTTTTTTTTATTAATTCATCTAATGATGGGAACTTACACTGTTTCCAAATCTCAGCTATTATAAATTGTGCTGCTATGAAGATAGTGTTGCATATATTCTTTCAGTTTGGTGTTTCTGGTTTTTTTGGATATATTCCTAGAAGTGGGATTACTGGGTCAAATGGGAATCCATTTTTAATTTTTTGAGGAAACTCCACACTGTTCTCCACAGTGGCTGTCCCAGTCGGCATTCCCACCAGCAGTGCACGAGGCTTCCCTTTCCTCCTCAGCCTCCCAGCACTTGGCTCTGTTGATTTGTTGATCACAGCCATTCTGACAGGTGTGATGGTACCTCATTGTCATTTTGATTTGCATTTCTCGGATGATTAGTGACTTGAAGCATTTTTTCAGGTCTCCTGGCCATCTGTATGTCCATCTTGGAGGAGTGTCTATTTAGGTCCTTTGCCTATTTTTTAAATTGGATTGTTTATCTTCCTTTTGTTAAGTTGTATGAGTTCCCTATGCATGTTGAAGATTCTCAACATTTCCAACATATATACAACTTAAAACAATTCATACAACTCATACAACTTAACAAAAGGAAGATAAACAATCCAATTAAAAATGGGCAATCCAATTAAATATGCTAAATATTAAATATGGCAAATATGTTGTCCCATGCAGTGGGCTCTCTTGTTGTTTTATTGATGGTTTCTTTTGCTATACAGAAGCTTTTTATTTCTATATAATCCCATTTGTTTATTTTCTCCTTAGTTTCCATAGCCCTAGGAAACGTATTGTTAAACATATTGCTACAAGAAATGTCTGAGATTTTGGTTTCTTCTAGGACTTTTATGGTTTCACATCTTACATTTAAGTCTTTTATCCATTTGAGTTTATTTTTGTGTATGGTGCTCTAGTTGCTGGTCTAGTTTCATTTTTTGCATTTACCTTTCCAATTTTACGAGCACCATTTATTGAAGAGACTATCTTGATTCCATTGTATGCTCTTGCCTCCTTTGTCAAATATTAATTGAGCATAATGGCTTGGATTGACTTCTGGGGTCTCTGTTCTGTTCCATTGACCTATATGCCTGTTATTGTGCCCGTACCAGGCTGTTTTGAGCACAGTGACTTTGTAGTATAACTTGATATCTGGTATTGTGATTCCTCTAACTTTGTTCTTCTTTCTCAAGATTGCTGTGGACATTCAGGTCTTTTTTGGTTCCATATAAATTTTTGGAGTGTTTGTTCTAGGTCTTTGAAATGTGCCATTGGTATTTTAATAGGGATTGCACTGAATCTATAGATTGCTTCAGATAGTATGAACATTTTAATGATGTTGATTCTACCAACCCATGGACATGGTATGTTCTTCCACTTGTTTACATCTTCCTCTATCTCTTTTTTCTATGTCTTGTAGTTTTCAGAGTACAGGACTTTTACCTCCTTAGCTTAGTTTGTTCCTAAGTATCTTAATTTTTTGTAGAAATGATAAATGGGATTTATTTCTTTTTTAGTTCCACTTTCTGAGAGTTCACTTTTGGTATATAAAAAGGCTATGAATTTTTGAGTCTTAATTTTGTATCCTGCTATGCTTCCAAATTCATTTATTAATTCTAGTAATTTTTGATGGAGTCTTTAGGGTTTTCTATGTACAACATCATGTCATCTGTGAATAATGAGAATTTTAATTCTTCCTTTCCAATTTGGATACATTTTATTTCTTCTTCTTATCTGATCCCTATGGCCAGGACCTCAAGTACAGTATTAAATAAGAATGGTGAAAGAGGGCATCCCTGTCTTGTTTTCTCCATATATATAGTGTTTTCTCTCTCTCTCTCTCTCTCTCTCTCTCTCTCTCTCTCTCTCTCTCTCTCATATATATATATATATATATATATATATATATATATATATATTCTCCTTTTTCTTTTCTCTCTTAGCTTTTTTTTTCTTTTTCTTTTCTCTCTTAGCTTTTTCTCTCTCTTCAATATCATATGGTGTCTCTTTTTTCTTCCCTAATTCTCTTTTCTCAGGTGGTCACTTATATTGGGGTTATTGATGTTGTGAGTACATTCGTGCTTTGTTCCTTTGAGTCGTGTCTTGTTGAGGTGAATTTTATCCTGTCTGGCTGTCATAGTTATATTAATGTGATGTTTTATAATGTTATAGTTATATTAGTGCCATGTTTGATTTTTATTTTAAGGATTTAAAACAGTGTGAGAATAATTATTTGTGTGATTTAAAATAGGAGTGAGAGCATTTACTTTTATGAGTGATTTAAAACGGTGTGAGAATAATTATTTGTGTGATTAAAATAGGAGTAAAGCATTTACTTTTTATTTTTATTTTTTAAAATTTATTAAGGTATTATATGTGTACATAGCTTACCATTGCGCATGCCCTCTCCCATTCATGCCCTCCCTCCCCAGAGTTCTGTGTTCGTTGGTTGTACTTATATGCATGCATACCAGTCCTTCGGTTGTTCTCTTATCTCCCCCCAGGTCTCTTTTCCCTTCCCGGTGTCATTTGACAATCTGCTTGTTTTATGGTGACTATCTCAGGACCACATGAATAGAATCTGCTCCTCATTTGGCAGTCTGCTTGTTTTATGGTGACTATCTCAGGACCACACGAATAGAATCTGCTCCTCCTCTGGTTCACACCGCCCCTCCCCCCGGGTCCCACTGCTTCCCCGGGGCACACGGCTCTTCCGGTGCACATGTCTCCCCCGGGGCACATGGCTCACCCGGGGCACACGGCCCCCTGGGACACACGCCTCACCCAGGGCACACGGCCTCCTGGGACACATGGCTCACCTGGGGCACATGGCCCCTCTGGGGTGCTGGGATCTCGAACTGGAGGCGCCGTGCTAGCTCCTTGCTAGCACGGCAGGTGGACTGGGATGGCTGCAGGGGGGGAGATCGAGCTCCAAGGAGTCTCAGCGGAACGGCTGCAGACAGGGAGGCCAAGCTCCGAAGCCGCCCACTCCCTGGGCCCGGGGTGGAGTGAGCTCTGTTCTTGGTGGATTTCCTTTATTCTCGGCGGCAGTGGCGGCGGCGGGTGCGGCGGAGGTGGTGGCTTTTGTGGCTCAATTTCCACTGTATTTTTAAAATCCACATGGTGGCAGCAGCACCCCTCCTTGGGGTCCCGGCAGAGGCTCTGGCTCAGCCCTGTGGCGGTAGGCCTGAAGGGCGAAGGGCTCACTGGGGCCGCGAACGGAAGGTGCTGCGCCATCTCCTCACCAGCATGGCCGGCGGGCTGGGACGGCTGTGGGCTGGCTGAGATGGCTGCCGGTGGGGAGACCGCGCCCAAAGGTGTCTCATTCGGGGCGGAAGCGGAGCAGCTGCGGACGCGGAGGCCAAGTCCCGAAGCCGCCCATTCCCTGGGCCCGGGGCGGAGTGAGCTCTGTTCTCCGTGGGCTTCCCTCATTCCTGGCAGCAGCAGCTCCGGCGGGTCCGGTTCCACCGTAGTTTTAAACTCCACATGGTGCCGAAACCGGTTTGGCTCAGTGGTAGAGCATCGGTCTGCGGACTGAAAGGTCCCGGGTTCGATTCCGGTCAGGGGCATGTACATTGGTTGTGGGCACATCCCCGGTAGGGGGTGTGCAAGAGGCAGCTGGTCGATGTTTCTCTCTCATCGACATTTCTAGCTCTCTCTCTCCCTTCCTCTCTGTGAAATATCAATAATAAAAAAAACAAAACAAAACAAAAAAAACAACTCCACATGGCAGCAGCGGCACCTTGCTTTGTGTCTAGTTGTAGCCATCCCATTCCGCCAGCTTTCCTGTGGGTCTGGTGCGATCCCTTTCGATTTTAGCTGTTGTTTTTTTCCAAATTGTTGATGAGGTGGCAGCTTAGGAGACTACCTAGGCCGCCATCTTGTTTCAGTCTCCTAAAGCATTTACTTTTATGAGTGACTTATAGTTTAAGTGTGAATTGTATTTCTGATCTTATTCTGATTTTATTTTAAGTAAAATAAATTATTTGAAGTGTGTTTTAGGCTTAGTATAAGTAACTCCATTTAGTGTGACTTGAATCCATTTTGTAAAACTTGAGTTTTAAGAGTGGCTTTGAGCCTCTAACTGTGTGAACGCCCTGACATGTGCTTATCTTGGAATGAAGTAACTGTGTGGACGCCCTGACAAGTGTCTATCTGTAAAGCTGGAAACTGAGGCAAAAGGTGCCTGGAGAGCGCCCGATAGCACACACTGAAGACCCATTGGTGGCACCCAGATGGCACGAGGAACTGCCCAGTATTGGCCATAAAAGAAGGGACCTAGAGGCACTGGGCAGAGACCACCAAGGGGCCCGCCACCCGACGTGATTTCTCTGCTCCCTTCTCCCTGTTTGAGATACTGCATGAAACTCTGCCTGAGTGAGCTGTCACTCTGCCTGTGAGCCTGTGAACGAAAACAGCCACTTGCTGACCTGATGAGCTCAGGGAAGGCCTGCGTGGCAGTCTTGCAGACTCAGAGACCTGAAGTAACCACAAAGGATGGTTTGAAAATTAAATATCTAACTTCCAACAGGTTATAGTGGGCAGTCATTTTCTAGGCCAATGTTTCCCAGACAAAGATCAGCTTTGATCTTTACTGAGCCCATCTGCCTTCCTGCCTCTAAGATAACCTATCTGTGAGATGTCTGAGTAACTTGTAACTTCCCTTTTCTCTGGAGCCCCTGGGGTACAACCAAATGTGTTGGGTGCCAGGACAGATGCCTCCAATTCCTTCATTATCATGTTAATTGTTCCTGCACTCACCTAAGTAAGCGTCCATCATTTTACTTTTTATCCAATCCCAGGGCTTTCCCACCGGCTTGCTTTCTCCCGCCTCCTTACTCCATCACTAATGAATATTCATGTAACCCACCTATGTCCCTCCTTTGATTTCTATGAATACAGAAATGTAACCCGCCATTCTTTGGAGCATTATCTCAATCCGTTGAGGTTCTGCTTCCCAGCAATTGTCGACAGTTTGGCTCAAATAAACTCACAAAAAATTCCTTTACAGGTTTCAATGGTTTTTTTTCGTTAACAAGCCGAACCTCTGAGGCCTCGTTCCTGACGGAGACGCTGCCGCAACGTGTTCCTGGCCAGTGTGTGTGTGTGTGTGTGTGTGTGTGTGTGTGTGTGTGTGGGCGCGGATCTGCAGGTGACCTGCCTAGGCTTCTGGAAACCACCAGGACTCTGGTAAATAAACCTTGGGATTCATGCATTCTAACTCTTGTTTCTGTGTTTAGTTTATGCTCGGTCGATTTTAATTAAGTACTGTGGTCAACCTGTATAAGTCCAGTTCTCTGGCTGAGGGACCCCAGTCACCTGTGCATAAAGTTCCCAGCTGAGGGTGAATTGGAACACTGGCCGATGTGCTAGAGAGTGAGCCACATAACCAGACACCTGGAGAGGAAACTCCATCCACGAATGGGTCAATAACATCCCAGACCCAACCACAGAGGCAGGAAGAAGGTGGCAGTGAGGGAGAGTGTGAAGGAGGGGTGTGTGGTCAGGTGGTGTGTGTGTGTGTGTGTGTGTGTGTGTGTGTGTGTGTGTGTCACAGTTAGATCCCACAGGACATTCAGGGGTAGGCTAATCAGGCTCACCTAACTAGGCAGCCTCTGCTACCATTGCAAACAGTACCAGGAGGCTGGCTCTTCCTCAGAAGCCTAGACTTTTTTAAAAATATATTTTATTGATATTTTACAGAGAGGGAGAGAGATAGAGAGCTAGAAACGTCGATGATGAGAGAGAATCATCGATCAGCTGCCTCTTGCACACCCCCTACTGGGGATGTGCCCGCAGCCAAGGTACATGCCCTTGACTGGAATCGAACCTGGGACCTTTCAGTCTGCAGACCGACGCTCTGCCACTGAGCCAAACTGGTTTCGGCAAAAGCCTAGACTTTTTGAAGAGGAAATGCCGGAACAGAAACCTAACATTGTCACTGGTAGTAAAATGTAAAGGGAGCTGGCCAACCTTGATGGCTCTGAATGGTCAGAGTTATTAACTCATTGACTCTAGGTTGAATCACTGGTGGTAAAATGTAAGAAGAGCTGGCTAACTGAAACCAAACATTGTCACTGGTAGTAAAATGCAAAAAGAGATGGCCAAACTCAATGGCTCTGAATGGTCTGAGCTATTAACTCATTGTCTAGTTCAGATTGTGGAGGTTGAGGCAACTTTAATTTGTTAATCACATGTAAATTATATAGAAACTTAACTCTTGTTTATATATCTTTTTTAAAATTTAATAAATCTTTATTGTTCATATTACAGGTGTTCCTTTCCCCCCCCATAGCTCCCTCCACCTGGTTCCCATCCCACCCTCTTCCCTTACTTCCCCCCACACTCATTTATAGGTGTACGATTTTTGTTCAGTCTATTCCCTCACCCCCCACACCCCCTTTCCCCTGAGAGTTGTCAGTCCACTCCCTTTCTATGCCCTGGATTCTATTATATTCACCAGTTTATTCTCTTCATCAGATTTAATTCACTTGATTTTTATTTATTATTATTTTTTAAAATTTTATTTTATTAAGGTATTATCTGTGTACATAGCTTACCATTGCCCCCCCCCACCTCCCATTTATGCCCTCCCTCCCCAGAGTTCTGTGTTCATTGGTTGTACTTATGTTCATGCATACCAGTCCCTCGGTTGTTCTCCTATCTCCCCCCAGGTCTCCTTCCCCTCCCCGCTGTCATGTGACAATCTGCTTGTTTTATGGTGACCATCTTAGTACCCCATGAATAGAATCTGCTCCTCATTTGGCAGTCTGCTTGTTTTATGGTGACTATCTCAGGACCATATGAATAGAGTCCGCTCCTCCTCTGGTTTACACCGCCCCTTCCCCTGGGTCCCACTGCTTCCCCTGGGACACACGGCTCGCCCGGGGCACACTGCACCTTGGGACACTCAGCTCACCCGGGGCACTCGGCCCCCTGGGACACTCAGCTCACCCGGGGCACACGGCCCCCTGGGACACTCTGCTCACCCGGGGCACTCGGCCCCCTGGGACACGCGGCTCACCTGGGGCATTCGGCCCCACGGGACACTCGGCTCACCCGGGGCACTCGGCCCCCTGGGACACACGGCTCACCCGGGGAACACGGCCCCCTGGGACACTCGGCTCACCTGGGGAACTCGGCCCCCTGGGACACACGGTTCACCCGGGATCCCCTTCCCCTTTGGGGGGTACGGCTCACCCGGGGCACACGGCCCCCTGGGACACTCGGCTCACCCGGGGCACACGGCCCCTCTAGGGTGTTGGGGTCGCATATTGGAGGCGCCGAGCTAGCTCCTTGCTAGCATGGCGGGCAGGCTGGGACAGCTGCAGTTGGGCTGAGATGGTTGCAGGCGGGGGAACCACCTTCAAAGGTGTCTCGTTCGGTGTGGGAGCGGAGCAGCTGCAGACATGGAGGCTAAGTTCTGAGGTCACCCATTCCCTGAGCCCAAGGCGTGGTGAGCTCTGTTCTTGGTGGATTTCCTTTATTCTCGGCGGCGGTGGCGGGTGGCGGTGCCAGGTGCAGCAGTGACGGTCGCTCCTGTGGTTCAATTACCACTGTAGTTTTAAAGTTCACATGGCGGTGGTGGCGAGAGCTTCGGCTTGGCCATGTGGCATCGGAGGATGGGCTTGCCTGGGCGGCTAATGGAAGGCGCCGTGCCATTTCCTCACCAGCGCGCTCCATCTCCCTCCCAGCATGGTGGGTGTGCTGGGAAGATTGTGGGTGGGCTGTGATGGCTGCATGGGGAGAGTCCGCCCTCAATGGTGTCCTCTTTGTTGCGGATGTGGAGCTGCTGTGGATGCAGAGGCTAATTTCTGAAGCCACACTCTCTATGAGCCCGGTGTGTAGTGAGCTCTGATTTCGGTGGATTCCCATTCTTGGGGGCGGCAGTGGGTGCGGCAGCGATGGTAGCTCCTGTGGCTCAATTTCCCCTGTAGTTTTAAAATCCGCATGGTGGTAGTGTCTGATGCTTTGGCCTGGCCATGTGGCAGCGGAGAGAGGATTCTCCGGGTCTGCCAATGGAAGGCGTAGTGCCAGCACAGCGCGCGCGAAGGCCTGGCAGAGCAGGCCGCGGGCGGTGGCGGAGAGTCCCGCTGGCGCGCGCTAAGGCAGGGCCAAGCCGGTCGTGGGCAGTGGCGGAGAGTCCCCGCAATGTCTTAGTCTTTCAGACTTAGTGGAACGCTTCCCCTGAGCCAGGACAAGCAGTACCACCACAAATATTGGCCAGCTCAGTGCTGCCCCTCTACAGGTGACAATAGGGGCATCCTCACCTCGGTAGGCCTTTGCTCTTGGAGGTCTTAACCAGTGGAAGGCAGCACGGTACAGAACTGCCCCACCTTCTCAGTCCTCCGCTAATTCACTTGATTTTTAGATTCACTTGTTGATAGATATGTATTTGTTGTTCATAATTTTTATCTTTAACCTTTTCTTCCTCTTCTTAAAGAATACCTTTCAGCATTTTACAAAATACTAGTTTGGTTTTGATGAACTTCTTTAGCTTTTTCTTATCTGTGAAGCTCTTTAGCAGACCTTCAATTCTAAATGATAGCTTTGCAGGGTAATCTTTTTAAGAAATATATATTTTATTGATATTTTACAGAGAGGAAGGGAGAGAGATAGAGAGCCAGAAACGTCGATGAGAGAGAAACATCGACCAGCTGCCTCTTGCACACACCCTACCGGGGATGTGCCTGCAACCAATGTACATGCCCTTGACCCAAATCGAACCTGGGACCTTTCAGTCCACAGACCGACGCTCTACCACTGAGTCAAATCGACCTTGGCAAGGGTAGAGTAATCTTGGTTGTAGGTTCTTGCTACTCATCACTTAGAATATTCTTGCCACTTCCTTCTGGTCTACATAGTTTCTGTTGAGAAATCAGCTGACAGTAGTATGGGTGCTCCCTTGTAGGTAATTAATTGTTTTCTCTTGCTGCTTTTAAAATTCTCTCTTTTGCCGAGACCGGTTTGGCTCAGTGGATAGAGCGTCGGCCTGGGGACTGAAAGGTCCCAGGTTCGATTCCGGTCAAGGGCATGTACCTTGGTTGCAGGCACATCCCCAGTAGGGGGTGTGCAAGAGGCAGCTGATCGATGATTCTCTCTCATCGATGTTTCTAACTCTCCCTCGCTCTTCCTCACTGTAAAAAATCAATAAAATATATTTTTTAAAAATTAAAAAAAATTCTCTATCTTTTGCTCTTAAAATTTTAATTATGATGTGTCTTGGTGTGGTCCTCTTTGGATTCCTTTTGTTTGGGATTCTGTGCACTTCCTAGACTTGTAAGTCTATTTCTTTTACCAGGTGGGGGAAGTTTTCAGTTATTGTTTTTTCAAATAGGTTTTCAGTACCTTGCTCTCTCTCTTCTGGCACCCCCATAATTCTGATGTTTGTATGCTTGAAGTTGTCCCAGAGGCTTCTTACACTATCTTCAAATTTTTGGATTCTTTTTTCTTTTAGCTTTTCCAGCTGAGTGATAATTGCTTCTTTGTATTTCAAATCTTTGACTTGATTCTTGTGTTCCTCTAGTTTGCTGTTGAGTGTCTGTATAATATTTTTTATTTCAGTCAGTGTATGTTTAATTTCTAGGTCATCCTTTTCCATATCCTCGAGGGACTAGCTAAAATTATTGGTCTTTTCTAGGAAATTTTTGAAAAACCTTATAACCGTGATTTTGAACTCTATCTCAGAATATACAAAAGTCAATTACTTTCTTATATGCCAGCACTAAATAACTGGAATTTGAAATTTAAAACACAATACCATTTACATTAATGACCTCTAAAATGAAAATACTGAAGTATACATTAACATATAGCTATGTATAAAATTTATGTGAGAAAAAATATAAAAATGAATGAAATAAAAAATCTAAATAAACCCTAGCCACTTTGACTTAGTGGATAGAGCGTTGGCCTGCAGACAGAAAGGTCACAGGTTTGATTTTGGTCAAGAGCACATGCCTGGGTTGTGGGTTTGATCCCCAGTAGGGGTGTGCAAGAGGCAGCCAATCAATGATTCTCTCTCATTATTGATGTTTCTAACTCTATCTCTCTTTCCTTCCTCTCTGAAATCAATAAAAGTGTCGACCTATGAACCAGAAGATCACAGTGCGATTCCCAGTTAGGAGGGCACATGCCTGGATTGGGGGCTCGGTCCCCCATTGCGGGGGGCATGCAGGAGGCATCCAATTGAGATCCTCTCTAGTCATTGATGTTTCTATCTCTCTTCCCTCCCCCTTCCTCTCTCTAAAATCAATAAAACATATTAAAAAAAAAAAAAAGACAGCCACAGACTGAAAGAAAATCTTTGCAAAATACACATCTGATCAAGGATTGATATCCAGTCCTCACTTAACATTGTTGATGGATTCCACAGATAAGTGAAATAACACCTAACAATACCAAGTCTAGCATAGGCTCAAGGATATAAACAAGAGGAGAAACCAAGATGGCGGCATAGGTAAACACCTAAACTGTAGCCTCGCACAATTTCGAAAATACAACTAAAAGACAAAACGGACATCATCCAGAACCACAGGAAAGCTGACTGACTGGAAATTCTACAACCAGAAGGAAAGAGAAAACAAGGAAAATCAGAGGAGTTGTGAAAGCCCGAGACACAGGTGCACATGTGTAGAGAGGACGGAGCAGGAGAGGACAGGGTGGCTGAGTGCCTGGCTGGCGTTCTCTAGCGGGAAGGAGACAAAAGCTCCAGACTGTGCTGAACCCCAGTTCCAGGCGAGATCCTGGGGACTGAGGCTCATACAGGGAGAATCTGGGCTGCAAAGCGGAAACTCAGCGGAGCAGTGAGAGGCAGAGCTCCGGAGGCATGCACATGAATGCACACAGAGGACAGACTGTTGACTGTGCCGCTGGACTGCCCTAGTGGGAAGGAGACAAAAGCTCCTGACTGTGCTCAACCTCAGTTCTGGGAGAGAATCTGGTAATCCAAATTCATTGGTGGAAGAGTAGACTGTCTGGCAGTGGGCAAAACTGGAGGGTGCCTTTCTCTCAAGAGAGGGACGCTGAGACCCAGCAACCTCATAGGGCGGGGCTGACGGGAAGCCAAGGCTGTAGGCTCCACCCTGAGACTCCGCCCCATCCAAGCTTTATTATTGCATTAACTAGGATTTCCAATATAATGCTGAATAGGAGTAATAAGAAGGGACATCTTACCTTGCTCCTGACCTTAGTGGGAAAGCATCTAGTTTCTCAGTGTTAAGTATAATGTAATCTTCAGCTTTTTAAATAAATGTTTTTTGTCAAGTTGAGAAAGTTCTCCCCCATTTCAGCTTGTTGACTTTTATAAATTGCTCCTGTATTTATTGATAAGACCATATGATTTTTCTTCTTTAGACTGTTGATCAGATAAACTACATTATTTATTTTCAAATGTTGAACCAGACTTCCATACTTGGTTATGCTGTATAATTCTTTTTATGCATTATAAGTTTTAACTTGTTAATATCTTCTCAAAATTTTTTGCATCTCTTTTATGAGAAACAGTGATCTGTAGTATTTTATTCTAATAATCTCTTTGTCTAGTATTGAGGTGTTTCTGATCTCATAAAATGAGTTAGAAAGTGTTCTCTCTGCTTTTATTTTTGGAGTAGGTTTTATAGAATGTTTGGTAGGACTTACTAGTGAACCCATTTGGCTCTGGACCTTTCTGTTTTGGAAGGTTATTAATTATTGATTCAATTTATCCAGGTATTGGCCTATTCAGATTATATATTTCTTATTGTGTGAGGTCTGGTGGCTTGGGCCTTTCAAAGAATTGGGCCATTTTGTTTAGATTATCAAATATGTGGGCATAGAGTTGTTAATTGTTCATAGTATTCCTTTATTATCTTTTTCCATCTTGTCTTCTAGCTCACTGATGCAGTCCTCTGCTTCTTCTAGTCTACTCTTGATGCTTTCTATTGAGTTCTTCATAGAAGCGATGTCATTTTTCATTTCTTCTTGGGTCACCTTCATTTCCTCTTGGTTCTTCTTCAGATCCTCTTGGTTCTTCATTTCCTCTTGGGTCTTACTCATATTGTCAAATTTGTCTTCCATTCTTTTTAGCCATCCCATGATCATTACTCTGAATTCTTGCTCTGGTAGGTTGCTTGCCGCTAAATCGTTTACTTCCTTTTCTGGTGATGGCTGATTTTCTTTCATAGGCGGGTTGTTTCTTAGCCTCCCCATGATCTTTATTTTTATGATGCCTGTTTATGTAGTTCTCTCTCTCCTGCTTAGATTTAAAGGTACAAAATACAACACAACCAGGTACAACACACAAGGCACTGAACAGAAAAGCGTTTGCAATATTAATATCCTCCAATAAAGGTGACTAGAACCCAGCTAGCAAAATCATACAATCAAATAAAAAGAATAATCAAACCAATCTTACAAAAAAGCATAAAACTTTGATATAGTTAGCATTTAGCATACAACTACAAAGGGGTAGAGAGAAGGATTTTTTTTTTAGGACAGCGACAAGGTAGGTGTGAATGGGCTTGGAGTGGGGGGTTGGGAGTTAGATATACACAGGAAGGGTGAAATTTTAGGAGGGGGTAAATAGAGAAAATCTAGAGCAGTAAAGAGTTAAGATAAGCAGGACACCAAAGGAAAAGGGTTAGGAAGAGAGTGATGGCATAAAGGTAGGGTTGAGTTAGAATAGAGCGTTGGAGAAGGAAAGGTATAAATAGTCTGTTGAATAGTAATCCCAAAGGGGAAAAAAAGAGAAAAGGAAAAAAAAAAAGAAAAAAAAGAAAAAAAAGTATATAATATGGCACTTAAAAGATAATGATAAAAATAAACAAAAGAAAATAAGATAAAAAAGATAAAAAAGGCAAAATAGTAGTAGTAATAATATTGATTACATATAAAAGTGAATTAATTAAAAAGGTAAAATCAAGTGAGGAAAGATGAAAAAAAATCTTCTTAAGTAAACTTTGCAACTAATGTAACTTAAAAAAAAACAAAACAAAAACAGAAAAAATTTAAACAATTAGAAAATAAAAAACAAAAATTAAATAAAATTTGCAGTAATGAAGGTCATTCACTTCCTCTGTTGTTCTGTCTAGCTCACCAGTTCCCAGTCTGGGCGTTAATTGCAGTTCCCTGTGTTTCTTCCGTGTTGTTATCAGGTCTTGATTTTTAAGCAGTTATAAAGTCCATATGTACTGTAGCCTCTAGGTGGCGGTGTTTCTTGGTGGCAGAGAGCCAGGGTTCTGAGGCCTTTCTAGCTTTTTTCCCCTCTCTGTGTCCCTGATCTATGGAGGGGTGGGGGTTGGGCAGGAGGAGCCGACCACACTCGCCTGTAACTCTCTCTGAGTCAGATCCAGATGTGCTGCTCCCTAGATATCCCCCCACTTAGGAGCCCTGACCACAGTCAGGGGTGCCTCCAGCCCAGCTCTGGGTCTCTTGTAAACACAGACCCCTCTGTGCGCCTGGTGCGCGCGGGCTGGTGCGCGCGGGCCGCTGTGCGCCAGCTGCTGTGCGGGGGATGCGCACGCCGTGGAGGAAGCGCGCCGTGGTGGGAACTCAGCCGATCTCCGCAAAATCTGATTTTTCACCCTGGGGTGGAGCACTCCTTTGAATCCAAGCGTTCGCGCTGATTGTGGTCGGTGTTTAGGGGCGAACAGCTACTTGGTGGTCTTTACGGCCGTGGATATTCTGTCCTCTAATCCAAATCTCTTCCCGTCAAGATGGCGAGATTTCCCCGTCTTCGCCCTTAGGTCACTCTGGGAAAGGATCGGGCTGTGGGTGCTTAATTGTCAGGGACACCCTGATCAGGCGCCCCCCAGTTTCCCCAGGTGTTCGCCTTTCTCTTGGCTTGTTGACAGGCACTCCCAGCGCGACCCTCGGGTGCTCTCTCCTTCCTCTTCGGGACCCGGGTCAGAACTTGCCTACCTATTCTTCCGCCATTTTCCCTCCTCCCCCTTTATTATCTTTTTCATGTTCTTGAGGTCAATAATGGTGACCTCACTTTCATTTTTTATAGTAGTTATTTTGATGAGGAAAATAATACATTGGGGCCTGGGGGAGGTGCTAGCAGCCTCTGTATCCCTGATGCACATTCCTGTTAGCCTGTAGTCTAGTCATTGGCCTTCCTTAGTTATCTGGTCCTGCAAGAGCTGTGCACCTAAACACTCCCATTTTACAGAGGCCATAAACCACGAACCGGACACAACCTTTGGAGGGGTTTATCAGCGCTGGCATCAGGCCAGGCCGTTAGGTGTGGTCTCACAGCCCATCCCAACACACCAGGCTTTTTGCAAAGCCTATGAAAGGTCCAGAAGTCTGATCTTATTTGAGGGACAAAGAAACCAACGGGTATAAAGAGAAAGCTTCCCCCATATTGGCTTGCTCATGATTTGGAGAACTGATCCCGAGTCACAGTGCTAGTACATGTGAAACAACTGGAAATAAATGTGTTTTTCCTGAATCTCCGAATACTCTTGTGTATATATTTTCTGGTCACCTGGTAAATTCTGTAACAATTTGTGTCTTTTTTGCTTACTTTGTATTTAATGCACTCTTATTTTTATAGTTTCCTAAGGTGGAACTTAGATTATTGATTTAAGATCTTTTTCATTTTCTCTATAAATTTTATAAATCATGCATTCAACGCTCTAGATTTCCCTCTAACACTGCTTTTGCCACATCTCACAAATTTTGATAGGTTGCCCAGCCGGCATGGCTCAGCAGTTGAGCGTCAACCTATGAACCAGAAGGTCATGGTTCGATTCCTGGTCAGGGCACATGCCCGGGTTGCATGCTCAATCCTCAGTGTGGGGTGTGCAGGAGGCAGCCAATCAGTGATTCTATCTCATCGTTGATGTTTCTATCTCTCTCTTCCTCTCTGAAATCAATAAAAATATATTTAAAATATTTTTG
Source organism: Vespertilio murinus (assembly GCA_963924515.1). Lineage (NCBI taxonomy): Eukaryota > Metazoa > Chordata > Mammalia > Chiroptera > Vespertilionidae > Vespertilio > Vespertilio murinus. Next base: position 6,099,962 of record OZ004711.1, read on the forward strand.
ATAAGTTTTCATTTTTATTTAGTTGAAAATATTTTCAAATTTCCCAAGACTTATTATTTGACCACTCTGTTATATTTGGGAGTTTCCCAGCTGTCTCTGTTATTAATTTCTGTTTAACTTAATCATGGTCTGACAGCAGACATTGTTTGATTTCTATTCTTTTAAACTGAAGAGCTGTTTTATGGCCAAGAGGTGGTTTATCTTAGAGAATGTTCCATGTGAGCTTATGAGGAATGTACATTATGCTGTCATTGAATGAAATACTCTGTGGATATCAATCTGGCTTACTTAATTAATGGTGTCATTCATTTTAATTATACCCTTAATGATTTTCTGCACACTGCAACTGTCAAACACTGAAGAGTGTTGAAATCTCCAACTGTACCAATGGGTTTATCTATTTCTCCTTACATTTCTATCAGATTTTGTCTCACATATTTTGACTCTGTTGTTAGGCACAAACATATTAAATGTTATGTCTTAAAATAGACCCCTTTGTTATTATATAATGCCTCTCTATCCCTGATAATTTTTCTAGCTCTGAAGTTGGCTTGGTCTGAAGTTAATACAACTATTCCAGCTTTCTTTTGATTAGTGTTAGCACAGAATGCTTTTCTCTATCATTTTACTTTTAATCTCATTTTTTGATATTTAAAGTAGCTTTCAACAGGGTGGGAATGGCTGGAGGGGGATCAATTGGGGAAAATGGAGACATATGTAAAACTTTAGACAATAAGTAAAACTTTCTATTCATTGCCCCTATTCTTTATTTTTTCCTTCCAATATTTTTCTACCTTCTTTGATTTTGAGCATCTTACATGATTTTTCTCCTCTATTAGCACATTAATTACACTTTTAAAAACTTTTTTTCTTCAGTTTGCAATATACCTTTACACCCAATCTGATCTCTTTTAAATAAAACTACACCATTTTATGGACAGTTTCTGTTCCTGCATTTCTGGTACACTAAGTTCTATTTTCTGCATCTAAGAAGGCTAAAGGCTAACTCTTCCCAACATCTGAAGCCTCCCCAGAGAAGCAGAAACAAACTGTGTTGTCAACCTGAAGCACAGTATCCTCCATTTTGTAAAACTGCTGTTTGAAATTCTCTGCTAGTTAGATGATCCCTTATTCTGTGAGTCAACTCTGCTAATTTTAGACGGCCCCTTGTTCTGTAAATTAACTTTGCTTTTAGCTTACTTGAATAGAAAAGATAAGCTTAGCCATCTGACCTTAGGCTAATCATCTAATGTAAGGTCCAAAAACACCCCTATCTAGGAGACAGAGACCAGTGGGATGTAAAGGAAGGCTCCCCCCATCTTGCTTTGTTCAGATTTTGTTGGAGGCGACTCCACGTAACAAAGCAGTGTAACTCCATTTCTCTAAGTGTTGCTTGGTTTTCCTCCAGTCTTCTGTAACACATCTGCCTCCCTGTCTCTTAAACTTTGGAGAATAGCAGCTGTGATCTTGAAACTCTGATGAACCCAAGAATAGTTGTTTTTAGTTTATTCATCTTTTTTTTTATTGTGAGATTGGCAATGATGACTTTCAAGGTTCTTACATGTTACACTGAAATCTAGCAGTGTTTTTTGAAGAGCAAACACTTTTAATTTTGAAGGAATCCAATTTATAGATTTTTTTCCTTTTATATGGTGTGCTTATCTATCATGTTTTAATTTATTTTTTTTTTGCCAGACTCAAGGTCATTAAGATTTTCTCCAAAAAATAATATTGATTTAGCTTACTGTTAGGTCTACACTCAATTTTGAGTTATTTTTTTTTTATGTGGTCTGAGGTGAGATGTGAAGTTTAATTTTTTGCATGTGCAGTGGGTTGGAGTTCTCATAAAAATTTCTTCCTTGTAAAGATGATCCTTTCCTCATCGAATTGTCTCAGAAACTTTGGCAAAAGTCCTAGACGCTTTACTCTGCTCCACTGATCTATTTGCCTCTCTTTACAGTAATACCATGGTTTTGATTTCTGGAGCTCTATAAATCTTTAAAATATGTAATTAATGTAAGCCACCCCTTTTTCAAAGAAAAACAAGAATTAATTTAACATTATTTTTCAAAGTTGCTTTTGCTATTCTAGGTCATTTTTATTTTCCTATAAATTGTAGAATCAGCTTGTTAAATATTACAAAAATTCTGATATTTTTATTGTTATTGCAATAAGTTTATTTATTTTTATTTTTAAAAAATATATTTTGATTTTTCACAGAGAGGAAGGGAGAGGGATAAAGAGCTAGAAACATCGATGAGAGAGATACATCGACCCAGCTGCCTCCTCCACACCCCCCACCAGGGATGTGCCCCCGCAACCAGTGTACATGCCCTTGACCGGAATCGAACCTGGGACCTTTCAGTCTGCAGACAGACGTTCTATTCATTGAGCCAAACCGGTTTCGGCTGCAATAAGTTTATTGATAATTTAAGGGAGAATTGTCATCTTAAAAATTGTGAAACATTAGCATAATATATATACTATTTAGGAATTCTTTAGTTTCTCCCAATAATTGTAGCTGTCAATGTCAGTTATTGATAAGCCTTCAATAATCTCATAGTCTCAATGTGATTTTTTTACAGTGGAATTAAGGTTTTTATTTTGGAAGGCTGTTCAAGAAGTGATTTGTATGAAAACGGAATCATTTCCCTTTAGAAATAACATAAATTGAATCAATCCATTCCAAACCCCCAAATGATTCCGTTTTAATCTTTCTTATATACAGTACATGTCTAATCTCTATTGTTCTCACAACTTTCTTGTTCACTTTGCTGTTATTGCTAACCTTCTGATGACCCATGGTGACTTACTGTATGTATTTAATAATAAGCAGCAACAAAAAGAAAAAAGAATATGAAACTATTCTCTGCATAATTTCCTGATATGTTAATGTGAGGTTTAGTGGTAAACTGACTCACACTTGCAAATTCTCTCCTGTGTTTGCTGCCTGAGGGAAGCGTGGCTGATCCTACAGGGATCGGCATGAAAGGGTGTCCAGCTGAGAACAGAAGTTGTTTAACAACTTGAGACATTTTTCCATGAACAACGTGGTCAAAAACAAAAATGTTCAAGATGAAACTTTCTTTTTCTTTTCCCCCTCACATGAATTTTATTAAAGTATTATATGTGTACATATCTTACCATTGCCCCCCACCTCCCATTCATGCCCTCCTTCCCTAGAGTTCTGTGTTCGTTGGTTGTATTCATGTATACCAGTCCTTCGGTTGATCTCTTATCTCCCCCCAGGTCTCCTCCCCCTCCCCGCTGTCATTTGACAATTTGCTTGTTTTATGGTCACTATCTCAGGATCTCATGAATAGAATCCGCTCCTCCTTTGGCAGTCTGCTTGTTTTATGGTGACTATCTCAGGACCACCCGAATAGAGTCTGCTCCTCCTCTGGTTCACACCGCCCCTTCCCCCAGGTCCCTCTGCTTCCCTGGGGCACACGGCTCACCCAGGGCACAGGGCCCCCTGGGACACACGGCTCGCCCGGGGCACACGGTCCCCTGGGACACACGGCTCGCCCGGGTCACATGGCCCCCTGGACATATGGCTCACCCAGGGCACACGACCCCTCCTGCTTGCTGGGGTCTCGTATTGGGGGTGCCGCGCTAGCTCCTTGCTAGCACGGCAGGCAGGCTGGGATGGTTGCAGGCAGGCTGAGATGGCTGCAGGCGGGTAGACCGCCCAAGATGAGACTTTCAAGAACTGAGGTTTGACTGTACATATTTTTAAAAATTTTTTAAATTAGAGTTTATATTCAATGCTTTGTATTAGTTCCAGGTGTAGAGCATAGAGGGTAGACAGTCATACACTTTACAAAGTGTTCGCCTTCATATTCCCAGCTCTCGCCTGGAACCATACATGGTTACTACAATGTTATTGACTATATTCCCTGTGCTGCACTTTACATCCGTGACTATTCTGTAATTCCAACTTGTACTTCTTAATCCCTTCACCTTTCCACCCAGTCTGCCAACCCCCCTCCTCTCTGGAAACATCAGCCTGTTCTCTGTACCTATGAGACTGCTTCTGTTTGTTTTGTTTATATTGTTTTTTTAGAATCCACCCGGTTCCTGCCCCACCCCAGGCCTCCACCATGTTATAATGAACATAAAATATTATCCTTATTTCAGGTGTACATGCCATGAGAAGGCATTATGTAACTTATAAGTGATTATTCCAATAAATCCCATACCTGTCTGCAATGATATATAGTTATTAGAATACTAGAGGCCGGGTGCATGCAATTCGTGTACTGGGGGGGAGGGGACCCTCAGCCCAGCCTGCCCTCTCTCTCAGTTCAGGAGTCCTCAGGGGATGTCCTACTCATGGCTTAGGTCTGCTCCCGAGTCTGCCTCCCTCTGTGGGCTGACCAGGGGAAGGTGCCACCCCCATCACCCCACTGCTGCTGCCACTACTGGCCGCCAAGGTGTTTTCATAAACACGGACGAAAAAATGAAAACTTTTCCTTCACCATGAAAAAATGAAAACTTTCTTCAGGCATTTTCAAGATGTGTATTTCATAGGACATGGCATTTTTTCTTTGTTATCCTCACCTGAGGATATTTTCCCATTGATTTTTAGAGAGTGCAGAAGAGAGAGGGAAAGACAAAAACATCTTACATTTAAGTTCTTTATCCATTTTGAATCTATTATTGTGTCTGGTGTAAGTTAGTTTTCCAATTTCATTTTTTTGCCCGCTTCTGTTCAATTTTATCAACACCATTTAATGAAGAGACTGTCTTGACTCCATTGTATGCTCTTGCCCTTCTTTGTCATATATTAATTGAGCATAATGGCTTGGGTCAATTTCTGGGTTCTCTGTTCTATTCAATTAGTCTATGTCTATTCTTGTTCCAGTACCAGTTTTAAGAACAGTGGCTTTGTAATATAGCTTAATACCTGGTATTGTGTGTGATCCCTCTAAATTTGTTCTTCCTTCTCAGTATTGCTGTGGCTATTCAAGTTTTTTTATTCTGTATGAATTTTTGGAGAGTTCATTCTAGATCTGTGAAATATGCCATTGATATTTTAATGTGGATTGCACTGAATCTATAGATTACTTTGGATATAGTATTAACATTTTAATGATGTTGATTCTACCAACCCATGAACTTGGTATATTTTTCCACTTGTTTATGTCTTCCTCTATCTCTTTTTCAATGTCCTGTGGTTTCCTGATTTATAGATCTTTTAGCTCTTTAGTTAAGTTTATTCCTAGGTATCTTAATTTTGTTGTTGCAATGGTAAATGGGATTTTGTTTGTTTCTCTGTGAGTTCGCTATTGGTGTATAAAAAAGCCAATAATTTCTGGGTGTTAATTTTGTATCCTGTTACATTGACAAATTCATTTATTAAGTCTAGTAGTTTTTTTTTTTTGGAGTCTTTAAGGTTTTCTATGTACAATATCATGTCATCTGCAAATAGTTTTACTTCTTCTTTTCCAATTTGGATGCCTTTTTTCTTCTTCTCGTTTAATTGCAATGGCTAAAACTTCCAGTACTATGTCAAACAGGAGTGGTGAAAGTGGGCATCCTTGCCTTGTTCCTGTTCTTAGGGGAAATGGTTTGTTTTTCCCATTGAGTTTGATGTTGGCTGTAGGTTTGTCATATATGGCTTTTTATTATGTTGAGGTATGACCATTCTAATCCCACTTTGCTGAGCTTCTATCAAGAAAGGGTGCTTTTTCTGTATCAATTGATATAATTATGTGATTTTTCTCTCAATTTCATATGTATCTTCATTTTTAAAAATTATTTTCTCCTTATGATTGGTATTTTTTGCTTTTTTATATTCCAAATCACTTATTTGATTCTCTGCTTTACCTACACTACTGTTGATTTCCTAGTTTATTCTTCATTTCAGTTAGTGTATCCTTCATTTCTTTTTTAAGGTTTCATGCTCCTTTTTATTCTGTTGAAATTCTCAACTTAAATTCCTTGAATATCCTTAAAACCATTGTTTTGAACTCTGTATCTGGTAGTTTGTTTGCCTGCATGTAACTATTTTTCTGGAGATTTCTCCTTTCCTTTCATTTGGGACCTGTTTCTTCATCCCCTCATTTTGGCTGCTTCCCTGTTTCTCTGTATTAGGTAGAGCTGCCATGTCTCCTGGACTTAGTGGCCTGGCCTTGTGTAGTAGGTGTCCTGTAGAGCCCAGTGGTTTAGCCTCCAGTCACCAGAGCTGGGTGCTCCAGGTGCACCCGTGTGGGCTGTGTGCAGTCCTATTGTAGTTGAACCTGGATTGCTGTTGGCATCACTGGGATTTACCCTTAGCAAGAGGTATAGGGTACAGAAAGACCAGATGCTGCTTGAGATCTTAGAAACATCCCAAGCTTGAGGCAATTGAGTTGTATGAAAAAACTCCTGGAAATAGGTTTGATGGGCCCACACATTGGAACTGGGGATGCCTCAGGTAATCACCAGGGCTGGGCGAACAGTGTTAGGTTGAGGGAGACTGAGACATGGTGCACAAAGGTCAGCTCCATGGGGAACGGCTCAGCAAAGAAACAGTGGCCTCGCCAGCACTTCAAAGCCGTGCCCTCGGCCTTGACCCCGATGCCAGACAATTCAGTTCCTCCCTGTCTGTCCAGGGCACTTTCTGAGCTGCTGCCCCAGTGTGGGAGTTCAGAGTGAGCCAATCTGAGTAAATCCATGCATGGGTCCTTTCAGAGGAACTCCAGAGGCCTCTTTCTCAACCATCCACAATCCCTGCTGTTTCTCACAGACAGAAGTTATAAGGACTTCTGATGTGGGTCTGGGAACTCTTGCTCTGCAGGTGGGACTTTTTATTGTTGTTAATAATACTCACCCGAGGACATTGCTTTCTTTTTCTTTCACTGTTTTTATTTTTTTTAAGAGAGTGAAGGGACAGGAGAGACGAAAACATCGATGTGAGAGAAACACAGATTGGCTGCCTCCTGCAGGTGCCCTAATCAGGGCCAGGGCTCAAGCCTGCGACCCTGGTACAGGCACTTGACTGGAATCACACCCAGGACCCTTCAGCCTGCAGTGTGACACTCAGTGGTGAGCCAAGCCAGCTACGGCTGGGGGGACCTTTGCAGCTGAGATATCCCAATTTTTATCGACCGCACATGTGGGGGACCAGCTCATTCGGCATCTCTACCCCTCCTACCAGTCTTGACGCGGCCTTTTCTGTGTCTCCTTAGTTGTAAGATTTTTGTTCAGCTAGATTTCAGGTGGTTCTCAATGTGGTTGTTCTGTAATTTAGTTGTAATTTTCACATGGTTGTGGGAGGATGTATCATGTTTACCTAGACTGCCATATTGACCAGAAGTCTACACCAAATTCAGAGTAAAATTCCTGTAATTAAAATGAAGTATTGATTCTTTCACTTAGCCATCTGGACTAATCAGTGTTTTCTAATTAAATCTGCAGACTTTTAAAAGTATGCCCAAAATAGAATATAGCCATAAGTTATAATTATGTCTATCTCAATTGCCTGCCTGCTATAAGCAGTTGGTATAGTGATGCTAAATTGTATTCACACTTCCTCTAGGATAGTATTTTACAATCTTTTTTCATTATATCATCCCCAAAGGACAATTCAAATTGTAGACATATATTGTCTTATTGCACTCCACTTTCTTTTTAAAAATGTATTTTTATTGTTTTCAGAGAGGAAAAAACAGAAACATCAATGATGAAAGAAAATCATTGATTGGCTGCTTCCCGCACACACCACACTAGGGATTTAGCCCACAACCAGGCATATACCTGATCAGGAATAGAATGGGTGACCCCCTGGTGCAAAGATTGAGGCTCAATCACTGAGCCACACTGGCCAGGGCTCAGAGGCCTGAGAATCGCCCGAGTGAGAGGAATGAGGGCACGAGCCTGTCCAACTCCTCCAAATCCTTAATCAGCTCTTTGGTGTGGGCAGAGGAGCCACTCTCCCGGCCTGCAACGGCCGCTCCGCCCAGGCTCTGGGCTTGTCTGGTCAGGATTCCCTCCCACCCGGAGCTCCCGCCCCGAGCCCAGGCGGAGGGGCAGGCCCGGAGGCCCAGGCAGAGCAGCTGGACAAGGGGTGACAAGAGAGGGCAGAGGAAGCCTCAGGGACCACTGGGCAGTGAACAAGCACCTCCAGCTGGACATCCTCCACAAAGAAAACATTCTCATGGTTCCTCCCACAGGGAGGCCCGATCCCTGACCACTGAGCACACTGGCCTGGCTTGCTGCACTTTAGATATGTTCTCCCCCCCACCCCCCAATGAAAGTTTGTGGCAACTGTGTGTGCAAGTCTATCTGCATTTTTTCCTGTATTTGCTCACTTTGTCTGCCTTATTTGGTAATTCTTGCAGTATTTCAAACTTTTCATTACTATCTGTTATGGTGATCTATGGTGAGTTATCTTTCAGAAATCATTTGTGAAAGGAAGTCAACTAATGCAGCAAACTTCATTTTGTCTTATTTTAAAAAATCATCACAGCTCCCCGCAACCTCCAGCAACTCAGCAACTGCCACCCTGATCAGCCAGCAGCCATCCACATGGGGCAAGACTCTGCACCAGCAAAGAGATTATGATTGCGGAAGGCTCAGGTGATGGTTAGCAAAAAATGTATTTTTAAAATTAGGTATGCACGTTCAACAAACTGCAGTGCAGTGTAACAGCTTTGCACACACGCTGGAAAACAACAAGCCCCGTGGCCTGTGTGACTGGTGTGGCCTGGGACGCCTGCAGCACCGGAGGTGAGGCTACAGTAAGGCCAGTCTGGCCCGGCCCAGTGGCTGAGCACCGCCCTGCGAACCAGGAGGGGCTTGACTCCCGCCGGGCCCAGGCCCGGGCTGCGGCTCATCTCCGTGGGCATGTAGAAGGCGGCGGTCACTGATGTTTCTATCTCTCCCTCTCTGAAGTCAATAAAAATATATTTTTTTAAAAATCAAAAGAATGAGTTTCCCTGACAGAAAAGATACTAAGAAACAAAATTTTGTTGGTAAGTTGTTTTAACTGCCGCGAAGACATTGCAGTTCTGACATCAGTACCCCGGGCTCAGTACCAGGCCTCCCAGGGCGAGGGCCAGACCCCAGACTGCATTCCAGCTGCCAGTGGAGCCACTCCACCCTCGCTGACTGCTTACAAGTCTGGGCGCTCCCATGAAGCCCTCCGGTTCAAGAATTCACTACAATGGCTCACAGCAATCAGAAAAGCACGATCTTTATAGTTTTGTTATAAGGACTCCAGTTAGGAGGACAGCCCAATGACGACCCAGAGGGCGGGGTCTGGGAGGAAACAGCTCCCCACCCTTTCATGGTGGAATCGAGGCACGTCGCCATCTCAGCACGTCAGTATGCTCACCAATCAGAAAGCTCCACCGAGTTTTGGTACCTGGAGTTCTTAAGCAGGGCTTCACCATTTAGGCACAACTGACAAAAAGCAATCGCTGCGACTAAACGGCTACTCAGCCTCCAGGCCTGCCCGAAGTCCCAGTCCTCCACCACAGAGCCGGAGTCCTCCGGGTGACTGGACCCACCCTTCAGCCACATACAGTCACCACCAGTCACCTCCTCAGAATCAGACAGCTCCATCACCCAGGACACCCAAGGCTTCTGAAGCTCCTGACCAGGAACCCAGGGCAGAGCCCTCCTGTTATATGACAGCAGGCAGGGCTGAACTCTGAACTGAGAGGGCAGGGCGAGGCTAACTCCTGACTCCATTTTGTATTGTGGGGCAGGGCAGAACAGGGCGGAGCTATCCTCCATTTTGTGTAACGACCCTAGCTCTCACACAACCAATCAGGGTCAGCCGAAGCAGTGACATCACCACCCTTATCAAACCGCTGGACTTGCCAAAGTTCGGGCTCTTTTCCGCCATGCTGTTGGTGTGAGTGGAATGGAGCCCATGCTAGCATGGAAGAGACTCTCTTGCTAATTGCATCGGATTTGGTTCCCTGGTGGTCCTTGGGGATCACGAAATCTGGGCACAACAGAACGACCACACACCACTGTCACCGCTAAGACGCTCACTCAGCAAGAACCAATTCTCACCCCCATGATGACTCTTCTCAGACAATGAAGACAGCCTCCCAAAACCAGACTGGCATTTATTGTAAAAGTCTACAGAAGGGGACTAGTTATTCCTCTGTACAAAGCCCACACCAACGGTTTTAAATACAACGGAGAGAAAGGCAAGTGCTAGGACAATATTTGATACAAGCTGAACCATTTACAGATACACTAAAAAATTTAAAATACCATCTTTCTCCGAAGAGTCCATTGCGCACTTCCTAGCGCAGGATGGGGACCCGGGAAGGTCACAAAGGCATTTTGTTGCCCTCGATGCTTATTTTCACAGCGTGTGCAGATCGGCTTTTTTTCCTGATGTCCGTGAACTTCCTCATCTGTTTATCCAGTCGACTGATACCCTTCTTGGAGGCCCCCTGAAACTACAAGTGGGATAAAAATTAAAGAGCCATCACTGAAATCCACGAGCCTAGGTTAGCTTTCACTGGTTTATCTGGAAGTTGGCAGTCAGGAGAGCTCTAGCTCAGGAGTAACCAGACATGCTGTGGTGCCTCCGGAGCACAGAGCAAGGGCCCACAGAACGTCAGAAAACACAGGACACTCTCCGTGCAGAATAACTCTGTCTGTGCCTTATTGGTAAGCTTTGTCTCAGTCCATGGAAATTTCCTAGATGAGTGAAAGGAGGAAAAAATAAAACTATAATCCCCCAATTCCATCAGATTACATCTTGCCTATATGCTATTCCCTTTCAAAGACTAAGGTGGAGTCGATCACTTGACAGATGCACCTTCAAACAGTGCTGGCATCAAGAACTTGACCTTCGAGGAAAAGGAGAGTCATCTGCGAAAAAGCTGTGAGTATGATGGCTGCTGCGGTCAGAGGTCAGCAAGTCAGTGTGGAGCTCTGGCCTCACACCTGGGGGACCCTGCTCTGCTCGGCAGGTTCTGTGACCCTGGCCGGTCACACCCCGGATCAGCACTCCTCTCAGGACTGCTGGGAGATGTCAATGAGAAAATACTGACGGCCAGAAGGAGGGGCTGGCACAGAGCCAATGCTCAAATGTCACCATGACTATTATTACTCCTGGTAGCAATGCATTTAACAAGTGTATTTGACACAAAAAGAAAATTAAGTCAAGCCAGGGGGCTTCTTATTTCTTACATCTCTTCCTGTTTGTCCCTTACACCTAAAGGTTTATTACTTTTATATTGAAAATACTGTTTTAAAAAAAAGATGTGGACTCCAAGAAGCTGATACCTTTTAGAAGTGCTAAAAAGGTCTGCCCTTCATGGCGAAGATCAGGGGGAACTCTTCTTGCTGACCAGGGTTGCTACTAATTCCAACCTCTTAAGAATGTTGAATGTTAAAGAGATGGGTTTCCTGACCCCCTCTCCCGCCCATGCTGTCTGGTGAGTCACCTGAAGCTCACGGCAAAGCTGCTAACGGAGGCGGCCCGGGAGGCGCCCCAGGGTCGGTGCAGGTGAGGCAAACTCCCGTGTCGGGCGCCTCCCCAGTCGTTCAACTACCTCCTTGAATAAGAATCATACTGATCATCAACCCTAGATTTTCTAGGAATATCCCAATTCTAAATAGTACTTCCTATGAATTTGAACACGTGGCACTAATGCCGAGTTAGCATACAAATCCACGATCAGACGAGAAAGAGCTGGCCATCCGCTTTCGAATGAATGCCCCCGTGGGGGAAGAGAGATGGAGGGATGAAGAGACGGGAGTTTTGAACATCAGCCATTTGACCTTGGGGTTTTGTCTCCAGATTCCCTGAAGAGTCCCCAATATCTGCTCCCTCTCAGACAATGTAACCCAATTTATATACTTGCAGTGAATCCACACTGGAAATCTTACTTGCTCAGATCTCTGCCAACTACCCAACTGCCAGCAGTTCTACACACCAGCCTAGATTCTCCTTGCTCACTCCTGGATCTCCTTCACAAAGAGGAGCCCCCATCCCAGCAACTGAAACCATTATAAATGATAAATCTATAAGATAATTTAAGATGTGATCAAAATTATATATAAGCGTAATTTTAATTGAAATAGCAATCGAAAAAAATGCAAAAAATACAACTAAGTGCTTTTGAATAGTGCTTTTTCTCTTCACTACCTCTACACATTTTCTACAATTATAACAAGAAAAAACTAAGGAGAACCAAGATGGCAGCGTAGGTAAACACCTGTACTTGCTGTCTCCCACAACCACATCAAAATTACAAAAGATGAACAACTGTCATCCAGTGGAAGTTCTACAACTAGAAGGGTAAAGAAGAAAACGCATGAGACTGGTGGGAGGTGTGGAGGCGTGGAATGGGCTGGCACCCAGGTGTGCTTTTTTAATCAGGAGGGATATACAAGCTCCCGCTTGCTTTGAGCTCCGGTGCTGGGTGAGATTCTGGGGGACTCAGACACATAAGGAGAGAAACTGGACGGTCTGGTATCAGGCAGGAATGGGAGGGTGGCTTTCTTCCAGACGGAGGTGCTCACAGCAGTCATTGTTCCTGGGCTGGGACCTCCCAGGTGCAGGGCTGACTGACAGCCCTTGCTGTTTGCTCCACCCTAGAGATTCTCTGAGACACCCACCCCCCAAGCTGTGTGCACCAGCTTTTGCATATGAATGGCCTGTCCTTTCTTAGCCTACAACCTTCAAAAAGCTGCAGCTGGGCAAGGGAACCCCAAAGGTATCAAAAGAAGGCCCAAAGCCAGCACCAGCACCAGCCTGCCTTGCTTCACAGTTGGGCTTCGTCTGGGCACTTCCAAACCAGATACAAAGAGGAGGAATCTGCAGATCTCTCCGTAGCTCCTGCTGGGCAGCCCCAGGCAGTGGCTGACTTTGCACCTCTCTGGAGGCCCTAGAGCCAGTGTGACACCATGCCAGATTACAACTCTTCACATATATACGGGACACAGTCAGGGAGCAGACTCAGAGAGCACCAAAGCCCCACTGAAGCAAGACCTGCTACATAAGGGTGTCTCCTGCACAGCAGCTCTTCCATTGTAGACACAGCTGGTCCCCACAGCCCATTTGCCTGGAGGTCAATTCCTCCCAGCGATACCAACAGCAACCAAGGCTCAACTACAACAAGACTGTGAACATAGCCCACAAAGAGGTGCACCAAGGTGACGGGAGGCTCAGTCACTGGGCCCTAAAGGACACCTACCACACAAAGCCACCCCATCAACAACACAGGGAAGCAGCCAAAATGCAGAGAAGGAGAAGCAGGAGGAGGAAGAGGAAGAGGAGGAAGAGGAAGAGGAAGAAGGAAGGAAGGAGGAGGAAGGAGGAAAGAAGAAGAAGAACCAGTCAGAAATTAAGCATACACTGACTGAAATAAATAATATAGAGATTCAATAGCAGACAAGAGGATTCCAAGAATTAAGTCAAATATTTGAAATACAAGGAAGCAAAAAACAAAACAAAACAAAACAAAACAAAACAAAACAAAAAACCCACCCAGCCAGAAGAAGAAAAGAAAAAAAGAAAAAAAAAAATGAAGACAGTGTAAGGAGCCTCTGGGACAACATCAGAATCATGGGGATGCCAGAAGAAGAGAGAGAGCGAGATACTGAAAACCTGTTAGAAAAAATAATGACAGAAAACTCCCCCTACCTGATGAAAGAAATAAACTTACCATTTCAGGAAGTGCAGAGAACCCAAACAAAAGGAATCCAAAGAGGACCACACCAAGACACATCATAATTAAAATACCAAGGGCAAAAGACAAAGAATTTTAAAAGCAGCAAGAGAAAAACAGTTAATTACCTACAAGGGAGCACCCATTCAACTGTCAGCTGATTTCTCAACAGAAAGTATGCAGGCCAGATGGGAGTGGCAAGAAATAGTCAAAGTGATGAATAACAAGGACCTACAACCAAGATTAGTCTACCCAGCAAAACTATCATTTAGAATTGAAGGTCAGATAAAGAGCATCATAGAGAAGAAAAAGTTAAAGGAGTTCATCACAACCAAACCAGTATTATATGAAATGCTGAAGGGTATTCTTTAAGAAGAGGAACAAGGAGAAAAAGGTAAAGATAGAAAATATGAAAACAAAGTGACAACAAATACATATCTATTAACAAGTGAATATAAAAATCAAATGAATAAAAAAATCTGATGAACAGAATAAACTGGTGAATGGAATAGAATCAGGGGCAGGGAAATGGAGCAGACTGACCATTCTCAGGGGGCAGGGAGTGTGTGGGGATGCGGGAAGAGACTGGACAAAGATCTTACACGCATGTATGCAGTACCTATGGATGCAGACAGTGGGGTGGCGAGGGCCTGGGGTGGAGTGGGAATTGGATGGAGGGGAGCTATGGGGAAGGAAAAGAGAAACAATTGTAATAATCTGAACAATAAAGATTTAAGAGAAAAAAAAGAAAAAAACTAAGCTTGAAGCATTATGGGAGATACATTTAACACACCAAGTCAGTGGTGACTTAGAGGAAGGGCAAGACTTTGGGAACCGGGCTATTCTATAGTGTTTAATGTTTATACATAATTTCAAAAATAAAAATGACATACAGGAGTGGGTGAAAATAGGTTTATAGTTGTGAGTCCACAAAATAAGACTTTATTTTTGTATTAGCATTTATCCATTATTGTATTATTTTTCATTTGAACAACCATAAACCTACTTTTGCCCACCCCAGTATAAAACAAACACTTCATTTGAAAGTCATTGACTCACTCCAATTGTCTTCGTGGGCAATGTTTTGTATGAACATTGGTGGTGCAATGTGCGGCCCGAGTGAACATCCATGAACCCTTCCTGAGCAGGGAGACAGCCACGTGGCTTAAGGACAATATACTAAAAAGTGAAATGAGACCACCAGCACCAAAACATGCATTTTTTCAAGAGCTCTATAAGCCAGACTCAGGCCTAGATAAATGCCAGCACGTTATGATCTTGGATTGTTGAGGATAAAGGACAGGAACTGCACTAGAAGTGCCCTCTCCTCACACTGGCCACCTGTCTGCTCTAGCAGAGGCTGGGTCACCTCAGCACCACCTCATCAGCCACAGGGAAGGCAGGACCAGAACCATCCACAGCAGCACAGGCGCAGCCCCCCTGGACGAAAGGCAGGCTTCCTAAGTAGAAGGTCACATAGATTGCTTAGGACATGTCCTTTGTCACATTGCAATTCTCCTTCTCACAAAGGCGTGTGCTGGGAAAAGGAAAATAGGAAAGATAGAGGAAAAGAGGGAAGAGGCAGTGAGAAAGGGCAAGG
The DNA here is from genome assembly GCA_963924515.1 of Vespertilio murinus. Lineage (NCBI taxonomy): Eukaryota > Metazoa > Chordata > Mammalia > Chiroptera > Vespertilionidae > Vespertilio > Vespertilio murinus. The sequence continues at coordinate 6,115,196 of OZ004711.1, forward strand.
TAGGAGTGAGGGGATATGGAGGAGCATGGATATGGAGAAAAGGAAAAAAGGGAAAGAATTCCAGATGAAGAAGTCCGTGGCCCTGAGCTAGTGCTCGTCTACCTGCTATTTATTCTAACAAATAAAAAGTAGGCTTTGTTTAGCCATTAGCTTCAACAACGAAGTCAAGCAGCAGGAAGGTGAGTGTGAGTCATGGAAGTCGCTGCCAAAGTGGGGTCACGGAGAGGTCACAGGAGGCACCCAGCATCCTCCGACTGTCCAGAGTATACTGCGATACAGGTGCTCTGTCACTCGCAGAGTGTGGCAGGTCAGTGAGACTGGCTTTACGAATGTTCCAAAGTCTCTTTCATTTCCAACCACATATCGAATATATAGTCATCAGATTTATCTCTTAAATATTAAGTGTCAGGCTTTTGTGATGAGTCCTCAAAGGCATGTTGCTGACAGTAGTAAAAGAAGCCACATCCCTCCCACCAAGAAGCTAACTGGGTTATATGCCTGTGACACAGACCACTATGGTCCTAAGTCTACTAAAAGCCCTTTTAATAAAATGGGCGCAGTCCAGAAGACCAAAATGCTTCTCAGGGAAGTAATTATCTGTGGACTTCTAGGGCAACAGTAAAGGAGGAGTCCACTTCCATGCCAATGCCAATTTCCAGATGTTCAGGAAGACCTAAATGTCACCAAGTGCCTGTGAGGGTCATTATTTCAGAAACTAAAAGTGGGCCTGGCCTTGTCTGTTTAAACACACACACACACACACACACACACACACACACACACACACACACACACGCATGCACGCTTCCTCACTTTAGCTACTGACATTCAAGCGCATGCACAGAGCACGTCTCCTTGGGGATACCTCCTGGACACGCTCTGGCAGGGCCAGGCCTACAGGGGCATCCTGTTGCCTTCAATGCTGAACTTGACAGCACGGTGCACTCTGCTGAGTCGTTTCTGCTCGGCAAACCGCCTCTTATGCTTTTCCAATCGGTTTAGGCCCTTTTTAAGAATACCAGGCTAGAAAGAATGGTTGGAATGGAGAATAAAAAAAGATTACTAAAAAGCAACGATGATCACTGAGCAGTATTTACAGTGATGACAGAGGAAGTGTCTACTCTACATATTTCACAACAGAGTTACTTAAAACAGTGGAGAGGAAGGAAGGGGACATTGCAGAGGCAGGTGAGTTCTGATTCTCCGAGTTAAAAAAAAAAAAAAAAATGACCGTATCAGAACACTAAGGCTTCAAGATTTGGTTGAAGTGAAATAAAGGGATAAAAAACAAAACAAAAAACAAAACAAAACAAACTTGACTTGATAATGCGGCTACATGAACTAAAGTAAAGCAGTCATTGGCATGAGAGCCACCTTGCTGCGGTCCTGCTTGCTTACCCTGGACGATTCCATTTCCACATTCCACTTGGGCCTGACAACATAGTCCTTGTTTGAGGGCATTGGCACCCTCGCCCGGGCACAGAATCCAGGATCTCCAGGTCTGAGGGCCCTGAGAGTAAGAAGAGCATGCTGAGAGCAACCACGTCTGGGCCCATCCCATTCAGACATGCTTCAAACCTTCTCTGCCCTCCCAAGGTGACCCCCCACCCTGGTCTCAGCTGGCCTCATCATCACTCATATTCTGCACGGACCCCCAGCTTCCTCCCCTCCTTTTAGTGACTACCACCCTCTCAGCTACTCAGGCTACATTCTGGTGGTGTCTTCCGATCTAGCCAGCTCCTCCCCCACTAGGTCACCCACTCCTAGCAATTTTGCTCCGGCAAAGGCTTCTCAATCTTCTGCTTCCCCACAGCCTTCTCAGCTTAGCTATTCACTGCCTTCCGTGACCCTCTCCAACCACCCTGCACACACCACACCATCAGCATCCAAATCAAATCTGAGGACTTCATGTCCTTGCTCAAAAACTTTCTATGGAAGAAAAGTGAAGTCTTCATCTAGATTTAAAGCTGTTCAACCTATCTTCCAGCACCACAGGCACCACCTACTGCCAACCTCTCCAGTCCAATGGTCATTCCTAAAATATGCCTTGCGCACGCTTACCCCACAGCCTTAAGCCCTCCCTTTGTCTATCATCCCTCTAAAAACTTTTTGAGAGCACGGACTATTTTAAATTCAATTCTGTATTTCCAGAGCTTAACGCAGAAGTCTAGTACATAGCAAGCAGCAATAAAATCTATTATTACTTTTTTAAGACTATTGCCTTTTAAAAATTTGATTCCCTAGGTAGAGGTAAGAAACATTGGTCCGTGGCCTCCTGCACCCATCTTGACCAGGGATTGAACCCACAACTGGGTATGTGTCCTGACTGGAAATCAAATCTGCCACCCCTTGGGTATATCCCAAGGACAACACTGAACCAACTGAGCTGCACTGGCCAGGGCTAAGATCTTTACCGAATGAACTATTTCTCAGTCTTCCTTATCCCCCAGAGTAACCAATACAATGCGTTGTGACTATTCAATGAACGTTAAACTGAAAAATCATCCCTTGTCAATGTGAACATACATCATTTCATTTGCTATTTTTCTTAAAACAAAGCAGCAAACAGAACATTCTCTCTATATACAGTCCAAGAAAGAAAACTAATGCAAATTCTTACTTCTCCTCTCCTGTCAGCACCTTTTCCAGGTCTCTTCGGGGTGTCTGACCACCAGTGCTGGGAACAAAGTAATCAATGAAATATTAGGAATGTTAGATTCTTATAACTTTACAAGAAAAAAAGAGCAAAGTGGAACATCAAACATAGACCACAATTAAGTCCTTTACAATGGAAAAATAATTCTTAATCTTGCATGCCATGTTTCATTATGGGTGAATGGTGACTACCAATATCCAGTTTATTGATACAAACTGAACCAAAATTCTCTTTTTCTCCTAAGAATTTGGAGACGGGACTAAGAAAGGCAAAGTTTTTTCTGTAAGTGGCCAGGGCAAGAAAAGCAACCTCCAGCACCGTGGCAGAGGCCACACTCCACCAGGCCACGCCAGAGTCTGGGAGGGGGTGGGCCTTCTCTTACACACCGACCCACAGAAATTAATGGCACTGCGAGCAACACAGACACACCAAGCTGAGAGGAAAGACAAAATCCTATCATCTTAGCAGGTTTCCCAATGATCTGATTTACAACAAAGCTGAGTTGTAAATCAGTGACAGTAACATTTACTCCACTTCCTCATGCCTGTCCCCTCATACCTGTTCATTCTTCGTCGCTGAGGCATTTGCTCTAGGTCTCTCTGCTCCCTCTCTTCTCTCGTCATTCCTTTGTAATTTGAGGTAAGACCAAATATAGGCCGAGACCATTCATCTGTCACCAGGAAAACGCAATTATTTAGCTCACAGAGTTGCATTCCTCCTACCGTGTCTTGAAATAGCCACATCCTAGTGTTATTCTACATTCTAGGTATTTAGAATATTCTTTCCTTAAAGATACCATTATCTCAAGACCATTCATAGGATAAATGCAGCCTAATACTAACATTACAAGTAGCTCCAGTTGATTCAGGAAATTCAGTATAAAAAGGTCATTTAAATCTATAATCACCAGATGTTTGAGAGTAATTCCTGACCCACTTTAACAGTCAATAACAAGCTGTGTTGTGATTTCATAAAGACAGTCTCATTTCTAATTTACTCTATTAAAAATGAGAAAATATAGCTGAAACTAGTTTGCCTCAGTGGATAAGAGTGTCCGTCTGCAGACTGAAAGGTCCCAGGTTTGATTCCGGTCAAGGGCATGTACCTTGGTTGCGGGCACATCCCCAGTACGGGGTGTGCAAGAGGCAGCTGGTCAATGTTTCTCTCTCATCGATGTTTCTAGCTCTCTATCCTTCTCCCCTCCTCTCTGTAAAAAATCAATAATATATATATATATATATATATATATATATATATATACAGAGAGAGAGAGAGAGAGAGAGAGAGAGAGAGAGAGAGAGAGAGAGAGAGAAAATCTGGCCTGGCAGGCATGGCTCTGTGGTTGAGCACTGACCTATGAACCAGGTCACAGTTCAATTCCTGGTCAGAGCACATACCTGGGTTGAGGGCTGGATTCCCAGTGGGGGATGTGAAGGAGGTAGTCAACCAATGATTCCTATAATTAATATTTCTATCTCTCTCTGCCTTCCTCTCTGATATCAATCAATAAAAAATATTTTTCAAAACAGAAAAATCTTGCAATTCTACTTTCTCATTCTGAAATAAAGTTCTCTTGTTACTTGTCAAAATGGTCTAAATCTTTAAAAATCATATTTTAATACTGTAGTTTCATTAAATCTAAGAAAGCTGCTAGGATGAACATGAAAAAAAGTACTAAACTAACTGTTTAGTAAAAGTCCAAAGGTGCTTCTATTTTGAAACACGGTGTAGACTACTGTTGCATTTAATATGCTATCAAGTGTTGTCAAACTAATAAGAAAGCAGGAGTCTCAGAGGAGGTGGTCTAAATAGCTTTGAAAACTGATCCACCAGTCCCTCCCCTGGATTCAGAATCACTGTGAAAACGAGTAATGTGAATATTCTGCTTCTCTCAGTCTAGGGCAAAAAGAGGGTCGAGAAAGACTGCACAAAAGCATCAAAAGTTTATTATTTAATAGGTAGTAAATTACAAATTATTAAAACAAGATAAAAATATTAAAAAAATTAAATTTATTAAAAAATTTAAATTTCGCCGAAACCGGTTTGGCTCAGTGGATAGAGCGTTGGCCTGAGGACTGGAAGGTCCCGGGTTCGATTCCGGTCAAGGGCATGTACCTTGGTTGCAGGCACATCCCCGGTGGGGGGTGTGCAGGAGGCAGCTGGTTAATGTTTCTCTCTCATCGAAGTTTCTAGCTCTTTATCCCTCTCCCTTCCTCTCTGTTAAAAAAAAAAAAAAAATCAATAAAATATTTTTTTTTTAAAAAGGAAAGGATTAAAAAAAATTAAAATTTCCCTAGAAAACTTCTAATACTCTTAAAAAATTCAATAGAAAAATAATTACCGTATTTGCCGGTGTATAAGACGATTTTTTGGCCCTGAAAAATACGTATTTGCCGGCGTATAAGAGACTGGGCGTATAAGACAACCCCCTAACATTTCCACTAAAAAATACAGAGTTTGCTATATACTCGCCGTATAAGACTACCCCCCACTTGGAGGCATATTTTTCAGGGCCAAAAAGTCGTCTTATACGCCGGCAAATACGGTACTATCTTTAGAAGTAGTTGTTTTTTTGGTCTACTTTGTAAGTTTAAAAATTCCTTCCCAACATGGAGCACAGTAAGTCAAGGACAATGATGAAAATGCTCGCTTTTCATTCTTAAAACAGAAGAATTTTATAAACATTACAGCAACTGATTAGAAGAAGGCTTGGAAGACCATTATAGAAGTAACAATAGCAGCAGCCGTGGCTAAAGTTTCCTGAGGAGTACACATGTGTGAATGTCTGTCTATGGCTTTAGATATATACTCTCTCATTTAATTGTTACAGAAAGCCCAAAGCAAGCACACATTTCCCCATTTTACAGAGGAGAAAACCAGGGCCTAGGGCTGCAGCAGGAGCCTAAGGCAGGCGGTGCATCCAGGATCTGCAACCAGGGAGGGCTAATGACAGGACCAGCACTCTCTCACGACCTGCTCTTGGTCTCTGATTAGAAAATGCATCATTTTACTTGCTGGACTTAATATTGAATTATGTACTTAAACATACTGAGAAGCCTTCTAAGTGTAAAGGGAAAAAGCTGGTACCTATAAGAAGGAACCAAACATTTTTTCTACTCTACTTTATTGATTCATTTTAAATATATATTGGTACAAATGCGGTTACCTTTTCTATGTCCACATACACAACACACACACATGTACATACTGATGAGTTTCCCTGCCATGTCCTTGTTGGACCGCGACTCCTTGGGATGTTTGTAGAGATACATCACTGCCCGTCCGATCCCACTGTGCTTCAGGGTCTCCTGGCTCACACTGGGCAGCTGAGGACATAAGCACACGCCCACCACATTAGTCCCGCCAGTCTACCCAGAGGAGCCTCTGGACCTGGCTCACTCACAGCAGGGAAGTGACAAAAACCTCCATCTCAGGACCCACAGATACTGAACACAAAGGTACTCTGTGTCACATCTCCAGTGGAGAGTTCCGTATTAGTGCTTCATCCAAGTCAAACGTAACAACGGGAAACAATGTAAACTACGCATACTCAGGGGTTAACAGTTTAATACAAGGTGCAGCACCGGCCGGAATCAGAGACCTAAGTCTGAACCCAAGCACAGCCAGCTGCGGACAAGTCATTTAACCCTGAGTCTTAGCTTCCTCACCTGTGAAATGGAGACAGGTCTGCTGTGAGGAATAAGAACACCCAGCACACACAGGGTTCTTGATAATTCCCTTTAAGTCAGGTGGCTTGCCCAAGGTGTCAGAGCACTGTCTAAGCGGCCAGCTGGATTCCAATGCAGGCTTACCGACGCTGAAGATGGTGTTTTACTTCATCCCCCCCCCCCCAACACGCCCCCTGCTGTACTACTCTACACAGAAACCAGCCACTCCAGGGCTCTCTCCTTCAATGCCAGAGTCACACGAAGTTTATCAGGGCCTCCTTCATTTATGCTCATTTTATTTTGCTGTGTTCCTAAAAACACATACTGAATAAAACCCTTCTTCTGGCAGGCTATGGCAGAGAGAATACGTAAATACCAGGTAATATAAACACAGAAGCTGCAATAACACAAGACACAGTAAGTAACGATGCGGGGATATCAGATCACTGCCTCTAACCTCTTGCAGAATCTTCAGCAGCTCCTCTCGGATCTTTAGTGCTGGCAAGCTCCTGTCAGGGAGAGGCGAGAGCCACTCTTTGATGGCAGACATCACACCGCTGTCAATGAATGTTTCTTTAAGGTCCTGTCTGCAATAGGAATTAAGTTAGAAAGTCAAGCCTGTACATGCTGGTTCTGGTACAGCTTCCTTTGGACTTTCTCCTGGATTCAGTGATGCTTTCAGGCCCTCGCAGAGGTAGCTGCGCTGCTTACGGCCTTCTCCGCAGGCTCCACAGCACCGGGACACTCAGACCCGACCTCCACCAGCACCCTGACAGGCCGAGATGGTTTGTTTAAAACAAAACAAACCCAGATTACACAAGTCAGGTGAATGTTAATATAAATGGTACAGACAGTGAAAATCATGAACTCCAATTATTACAACTACAAAATTAATGCTTAATCTGCAAGGACAGTGACTCTGAAACTGTTTTGGGTGAAAGAAAACTCAGAATTATGCAAGATACCAGGGAGAAAAGCATTCGCTTAGCAGGAAAAACTACCAATGAATTACTGGCCTTTAAATTTAATTTTATGTACTAGAATCAATTATGTTAATAGACAACATGACAATATCAGAGGCAGCAATTTTCCAGTAGAAAGTCCTAGATCAAGCTGCTATTGGTGCACTGGTGTGCATTTCTCTACAGCCATTAAAAAGTAGGCTATGGCTAGGTTCAAGGTGAAATAAAAATGGTTCACGCATCGCCCTGGCTGGTTTGGCTCAGTGGATAGAGTGTCGGCCTGTGGACTGAAGATTCCTGGATTCGATTCCAGTCAAATGCATATGCCCAGATTATGGGCTCAATCTCCACTGGGGAGTGTGCACAAGGCAGCCGATCAATGATTCTCTCTCATCATTGATGTTTCTATCTCTCTCTCCCTTGCTCTTCCTCTTTGATATCAATAAAAAAAATTTAAAAAATTATTCAGATACCTTGGTAATAATGATTCATCAAGAAAGGACCCTATTCCAGAAGTACCAATGACGTAGTTCATGACAGAACAGGCCACACAGCCTTGTCCGACATGTGCTTCCCTCTCCTGTAAGCTGCTCTGTTCTCACTCACACTGGGAAAACAGATGTCAATTTACCAGACTGAAAACTGTCTATACAGAACAATATTAGTGGTTTCCAAGTTTTTCTTTCATTAATATCAGTTTGCTATCTGTTCTGATCGCATCAGGAATCAAGGTTTAAAAGAAACTGTGAGAAGGTAACATAACTTAGGAAATTCTATTCATTATTGTTCTATGAATTGAGAGAAGGCAATCATTCTTTAATATTTCAGGAACACCAATACATAGTTTGACTATCATTCCATTAAAAGGAAAAAACTTTTCCAATAAGACAATACTTACTTCTTAAGGTGCATCACCACAGTAGGTAATAATGTTAATTTTTTCAGTGCTGGCTTTTTTTGATTGTTCAACTGTCTGTCTTCCTATCCAGAAAGAAAAAGATTAAAAAAATAAAGAAATAAAGCCATTGTTAATCATGAATTTCAACCACTAGACTAGTAATTTAAGAGTCTAAAATAAAACAGCAATTTCCTTATATTTTTTCCTACAAGAAAGAAAAATTTAGTTAAAAATTGACTTTTGCCCTAACTGGTTTGGCTCAGTGGATAGAGCATTGGCCTGTGGACTGAAGGATCCCAGGTTCGATTCCGATCAAGGACATGTACCTTGGTTGCGGGCAGAAGGGTGTGTGCAGGAGGCAGCTGATAGATGTTTCTCTCTCATCGATATTTCTAATTCTCTATCCCTCTCCCTTCCTCTCTGTAAAAAATCAATAAAATATATTTTTTAAAATTTGACTTTTGTGTATAGCCCCAAATTTTGTATCTGTCCATGTCAATCAAATCCATAAAGCCATTAAAATAGCTTACGGCCTTCTCCGCAGTAAAATGGAGATTTACTTCTCCGCAGTAAAATCACAAATTGAGAACACAATTTTAATTCAAAATACTGGCATAATTGTAAAGTTTTCAAGAGTTGATGTAAGGCACAAAATTATACCTGGAAAAATTTGGTTTATCATCAGAAATAACTTTCCAGCTGAGAGGCTTGTACAATAATAATGGGATGTTATTAAAGGAGAATTTCAATTTTTACTTGGGCATTTTTTAAATTATGAAAAATTTCAAATTCCACAACAGAAAACAAAATAATATATTCCTGTTATGTACAGTTGAACAATTAAACACACATGGTCAGTCTTATTTTAGCTATTTCTCTAGCTACTTCCCCTCAACCTTGAATTATTTCAAAAGAAATCCTAGATACATATCATTGAATGTATAAATACTTCAGGAATTGTTTCCAAAAGATCAGAACTGTTTTTTAAACATAGTACTTGGTCAATTTAAAAAAGTAGGGCAGCTGAAACCAGTTTGGCTCAGTGGATAGAGCGTCGGTCTGCGGACTGAAAGGTCCCAGGTTCGATTCCGGTCAAGGGCATGTACGTTGGTTGCGGGCACATCCCTGGTATGGGGTGTGCAGGAGGCAGCTGGTCGATGTCTCTCTCTCATCAATGTTTCTAGCTCTCTATCACTTTTCTCTCCCTTCCTCTCTGTAAAAAATCAATAAAATAGCCGAAGCCGGTTTGGCTCAGTGGATAGAGCGTCAGTCTGCGGACTGAAGGGTCCCGGGTTCGATTCCGGTCAAGGGCATGTACATTGGTTGCGGGCACATCCCTGGTGGGGAGTGTGCAAGAGGCAGCTGGTCGATGTTTCTCTCTCATCGATGTTTCTAGCTCTCTATCTCTCTCCCTTCCTCTCTGTGAAATATCAATAAAATATTTTTAAAAAATCAATAAAATACATAAAAAAGAGCTAAAAAATAAAATAAAATAAAAAAACTAGGGAAGGATTTTAAAGCACAATGAGTAAAATGCAATCTCTTAATCATAGGCAAAAGAATGACATGGGTTTATAACATAATAAACCTGAGTTTATGACTTTTTACATGTGAAGAAAAAGTAAGTTTTGTGGTAAACCAGCCAAACTGGAGAGAAAATCATTCCCCCATACAATTAGCAGAGCCATTAGGCTGAAAAGGCGCCTTTTACTTAATACTTCTGTCTTTCATTTTCTAAACATGTTACTAAAATTTTTTCTGTGCTTAAAATTTAGAATAGTAAGTGCTTTATTTCAAAAAACAAAGTATCTTAAATGTAGTGTACGCAAAGACTAAGCTAACAAACAAACCAACCAAAAGCCATAGAACCAGTGAAGTGGGACAAAGATTAAGCTGGAAGTGAGCCAACTCACCTCAGCAGCTTCATTCATCTTGACGATCATGGCGCTCACCACGTCGTCGGCATCACTGATAAAAGTGCCGCCGTCACGGTTACGCCTGCGCTTGCCGCTCATGCTCTTTTTCCGCTGCAGCATCATCTCAAAATCCGACAGAAAGTCCATACTAAGCAGGAACACAAAAATCAAGTGATACACAAACTGCCTTTTAAATCCACATTTCCTTTGATCACAGTTAAGAACCAACTTTCTTAATTGTAATTCAATGGAGAATTCTCTTAAAGGACTTATAACTTGCCTTTACAAGAGCATGCTTTCCTGGATTTTATGTTCAAGCTCTATACCACCCCAATTGTTACACACTAAACTTCACACACTATGTTAACACTTGCATGTATCAGCTGGAGAACGAACATTTCAAATGCCAAGTTCTCGTTCAGGGGGCAGTGCCTGCAACTCCATGGTTCCGCTATGGCTGCACTGCCCTTTGGGGGAGATACAGTGGTGTTCACTCCTTTGGGTGTTTTGTCTTCTAAGCGTAAGTAGAAAAAAAGAAACCACTGCTTTTCAGTGGTGCAGCTCAAAACGTAAGGTGACCGAGATGAAGGCGGACATCTACAGACTGGCTTTCACCCGAATGCTTGCCCTCACAGAGCAGGTGGACCTGCTCGGTCATGTAAATGAGATGCGACTTAGGCGATGATTTCCGGGGCATTCCCAAGCCCCCCAGCATGTCACAGGAGTAAGAGGGGAGTACTTTTGAAGCATCTTCTTTACAGCTGTAAGCAACAGCTAACCAGTCATTCCATGTTGGGCACCTTTCAAGACACCCACTTGTTCCGGACAGATGGACAGAAGCGTGTGAACTACAATCAGGTGATAGTTTGCAATTAGGACTTCAGCATTATTTCCATCAGGACCCCAAAATCAACCTTCCTTCTAAAAGCACATTCTTGGAAGCGCTTACTTGGTGAGATATAAATGAACAGCCTGGCACCACAAAGCTCCACAAACTACGACAGCCGGGCACAGGGCAAGTGAAAACTAACAAGAGCGAGTAGGTTAGGACAGCACTGTAGACAGAGACAGGGAGGAAATGGCACCGATTCCTTCTCTACCTAGTCAGAAGCCAATGCAAGAAAATAACGAGTTTATTAGCCTTTACCTTCATTTTTATAGTCTCTTTAAAAATTCTTTTTAAATGAAAGACTTACTGTTTCCCTCTCTTGATGTTATCATCAGAATCTGAATCTTCAGCTTCTTTTACCAGTGTTTCACTTTTTTCTTCTTCCAAATCTTCTTGGTTAAAACCCTAAAAGCAGAGTAAATTAGCCAGTTATCACAACCACATTACAGATTTCCCTGTGTAACTACTCTTACTTTTCTTGTACTTTAACTGCAATACATTCACAAAGAATGAAAATTAAGTAGGTATCAAAAGGTATATAAGCAAAAAAGCTCCCTCCCACCCTAGCCACTAGTGTTACTACACTTTTGTGTCTCCTTACAGTTATAGTCATTTATGCAAGCACTTCTACACGTTATATTTACCTCTTTTATTGTACAAACTAGAGGCCTGGTGCAAAGAAACTCATGCACTGGAGAGGGCGCATCCCTCAGCCTGGCCTGCCCCCTCCCCCCGTCTGGGAGCACTCTGGGCCAGGAGGCGATCACGGGAAGGCAATGGCCCCATCACACCTCTGCCGCTGCCACTGCCAGCAGCACAAGCCTCGGCCGGCCCTGGTTACCTGAGGCTCAGGCGGCCCTGGGTGGCTGGGGCTGGGGGAACTGGGGGACTCTGGAGGCAGACATGTGGAGCAGCTGCACCCACCTGGGGGCAGGCCCAACCATGCCATGCGCCAATTAGCATATTCCCTCTCTGACAGGATGACAGCATATTACACACACCAGGCACAGTATATTGTCATGCACTTTCCACATCTTATATAATAAAAGCCTAATATGCAAACTGTACCCTTGACTGGGAGTTTGACCACTTGCTATAGCATCCGCTGACCACCAGGGGTGGCACGAAACATAGCGAGTGTCAGTGGAGGCGCTGGCAAGAGGGCAGCAGTGGAGGTGCTGCCAGTCCCAGTGGGCTTCCGGGTGAGCTGGAACTGGGACTGCAGGGGCCGGTCAGGCTCCCTGTGGGTTCTCGAAAGAGCCGGTCTGTGAGGCCACCCAGCCTCCATGTGGAGCCACTGGGTAGCTCAGAGGCCCATGCTGTGCCCTCCTACACCAGACACTGGCGTTTCTATCCCTGGCCACGCTAGGGACTGCACCCGTGCATGAATTTTGTGCAATGGGTCTCTAGTATAATAAAATCTGAGACCAAGTCTGATCAGCATAAAGCACCCTCCTTCTTTTGAAGGCTTGGCTATTTCACCACAGGACTGTAACCATAATTTGTTTATACACTTCCCAACTGACATTTAGATGTATATTTGAAATTTTGAGAAATATTAGCCAAACTGTCTTCCATAGAGGTTATGCCAAAGACTCTCCTTCCAATGCCACCTCCATAGGTGATCAAACACTGATATTTCCCAATCTCTGAACTAAAAAAAAAAAAGGTATCTAAGATGTAATTTTCCTTGCATTCTGTTATGAGTAAGGCTGGGCCTTTTTTTTTCATGTTTAAAAGCCATTTGAAATTCTATGTGAACTCTCAATATACTTTGCTATTTTATGTTGGATCTTTGCCTAATTGGTGTGAAAAACCTCTTTAAAAATTAGCTCTCTTTAAGTGGCAGGAACTGCAGAACCAATAGTTTGCTTTTGTTCATGGTAATGTTTGCCAGGCATGATGATGATGATGATGATTTTTGATGATCAGATGTTTTTTGTTTTTTTCCTAGGCACAATTCTTTATGTAACTGAAATAAATGATCAATCTCTGCTGTATAGCTTCTAACTCTTAGGCCATATCTAGCAAGGACTTCCCGATGCCTGTTGGGACGTACATTTTTCTCAATGAAATGAGTCTCAGCAAAGTTGACATTAACTCTCCAAACTAGAGAAACATATCTTATTCTTGTACAATGCTGTTTAACCAAGTATAAGCTCCATGAGGGCAATTTCCAAACAACTTTTGGCAGAGAGGCTCTCAAATACTTGCTGATTCATCTAGTTTCACAATCTTTTGCTTTAGTAATAAAAGTACTGATTTCTTTTGTAACCCAAGAACTATTTAACAAGAAAATTTTACATTTCTGGGTGGCAAGGGTGTTTTGGTTACTATTTTTGTTATTTTCAGTTTCACTGCATTGCAATTCAGAAAAAGCTGCCTACATTTTATACTTTTTTAAAAGTTTGATTTTAAAATGTATATAAAAATGCGAACCAAGAAAAGTCAAGCCAATCTTGAAGAGTAACAACCTTAGAGAACATAACCAACTAAATATAAAGACACTGCAGACTCATAGCGGATAATACATACAGACACTTGATTTATGACAAAAATGGCATTATACATTGTAGTGGGAACAAGTGAGCTAGGTCAATTGAATATTGACTCTATCGCATACCTACCACACAAAAACCTGACAAGTAAATGTGAAAGATGAAACAATCAAGCTTCTTGAGAATAACTCAGAATATTTTTATAACCTCAGGGACGATCAAAAATTTTCTTAGAATTAAAAAGCTTTCAACATAAAGGAAAGGATTGGTAAAGTTGATTTATATTAAAACTAGAAGCCCAATGCATGAAGATTCATGCAAGAATGGGCCTTCCTTTCCCTGGCTGCCAGACCACGGCCCTGCTTTTCCATGCTGCCCAGAGGCCCTGAGCAGCTGGGATGGTGCAGAACACCGGCATCCCATCCCACCCCGTGTATGCAAATCATCTTTGGTGTGATTTGCATACTCACTCCTGATTGGCTGATAGGCATCATGAAGGTATGGTCAATTAGCATGTTACTCTTTTATTAGGCAGATTAAGAAGTTTTGTTCTTCAAGACTCCACCAAGAAAGTAAAAAGGCAAACCACGGGATAGAAGAAATTTTTAAGTTTTATAATCAACGAAGGATTTTTATCCAGATTATATATACAGAGACTCTTTTGGAGCGTTTTGGTCTGCTTATTCTTTCAGTTACATTAATACATAGATTATACATGTCATTTCTCTTTGCAGTTTATCAATTTTTGTTTTGTATGTACATTTTTTTTTGTATGAACATGGCTAGGTACAATTTTAAAAACTTCTATCAGTATAAAGTGATTATCTTCATCTCAAATAACGTTTTTTACCTTAAAGTCTACCTCTTTGCTATTCATATATAGCGCTACCATTTTTTTTATAATGCTCAGGTAAAGTATCTTTTTCTATTCCTTTATTTTCAACTTTTTAAAATCTTGTTACAGATAAATCTTGAAGTATACAGCAGGTTTTTAAAAATCTGACCATCTTTATCTTTAAAAAAATATTTTTATTGATTTTTGAGGGGAAGGAAGACGGAGATAGAAACCTCAATGATGAGAGGGAACCACTGATCATTTGCCTTCTGCACAGCCCACAATCGAGATTGAGCCTGCAACCCAGGCCTATACCCTGACCAGAAATCCAATCTTCTGGTTCACAGGTTGATGCTCAACCACTGAGCCACACTGGCCAGGCTCATCTGTGTTTTTTAACTAGAGCACTTAATTCAATTTAATGTAATTTCTGATACTACCAGAGTTTAAGTCTGTTTCCTTACTATGGAATCTTCTTAGTGGTCATTTAGAGATTACAAGGGGCACCTTACCTTATTAAAGCCTAATGGGCTTTTACACACATTTGCAAAGGCCTGTGAACACTTCAATTCCGTGTACATTCCAATTGGTTACTGCTGTCATGTGGTTTAGTTTTACATATACTTTAACTACACCAGACATGATTTGTTTGGTAGAGACAACACTCATTTAGACTCATCCACATAATCTTGTTGCTTTCTTCCCTTCCTGCATCCCTGACCTTCCAATTGAGACTTTCTGACTTTAGTATGTCCTTTAGTGGTACACTGCTAAGATGAAATGAGGCAATGTTCATTTCTAAAAAGTGTTTTTGCTGAACATAAAGTTCTAAGTTTGCAGTTATTGGATTCTATTGTTTCTCTTAAGTCAGCTGTTAGTGTAATTGAGGTCTCTTTTTCTGAATATAAATTTCCCTACTCCAGCTGCTTTTAAGATGTCTCTTTTCTTTGGTTTCTTGCAATTTTACTGATGTATTTAGGTGATTTCCTTATTTATCCTGCCCATAATTTATACTACTAGATCAGTCTATGTGTTATTTCTTTAAATACTGCTTCTGCCATATGTATTTCTTCTCCTGGGATTCCAATTCACTAAGTTCAACCTTCCTCGTGTTCTTTTCCAAATCTGCCTTATCTCTTTAAAAAATTATTTGAACTGTCAAAATTTTAATCTTTTATGTCCCTTAGATATTTTAAGGCAATATCTAAAATTCCTATATCTAGAGTTCCTAAGTCTATTTGTGTTGTCTGTTTTAGTGTTTTCTTTTTAACATTATCTATGGTGTACCATAAACTATAGAAATATTTGAGGCCTACAATTGTTACCTTTGTCCTAAAAAGGATTTCTGCTTGTATATGCCAGATGCCTAAGGACACTAGTCAACAGGTTAAGAATCATTGTGATCAAATTTCTAAGATCAAGGTTCTTAGATTGCTAGATTACTCAAAGCTGGCCTACACTCTGAGCAAAGGCTATTTCACTTACCGGTCACCCATGGTACTTTCAGGGTCCTCTAACATCAGTAGGCCCTCACCCCCAATTTTGACTCTTGAGACTTGAGGACACCAAAATATGATCAGCCTCTCCCCTGAACAGGTACACATCCCAGAAAAAGCAGTTCTACATGCCAAGTTTACTCTCTTTAGGCTTCTGTCTCTTCCTGGTTTTGACTTAGTGATTCTCTGCTACCTTGTTCCTCTGATGATGAACACATTTGGCTAGACAGAAGTTCCGTAATTATTGTGAATCTTTCTCTTTAGCATTGCAATGTGCCTTCTGTTATCTTACTGTGTTCCTCCCCTTAATCCAATTTTGCCTGTTTTTTTTCTTTTAGCTTTGCAGACCTTTTTATTTCACTTTCTTAATCACTTTGTTAAAACATATACCCTGAGTGGCCAGATTATGATGACCTCTGAACACATAATAATCTGGCCACTCTGTATATCCTATATAATGAAAGGCTAATATACAAATTGTCCCCTTGACCAGGAGTTCGACCAGCAAGCAGGCAGGTCAAACCGCCCATGTCCCCACCCCCTGGCCAGGCTGGCCAGACCCCACCCATGCACAAATTCACACACCAGGCCTCTTATGCTATCTAGTAAAAGAGTAATATGCAAATTGAAGGTCACTCCAAGGCACAAGATGGCCACCCCCATGTGGTCAAAGATGGCTGCCTCCCTGTGGACACAATATGGCTGCCACAAGATGGCCTGCAGGGGAGAGCAGCTGTGGGCAGTTAGGAGTAACCCGATGGCCGGGGAGGGCAGTTGGGAGAGACTAGGTCAGCAGGGGAGGACAGTTGGGGTGATCCAGGTGTGTAGGGGAGGACAGTTGTGTGTGTGTGGGGTGCAGTGGAGATCCAGGCATGTAAGGGAGGGCAGTTGGGGAGGACCAGGCCTGCAACAGAGGGCAGTTGTGGGCGATCAGGCCAGCAGGGAGGGCAGTTAGGGGTGACTGGATTGGCAGAAGAGGGAAGTTGGGGGAGATTGGGTCTTCAAGGGAGGGCAATGTGTGTGTGTGTGGGGAGGGGGGGATCAGGCCTGTAGGAGATGGGGGGCGGAGGGAGGGGAAGGGCCCAGACCTGCAGGGGAGGGCAGTTGGGGGTGAACAGGCCAGCAGAGAAGGGCAGTTAGGTGTGACAAGACTGGCAGGGGAGGGCAGTTGGGCCGGTCGGAGAGCAGTTAGGCAGGGGATTAAGTTGGCAGGGGAGTGGTTAGGGAGTGATCAGGCTGGCAGGTTGGGAGCCAGCAGTCCTGGATTGTGAGAGGGATGTCTACCGCCATTTAAAGCCTGATCCCACTGGACCTAAATGGGCAGTCGGACACTCCTCAAGGAGTCCTATTGGAGAAGTTGCAGGCTGGGCTGAGGGACACCCTCTCCCCCTTCCCGGTGCACAAATTTCGTGCACTGGGCCTCTAGTATATTTATACAAAGTGGCCAGATTATACATTCAGAGATCATAATAATCTGGCCGCTCTGTGTATATACATATATTTTTATTGATTTCAGAGAGAGGGAGGTAGAAATATCAATGAGAGATAATTATTGATCCATTGTGTCCTGCTGGCGATCAAGCCTCCAACCCAGGTCCTGACCAGTAACCTCTTAGTTCATAGGTCAACACTCAACCACTGAGCAGCACTGCTTGGGCTAGTTTTATTTAAAAAAAATTTTTTTAAATTTTGAAATAATTTAATTGAATATATCATAGTTGTTTATTTCTATTTATTGGAATCATTTAGTAGAGAAACACTACCATAAACGCAAAAAAAAAAAAAAGTCACAAAGTATTTCTATCTTATACTTACTGTAAATTCTTCTTCCTCTTCATCACCAGATTCTCCAAATATGTCTGCTATAAGATTTCTAGAAGAGAATATATTAAAAATATTAATTTGCTTTCTCACCTGCATAAAAACCTAAAATCTTTTTGTCATAGGGTATAATGTCATATAGTAAGATGTGCCATTCTCACATCCATTTTAATAAGTTTTGATAAAAGTACACATTTAAGTCATCATTACCCTGATTAAGATGAGAACAATCCCATCCTCTCAGAAAGCTCGCTGGGGGTCCTTTCTAGTCAGCTTCCCACGTCAACATCCTGGAGCCAATTACTACTCTGATTTCTAACAGCAGATCAGTTTACCCAATCTTGAACTTCAGAGCAGTGAACTGGGACACGTCCTCTTTACTACTTTCATGTAAGACCATATTTTTGAGATCCACCTATGTTGTAGTATGCATCAACATTTCAGGAATTAAAAGCCTACACCCCCAATGTCATGCAATTAGACAAGATATATTGTACTACAACTCAACACAAACTTTTAATTCAAGTATAAAAAGTTAGAAGACAAACTGTTCTATCACCTTATGTGAGTCCTTGAAAACTCACGTTATCGTGTCACTTACTCTTCTTCATTCCCCGACTCACTATCACTCCCAAACAGATCCTTCTCTTCACTTTTCTTATCAGACAGTTCTTTCCCTGCTTCTTCTTCACTGTCAGATGCTGTCGTCTTCTCTCTTTTGCCCGATTTGTCTGATATGACATCACTGTCAGAGTCCTCTGCATCAGAGACCACACGGCTCTTCTTTGCTGCTGTAGGAAAAGAAATCATCACTGATCTTATTCTGCCACAGTCATTGTATGACCAAGAACAAGTACTTAAAATGGAAATATGTGGGAAAAATCAAAGGTCTCCTGACACAGTTTTTAGAATAAAAAAAACTTAAAGTTTCAGTCACCTTACAATTATTTATTGTTCAGGAAAAGGTGGCCAAAAGATGAAAAATGAAATAGCTCCCTTTACTTTTAGGGAAGAGAAAATAAGATAAGGCTGATGTGCATAACCAGACACCTTCTATGCGGCCTAGTATTGGCAGAGTTCAAAGGCTGAACATCCCTTTGTGGAGCCCCATCACACATGATCACCACGGGACTTTCTCACCTCCCTTAGAAACCAGCACGTACGGTGCTCTTTCCTTCTCCTGGAACAACTGTCAGGTTAGAAGGGAATATGTTCTTCCAAAAAGGTAATTTCATAAAAAGGTAGTCAAGTAGCAAAGACTAAAGCGCTCTGCAGACATGGCATCTCTAAGTAAGGCACGCACACGCGAGAGCCTGCCCTGTCTGGGTGGCTTCTAGGGCATTCTGGCTGGACTCACAGCTAACTCTGTTCAACACCTGGATTTCCTTAGAAACACAGTTCTTGGAAATATTACCTTCCAGTAAAAAATACTACCTCTTCCATATTCCCACTGAAATGAAAGCAGTTGAGTATATTGTTTTGAGGCAGTCAGAACTCAAGAAATGCTGTTATAACTCAGAAGAAATTACAGATCTAACATTCCAGAAAAAGACGGAATGTTTTAGTTACCAGTTTAGATGGTAAGTAAAGCTATGGCTAACCAGCCCCAAATAATTCCTTACTTGCTTTCTCTTCTTCACTGTCAGAGAGTACAGCAGCTTTTCGCTTTGCTGCTTTCTCCTCTTCCCCCTCTTTTTCTTCATCTTCATCACTGTCAATTTTTGGCCTTTTGGGCTCTTCCTCCTCGCTGTCAGAACTGTGAAACCTTTTCCTGTCTTCGTGGCCATCTAAATGGAAGGCGTTGTTCTGCATTTCTGCATCCTCCCCCTTGTTCTCCCCCTCGCTGTCCTCATCTGACTCTGGCTTCTGCTTGTGTCGGGAGGCCTCCTCCGTGTCGGAATCACTGGCAGGTCCCTTCTGAGGCTCCTCACTCTCCGAGTCACTGACGCGGGGTTTGGGGAGCTCTTCGTTCTCAGAGTCACTGGCCTGGGTCCTTGGCGGCTCCTCACTCTCAGAGTCACTAATCTGACGTTTGGGATGCCCCTCATTTTCGGAGTCACTGGCTTGATGCCTTGGGGGACCCTCACTTTCTGAGTCACTGACACGGGGTTTGGGGAGCTCCTCATTTTCAGAGTCACTGGCCTGAGTCCTCTGAGGCTCCTCACTTTCCGAGTCGCTGATCTGAGGCTTAGGAAGCTCCTCACTTTCCGAATCACTAACTGGAGGCTTGGGCAGCCCCTCATTCTCAGAGTCACTGGCGGGGTGCGTGGGCGGCTCCTCGCTCTCAGAGTCGCTGACGGCAGGTTTTAGAGCGTCCTCTGTCTCCGAGTCACTGGCGGGGCTCTTGGGGAGCTCTTCAGCCTCCGAATCGCTGGCAGGATGCTTTCTACCATCTTCGTTTTCTGAGTCACTTGCATGCCCATTAAGAAGCTCCTCGTTTTCAGAGTCACTAGCAGGTGCTTTCTTGGTCTCCTCGCTCTCAGAGTCGCTCCCATGGCGAGTGACACCCTCATTTTCAGAGTCGCTCGCAGGAGGCTCTGCATGCTCCTCAGATTCCGAGTCGCTGTCCTTCTGCCTCTGAAGCTCCTCACTTTCCGAATCACTAGCGTTGAGAGTTGAGGGGTCTTCGTTCTCAGAGTCTGTCACATGATGTCTTTTGTTGAGGCCATCTTCTCGATCACTAGGTTCATTCTGAAAAGTAAAGGGAGAAAAAATGAGGAAAGCACAAAATGTTTGGTAGTGAAATTTTAAATTTTTTCAACAATTTTTAAAATTGTAGGAATATGCACACTTAAATGTAGAATTCTCGTCTTATACCTACACAGTAACATCCTACCTAAAAAGGATGCCAACTATCTGTAGAATGGCTAACATGGCTTGGATCCCAAAATGGGATAGAGATAACCAGCTTTATCCAACACATTTATAAAGCACATTCCCTAATTACTCCATAGATGACTAATAATTTAAAGAGCCAAGAAAGAAAGTCTAACTTTCTCACATATCTCTAGCTCCTAAACATAGTTTTCAAAGAAATAAAAGCAAACATGTACCCAACTTCTTTTAAAAGGGGATTTTACAAGATTAAAATTATTATTTTAAAAAATATATATTTTGATTTTTTACAGAGAGGAAGGGAGAGGGACTATAGAAACATCAATGGGAGAGAAACATCAATCAGCTGCTTCCTGCACACCCCCCGCTGGGGATGTGCCCGCAACCAATGTACATGCCCCCTTGACCAGAATCGAACCTGGGATCCTTGAGTCCGCAGGCTGGCGCTCTATCCACTGAGCCAATCCGGTTAGGGCAAAATTAAAATTATTTTAAGAAAAATAAACATAAAATTTTAAAGGGTCAAAAAAATGGGCATGTTTTCCAAAGTTAATATAAACAATCAAGGAGAGATGTAATGAACATTTACCAAGTACCTAAGCTAGATACCATGTTAGATTCTCTCCTATTAGTTCATTTACGCCTCACAACAGTACTTAATATGGTAAGAAGACAGGATTGGAGTAGTTTTAATCATATATCTAGTAACCCAGATAGAAAAGTTTAAGTTTTAGGGAAAACATGACTAATCTAATTATACCGACACAATGTTATATGGAACTAATCTGAAAACATATATGAACTTAGTATATGTATTTTATAGCTATGTTCTAAAATGCATAGAAACATATACAAAATTAAAAATATGAAGACACTAATAACAAAGTGTTTTAGGATCTGGGGAATATTTTCCCCTTCTTGCATCTTTCGATAACAGTGATAACATTCTGGTTTAAAAAGTGAAAGGATTTCTGGGTTAAAAATTTACTAAGTCTATTTACTAAATATTTCTCTTTAGAATATATGACTGATATTACATGAACTCACCACGCGTCAATTTCCAAGGGACAAAGAGTCTTTAATAATGTATATGCCCACCATCATGCTATAAAATAAAGTGACAAGAGAATCAATCCAGTGGCGAGATAAATGGCATATCCTAGACTTTAACGCCACTTCAGGAGCTGCTGTCTAGTGAGGAGCCGGCCAAATAGATCACACCGCTATTATGGAGGTATGCATAATTATTTTGAAAACCAATAGGAAATGAGCTGAGAGTGACCTCCAAAAGGTGTTTTACAACAGGCTTTGCATTAGCATTAGCTTGTGATGACTGAGTTAAGGAGTTAACTACATTATTGGCGTGGAAAGATGCCAGCAGACAACTGAAGCAAGAGGCAAAGTAAAATTGTAACCGGCTCCTGGAATGCTTTCTATGACACGCTCCTGATATATCTCTAACACCATGTTTGTGTTGTGACTCTATTTTAGTTGCAAACAACAGAGCCATCTCCAGAAAAAAAGAACAATCTTTCCAGAATCAAAGTGGGCTGATGACTAACACTAGGAAGGGTAGGACAGCTCAGGGAGCTTTTCACATAGAAATGAGCTAGCTAACCCTGCTAAATCTCAGCGGCTGGGAGAGATCATCTAGTTGGCTACAAGCAATACTAGATGCTGTGAGACTCGGTGATTCAATGGGTTACAGCCAGAGCATGGGCACAGCACTGAGAGCCACTCTCCAAACAGAGAGAAGCCACAAACTAGGCAATCATCCCGAAACTTATACTCTACCCTGGATTTCCTCACACATGACGGGTGCATTCCAAAACAAGCAACCATTGCAAGGACATTACGTATGATGATGATTATAAAACTTATGGATTCCCATCAGTTTTAAGGAGTTTCATTAAAGCAATCTACCCATTACTTGTAGCATGGGGGGGGGGGGGGAGAGAAGGACTAAGAAATTACTGCAGTAAGAAAGTGCTATTTGATACCATGAGTTTGAGAATGCACTTAGACAAAGACATGAGGTTTGGGGAAAGAGTAATTAGAAATCAGACAAGATTACAAGTTATCAAAACAATATTCCCTGGCCAGTGGCTCAGCTGGCTGAATGTCATCCCGTGCACTGGAAGGTTGCTGGTTTGATTTCTGGTCAGGGCACATATCTGGGTTGCGGGTCTAATCCCAGAGTGTGTGTGAAAAACAATCTCTCTCTCTCTCTTTCTCTCTCTCTCAGGTGAGGATTAAAAGCAACAACAAAAAACAATATTCAAACATTTTAGACTGGTTTCAAATTGAAATTAGTTTAAACTGCAAATCTAAAAAAATCCAACCCAGCTGGCGTGGCTCAGTGGTTGAGCATCGACATATGAACCAGGAGGTCACGGTCTGATTCCCGGTTAGGGCAAATGCCTGGGTTGTGGGCTCGATCCCCAGTAGGGGGTGTGCAGGAGGCAGCCAATTAATGATCCTCTCTCATCATTAATGTTTCTCTCTCTCTCCCTCTCTGAAATCAATAAAAAATATATTTAAAAAATATCCAAAGTATGTTTTTTTTTTTAAGTTAGATATGAATACAGTAACTCAGTAGTAGGAATCATAAAAAAAAATCCCCCTAGCCGGAACTGGTTTGGCTCAGTGGAGATAGAGCATTGGCCTGCGGACTGAAAGGTCCCAGGTTTGATTCCGGTCAAGGGCATGTACCTTGGTTGCGGGCACATCCCCAGTGGGGAGTGTGCAAGAGGCAGCTGATCAATGATTCTCTGTCATTGATGTTTCTAACTCTCTATCCCTCTCTCTTCCTCTCTGTAAAAAATCAATAACATATATAATTGTCACTTGTCAGAGAAACTGAGCACTCTGAAATGACTATAACACTTAAAACCTCCCCTCTTAAAAACCATTCACACCACTGTTATAAATAGCTGCTGATTATCCATATGAACAATCTGGTCACTTATCGAAGAATGCATACTGTAGTAATCACCCTCCTTATGGACCAGGGCTACAACACACACACACACACACACACACACACACACACACACACACAGATAAGTGACATTTTAAAATTACAAAGTAAATAATAAACTGTCTTAAAGCTAGTATCAATTTGTAAATTTCAAAGTAGTACATGAAAGTCAGGTAGAAATCCTTGTGAAGAACCCAACAACTCAGTTCTTCAAAAAACAAAATATGGAACTACCATTTGATCCAGTGATCCTACTTCTAGAAACCCTAAGAAACCCAAAACACCAATCAGAAAGAATGTATGCACTCCAATGCTTAATTTACAAGAGCTAAGATCTGGAATCAGCCCCAGTGCCCATCAGCAGATGAGTGGATAAAAGCTGTGGTACATCTGCACCACGGACTACTCCGCAGCAGTGAAGAAGAAGGATCTCTCACCCTTTGAGACAGCATGGAGCGACCCTAAAGAGTATCATGCTAAGTGAAGGCAGTCAGTCAGAGAAAGACAAGTATCACATGATCTCACTCATATGCGGACTCTAATGAAGAAAATAAAGTGATGAACAAAATAGATCCAGAGACACAGAAGCATGGGACAGACTGCGGAATCTCAGAGGGCAGGCGGGGGAGGGTGGGTTGGTGGGAAGTGATCAACCAAATCAGTTGTATGCGTGTCTGTGTAACCCATGGACACAGACAACAGTGGTGAAGGCCTGGGGTGGGGGGCAGCGATGGTCAGAAAGGTCAATGTGGGGAGAAAGAGGGCATATGTAATACTCTCAACAATAAAGATTTAATTAGAAAAGAGAGATTATAAAGGCTCACGCTTTCTGGATGGGGAGATGTCAGCGCACACGGGCAGCTTCGCCGTGCGGAGCACAGCTGCTCCTCGCACCCAGGAGCCATGGGAGGATCATCCCAACCAGCTGGGAGGGAGCCGCGGGGCAGCCCTGTTCACAGACGGGACACTGCCCGAGGGCCCCGGGCTCAGAAGGGCCGGACATCCCACCAGAGCGCCTGGTGCTGTACCAGGGGAACTGGGTGCCGTAAGGGAGGCTCCGGCCGCGTGGGAGTCAGGGTGAGGGGCCAGAGGGCACCAGCCTGGGGACAGAGCGGAGAGAGGACCTGAACCCCCAGCGTTTGTTTGCAGGGAAGGAGCCCGACGCAGGCCGGGGAGCCAGGAGCGGGGGCTGGACCCCCTGAGCGGTGCTCTGCCCCTCCCTGCCCGGGAGACAGACGGCGGCCAGTGGGGCAGTCTGTGCCCGCCCACCGCTCCATCCCCGAGGCTGTGACAGCCGCTCCGTTCCCCGCACTCACGAGAGCGTCTCCCCGCCACGCTCTACCTCCTCCAGGGGAGGCCTTTGACCTTCTGCGCTCACAGCACCGCAAAGAACTCATCTTCACCAGCAACAGATTGACAGCCTGAAAAGTTCCAACGGCCTGCTCCCCAGTGAAATTGGTTGAAAGTATTTAACAACCACCATTGAGAGCCTCAGGAAATGGTCTTGTAAGCAAAGAACAAGCGAAGAAGCATCTCCCCAAGTTCCTCAACCGATGGCTGAGAATCATGAGTCTGGTATTCGAACCAAGACCTCGCCTCCCTTACAACTTCACAGGTCAGTGGAGGAGCCCCCCCTCCAGAGTGCTGTAGCCAAGACACAGGCACCCCTCCTCCAGCTCTCAGGGGGAGGACTTCCTTCCCAGGTACAGGACATCAGCACTTCTTATCCTGCTGCAAACAACCATTATGAAACGAAGTTCCAGGAGAAGCAACCGAGGTGGGCTCCCATCTTCTCTGCAGCCCTCAATGGTGGAAAGAAGGCTCTACCTTGGTGCAGTGAACAGAGAGCGCCTGGGAACCCATGCGTCACCTATGGGACAGTGGCTCCATGCCAGAAGAGGTAAGCCGAGAGCACTACCTAATCGCTACCTCCAACTGAGAGCTCAGTGCAGATCTGGGTTTCACTCAGAGAGAAGTTTTCCGTTGTCCCCAACACCAGTTCAAGAGCCCTGACTCAAAGATGTTGCCTGTACAAAAAGCAGCAGTAAAACAGATAGCTCCAACCCCTCCCCAAATAAATGGACTTCCTCTGTCACCAAGCCCAGGGAATGTCAGGCTAAGGCATTTTCAAGAATCTGGAAGATGGGTGGAAGGTACTCGGAAGGAGAATCAAGGTGACTCACTGCTGCCTTTATGGAAAGTGTTTCTGCAAGGATTCGTGTAGAGACCTGCTTGCAGGAGGGAAGCAGAAAATAAGACAGCTGGAAAAACCATTGTGGTGTCACAACAAGTATCAAACACAGACCTCAGAAACTATTCTGTCAAAGGAGCCAGAATTTTACTGAATTAACTTGATAAAATTATGCTGCAGGAAAATGGAGGCCAGAAGCAGTGGGATAAAATATTCAAAGTACTCAAAGAAAAAAACAACCCGTCAACCAAGTATCCTATATCCAATAAAACCACCTTTCAAAAATAATAATTATAAATCTAAAGCTCATAAGTTAAAAACACATAAAAGAAATGAAAACTTTCTCAGATAATCATAAAATGAAAGAATTTGTCTAGCAGACCCACCATAAAAGAAATAAAGTTTTACAAGCCAAAAGCAAGTGACCTCAGATGGTAAACATAACCTACATGAAAAAACAATGAGCATCAGTCATGATCTATAATAAAAGGGTAATATGCTAATTAGACCAGACATCCTTCCAGATGTCCTTCCTGAGGAAGCTGGGGCGGAGGGAAGCCAGTGCTGGCAGCTGGGAAGGAAGGCCCTCTCTTGCATGAATTTTTGTGCATTGGGCCTCTGGTGTAATTATAAAGGACAGTATAAACACATGTTTTCTCTTTTCTTATTTTAACGGATTTAAATAGTAGCTGCACCAAGTAATATGTATATAGTGAGAGTTGGGCCTGCAATATATAGACATATAATATATGTGTAATATATTTGCCAATAACACTACAAAAGAGGTAGATGATAGCAGAGCTTTTTTAAGCTAAGGAAATTATTTCAGATGGTAAAGTAATAATTATAATAAGGTATTGTTGGGTTTGTAACATTAACAGGTAATATATTTAACAATAATATTACAGAAGAGAATAAAGCTATATAGAAATAGTAATAGTATTTCTATATACCACTGGAACTAAGTACTAGAAATCTAAAGCTGATAAGATATGTGTGGCAAACCTTATAATAAATATTAAAGAAAGAACTAAAAAAGCATAGTGAACATATTAAAAAATTAAAATGCACAAAAGCATAAAAAAACCTCTACAATAATTTATTAATGGATACACAAGGGGAAAAGATGGAAAGTATGACATCAAAAACATAAAAGGGGGAGATAAATAAAAATGTAAAGGCGTGCTGTGTTAGAAATTAGATTGTTATCAGCTTAAAATAGACTTATAAATGTTATGTAAACCTCATGGTAATCCACAAAGCAAAAACCTATATAGACAAAAAAGTAAAATAAAAGGAATCAAAGCATACCACTATAGGAAATCTTCAAACCACATAGGAAGAGAACAAGAGAAGGAACAAAGGAATTATAAAATAGCTAGAAAACAATGAGCAAAATAGCAAGTGAAGTCTGCTAGACAAATTCTTTCATTTTATGATTATCTGAGAAAGTTTTCATTTCTTTTATGTGTTTTTAACTTATGAGCTTTAGATTTATAATTATTATTTTTGAAAGGTGGTTTTATTGGATATAGGATTCTTGGTTGACACTTCCTAACTATAGCACTATAGCACTAAAATAGACATAGACATGAATGGATTAGAAATGAAAGTCCAGAAATAAACCCATACCCCTATGATCAACAGATTTACCACCTAAATTTAAAGTTTATTAATTTAATTTTTATTAAGTTTATTGGGGAGATATTGGTTAATAAAACTATGTAGATTTCAGGTGTATAATTTTATAATACACTATCTATGTATTGTATCATGTGTTCACAACCCAAGGTCAAATCTCATTCCATTTATCACCCCTTTAGGCGAACTGATTTTAAAAATATATATATTTTATTGATTTTACACAGAGAGGAATTGAGAGAGATAGTTAGAAACGTCGATGAAAGAGAAACATCAACCAGCTGCCTCCTGCGCACCCCCAACTGGGGATGTGCCCACAACCTGTGTACATGCCCCTGACCGGAATCGAACCCGGGACCCTTCAGTCCGCAGTCCGATGCTTTATCCACTGAGCCAAACCGGTTTCGGCAGGTGAAGTGATTTTTAATACGGTGCCAAGACCTTCCTATTGGACAACGGGAGAGCCATGTACAGAAGAATAAAATTGGATCCTTATCTCAAAATATATATAAAAATCAATTCAAAATAGATCAAATACCTAAATGTAAGAACTAAATCTATAAAATTCTTAAAACAGACGAGTAAATCTTCATGCCTGGATTTGGAAAAGGAGTGTTAGAGATGTCAATAAAAACATAAGCAACAAAAGAAAAATTTGACAAAGTGGACTTCAAATTTAAAACTAGTGCTTTAAAGGACACCAATGTGAAAAGACAAATCATGCTATGCAAATATTTGCCAATCAGTCATCTAATAAGGGACTTGTATCCAAACTTAAAACAACAACAAAACAACTCTTACAACTCAATAATAAAAAAAAAGAGCCCAATTAAAAAATAAAGTATCTGCCCTAGCTGCTGCTCAATGGTTAGAGCGCTGGCCCGTGGACTGAAAGGTTGTGGATTTGATTCCCAGTCAGGGGCACATACCTAGGTTGCAAGTTTGACCCAAGCCCAGGGTGCCAGCACATGTGGGAGGCAACCAATTGATGTCTCTCTTTCTCTCCCCCTCTCTCTCTACCTCTCTCTTCCTCCCTTCCATAAAAATACCCTCAGGTGAGAGAAAGAAAAGGGGAGAGGGAAACATCCATGTGAGAGAGAAACAGCATTAGGTTGCCTCCTGTACACACCCTAACCAGGAACCAAACCAGCAAC
The DNA here is from genome assembly GCA_963924515.1 of Vespertilio murinus. NCBI lineage: Eukaryota > Metazoa > Chordata > Mammalia > Chiroptera > Vespertilionidae > Vespertilio > Vespertilio murinus. The sequence goes on from OZ004711.1 coordinate 6,143,636, forward strand.
GTGGGCATGTGCCCTGACGGGAAATCATACCTGCGACCTTTCAGTGCATGGGACCAACTGAGCCACACCAGTCACAGGCAAATACTGGTTGTGTAAGCCACAAGATCAGTGTCACATTCTAAGACATCAATAGGAAATAGTACATCTTTTTTAGGTTTGGACCCTGTAATCTGCACGGATTACTTGAATATAACTACTCTTTTAACATCCCATTAGCTTCTAAAAACAATCCAGAATTTCTCTTTAGAAGCCATTTTAAACAGGCAAAAGCACATTAATCCAGAACTCAACACTTGAGTACAATTAGCTCTCAAACTACTAACTACTATTATAACGAATTAGGAGAATGCTTCTGGAAGGAAATGTCTATAAAAAGCTTTAAAAATATCTTAGCCTCTTTATTCTGGTTAATTCTCCTGGCAGATTTATAAGTAACAAAAAAAATTTTTAAGGACAAATATTTATATTCAAAAATATTCATAGCAGCTCCACTTATAATGACTAAATTTTTTAAAAATTGAAAAATTATTGAATAAGTAATGGTACATCCATATTATTAAAAATTATGCTAGTGAGAATCTTTAATGACATGTGGAAATATTTAAGGTATAATCAGAAAAGACAAAATATGTAAATACATAATAAAAACTTAAGTAAATTAAAACAAATACACCTATTATATACATGAGGGAGAATAAAGATGCAGGAGAAATAATATGAAAAAGTTAACAGTCATTTCTATAATAGAAATATGGTCATTTTAATTTTCTCTTTAAACATTTAAAATTTCCAAGTTTTGACAACATGCACATTTATCATTTAGAATCCATCTCACTACAAGCAGGTAGCTTAAGGTTCTAAAAGGTAAGCCTTGATGGTTATAATTGAATCATGAGGCCACTGTTTGCCAAAGAAGCTTCTGATATTACATGCTAAATATACTACAATATTCACATTATCAAGTAACTTCTATCAAATAACACATTAATTAGAATTTAGTCTAAGTGTTTAGGGTATACAAAAAAAATTAAGTGTTATCAAAATAACTAAAAGATAAGCCCTTCTCCATTTAGCTTTCAGATCACAACTGCTCCGGACTCCACTCTCGCCACACTAGCCCCGGGCATTCCTTGAAGACATCAAGCACAGTCCCACCTTCGCAAAGTCCTTCCCCCACATGGCCAAGTGGCTACTCCCTCACCCTCTTTCAGGTCTCGATTCAAATGTCACTTTCTTAAAAATGCCTATGTACCCCTTATTTAACACCAAAGCCTGCCCTTCCTCCTGGCACCCTTCACTCTGTTCTATCTTTCTCTATAGTGTTTTTTTTTAATCTTCCCACAAACTATATAATTTTAAAAAGTGGGACCTCATCTAGTCACTGATATGTCAAAAGAGTCAGACACAACCAACAGGTGCTGAATAAATACTGAATACCAGAGGCCTGGTGCATGAAAATTCATGCACTGGAGGGGGGGTCCCTCAGCCTGGCCTGCCTCCTCTCACAGTCTGGGAGCCCCCAGGGGCAGGAGGTGACCTGGCGATCAGGGGAAGGCAACACCCATCACACCTCTGCTGCTGCCACTGCCGGCTCTGAGTGACTGGCTGGTAGCCGCCATTCAAGGCTTGCCCAGGCCGGGCCTAGGTGACTGGGAAGCTGAGGGGACCGGGCGTCACCATCTTTGAGGGTGTGAGAGTCAATCAGCATATTCCCTCTTTATTGGCTGTGGACGCCACCATCTTTGCGATGGTGTGAGAGTCAACTAGCATATTCCCTCTTTATTAGATAGGATATAAATATACTACTGACATGTCAAAGAACAGAGCCACTAATACAAACTCTAACAATTATACCTACCACTTAAAAAAAACTGGACAATTTTTGCATATGTATAACCAAGCATAATATATGGCATATCAGTTCTTAAAAGAAAATTTGGCCATATTTATCATTCCTATGTGTTTGTTTCAGTTTGTGTTTATCAAAAACCCATAGTTGACTTATTGAAAAGTATCCCAGTTTTATTTTGTTAACATTGTGCAATATAGATGATATAACCAGGGAAACAAATTAAACAGTTTAAAAAATATGTATGGCCCCGGCCGGGTAGCTCAGTTGCTTAGAACATCATCCCCATATGTCAAGGTTATGGGCTCCATCCCCAGTCAGGGCACCTACAAGAACCAACCAATGAATGCACAAACAAGTGGAACAACAATGAGATGTCTCTCTCTTTAAATGAATCAGTAAGAAAATAATAATAAAAGTTAGGAATGAGTTTAACAAAAGACTTTTACTCTTAATAGTACAGAATACTGTTGAAAGAAATTAAATTAGCACTAACTCAATAGAAAAAATATATAATAGGCAAAATATGTTGAAATGCTTTATACAAAATCCAGTACAACTCTGTATTACTAAGCTACAACAGCTTTTTAAATGACATGTGCTTTGTTATTTCGTACATCGGAACAGCTCAAAGCCAAATTCTAATATAATTTTTGCCAGGTGATAGGCCTCGTAACTTTTGACTTCGATAGGAATATCTTCAGTTTGTAAATGGTCACTGCTCCAGTAAGACATCATTTTGGGAATGGGGAAGCACAGTCAAATATCAAAAGCCTGGCCTATTTTCTCAATCAAAAACTGCCAAGAACTGCCTGCTATCTGAAATGGGACCCAATCAGAAGGTAACTCCCTGTGACTGCTAAAGCAGTTCTCTGCACATCTCCGTTCCCCCGGGGCGGAAGCCGAAGCCCTGTGACAGGGTCTCTACGCTCCCACAGAAGACAGGTGCCACGCTCCCGGAGACGCGTGTAGCCAATACCTCTGAGTGACGGTCTACACTTCCCGTGTCTGATCCAGAGTGCTGCTCATTTACATCCTCCTCAACGTCTGACCCTGAGTCCCGTTCATCCTGCACTGGGGTAGCGCCACCATCATCTGCTTAAAAATAAAACAAAAACCCACTTCAGGTGTAAGATGGAGGACATCTCCAGGTGTCAGGAACACAATGAATCAAGAATAACATGAGTAAAGGTTACTTCTGAGGAAGCATAACTAATGTTGTAAACAAGACAACAGGGTAACACCCACAGAAATACCAGCAATCATAACAGGGACTGGGACACACATGGCAGAGAAAATACACCATGAAAGGAATGTGAAGCTTGAGAAACATAGCCAAGGACCAAGTCAACAACCTCTAAATGATAGTGTGCTCTGTGACTACTTCAGCTCCTGTAACGACTGAGTCTGTGTGAGTCTGTGATCACCGCACTTACCCTCCTAATGGAATCTGTTCAATGTGCTCTTCCCTCACGTGACTGGAAGCGCCAAAACAGCAGGGACAGGTTCCCTGTGTGTCCTGGAGCCCTGCCCTGCCTGGTACCTGATGCACAGCACGTGCTTGTGAACGAGGAGCACACGAAGGAACTGCAGGTCAGAAGTGCTGCAGTGTGACCTCCTTCAAGAAAAGCATGTGCTAACTATGACAAATGGTGCCAACCGGCTGCTGCTCCCTTTCACACCGCTTCAAAATGTAAAGTAAAAGTGTACTGAGAGGAGTTTAGGGCTGCTATAGGTTATGGGAAGACTTGGTTGAAAGTTTAGTAAAAATAAAAACAAATCCTTTTAAGTGAATAAGTCACCTACAGGAAAACAAAAAAGCTGCAGAGTGGGATCACTCTCTAACATACAGAGCTACGGAGTCAAGAATATGTAGTCACAATAAACCAGTAACTTGGAAATTTAACAATTACGCTGAACAGTGAGGGCAGGGGGAGAAGAGGGCACTTAAGGTGCAGCTCTGTGCCCCACAAGAGGCCATACAGATGCCCACAAATGAAGCAACAAGAGCGCGTGGGTTAGGACTGGGAGACAACACCGAAAGAGAGTGTGACGTTAGGGAACTGCTCTTGTGCATGTTTTCGGCACTTAATCTTTATACAGGCATTACACACATTGCTCATCTAAGAAACAATGTAAAATAAGGTCATCAGACGTCCCGATTTTTAACAATTTGTCCCGCGACACGCGGCGTTTTAAAAAGTCCCCGGACGCGGGGCAACTTGTTAAAAATCGGGACTGTCCCGCCCAAAGCGGGACGCCCGGTCACCTTCTATAAAACCTCAAATGAGCTGAAAAAACTATTTTGAAAACGTTTACAGAAAAGAGCAGTGCCTGCTTAGAAAAGCGTTTGTAGTCTTAACTGTTCTCTGAACTCGGACCGGAAGGAGGCTAAGGCTCAGGCTGCTGCTGAAGCCCGGGTCCGGGCACAGCCGCCGGGCGGGCACAAAGGCGCGGGCACCGTCCGTCTCCCCGGGTCCTCCCCGGGCCCGGGCCGGGCCTCCGGCGTCCGCGGGCGCGAGGGGAAGCCTCGGGCGGAGGACGGGCGGTCGGCAGGGCTGCAGAGACGCACGGAGACAGGCGCTCCGAGGCGCACAGGCGCCCCAACGGCGCTCGCCCTCCGGACCGGACTCGGGGCCGCGAGGGAAAAGCCCGGCCCCCCGCCAGCCCGGCTCTCGACGCTCCACCTGGAACCGGCACCGGCGACCCGGAGCCCGCGCACGGCGAGCCCGGCACCGCACGCGGAAGGGGCTCCCGTTTCCCCAGAGCTTCGCGGACCCGGAAGACAGCCCTCCCTCCTCCCCGCGCCCCCGCCCGCCCGCCCGCCCGCCCGGCCCGGCCCGGCCCCACCTGACTGGTCGCCGCGGTAATAATCCGGGTCCATGGCAGGCGGCCCGGCGGGCGAGTCCGCGCCCGCGCCGCCCCGCCGCCTCCTCCCGGCGGAGCGACCCCCGCCCCGACGGCGCGGCCCGGGGCGCGGAGGGTCCCGCCGCCTGGGGCTGGAAGGCGCGGGGAGCGACTCGGCCTACGCGCCCGGCGAGAGAGCCGCCGGCCGGCGGAGGCAGCGTGCGCGCCGCCGCTCCCCTTCCCAGCAGCACCTCGGGCCGCAATGGCGTCGGCTTCCGACCCCCAGCGGAACGCAGCGCGCAGGCGCCGTCCCCCCGCCGGCCAATGGGGAGGCGCGGCGAGCCGGCCGCCGGCCCGGACGGAAGGGGCCGCGGGAGGTGCGCGGCGTCTCGGCCGGCCCCTCCGAGGCGGCGAGCGCGGCGGCCCGCGGAGGTGGCTACGTTATGGCCGCGCCGGCGCCTCGGGGAGGAACTCCGGAGTTACCCTCCCGGCCCTCCCGGCCCGGCGCTCCGAGGCGCGGGGTCCCGCCCCTCCCGGCGCCGAGGCCGCGCGCGGGGCTCCCTGGGGCTTGTAGTCAGGGGGGCCGGGCGCTGCGAGGCATCTTCCCAGGCGTCTTTCTGCCTGTTAGCGGCTTTGGCCCGTCTGAAGAAGCCCTTGGTCCCCCGGAGTACGGGTTTCTGCTCCCAGAAAGATCCCCCCTGAAGGGGCCTCCGTGCCTTCCTGCTGTGCCCCGAGAAACGGCGCCGGGACCCGCCCACGCCCTGCGGAGCCGCGCTCGCCGCTCGCCGCCCGCAGGATTGCCGACGGCCCCCTGGTTACCCGGGCGAAGGCGGCAAAGGCTTCCCTTTTTCTGAACCTGCTGCCTTTTAAAACGATGATTAGCTGAGATTAGAACTTCTTGCTCCCCTGAAAATAGACATTTCTGCTCACCTGGCTGAAAGTTCTGATTGCAAAACAATCCCAACTGCAAACCACCACCTTCCTCCTGTGGCAGGCTAAGGAAAGCCACCTGCCTGGGTAGATGCTCTGGTATTCTTGTCTGCATTAACTGGAAAACATTCAGACCTGTGAGCAATCTTTGTGTGCTTATTTAGGCCAAACAGTCGACAATGGATTGAAAAAATGCTCCGAGAACGGCAGCTTTTGCACCTTGTTTTGCAGCATAGTAACCTCCTTCTTGTATAAAAACTCCTGTTTGAAATTCTCTGCTATTGTTAGATAGTCCCTTGTTCTGTAAACTCTGTCATTTTTAGCCAGTCTATTATTTCATGAAATAACTTTTACTTTAAATAATAGAAAAAGATAAACAACTGTCTGACCTTACAAGATAGCCATCTAACATAATCGACTAATGCTGATAATAACTCCCATATTCTTAAGCCAAATGTTTGTTCTTTATGTAAAGATTACAAACTGGCTGAAACCGGTTTGGCTCAGTGGTAGAGCGTAGGTCTGGGGACTGAAAGGTCCTGGGTTCAATTCCGGTCAAGGGCATGTACATTGGTTGCAGGCACATCCCCGGTGGGGGGGTGTGCAAGAGGCAGCTGGTCGGTGTTTCTCTCTCATCGACGTTTCTAGCTCTCTATCTCTCTCCCTTCCTCTCTGTAAAATATCAATAAAATATTTTTTTAAAAAAATATTTCAAACTGGAACAATAACTCACACAGAGCTTTTTTTGAAACCTGCAGACAAAGAGCCCGAGAGGTATAAATACGGGAAACCTCCTCTGTGTCTGCTCAGAGATTTGGAAGAAACACCTTCTGGGCCGAATGCAATAAATGGCTAATTAATTGGCTCATTAAGGCGTCTTGTATTTATCTCACTGATTTAGGATTTAACAATTTATACATTATAATCAAAAGAGTAAGTGGATTACATGAAATCCATTGGTGATAGATTGGGGGTTGGGCAAAGCAGGGAAACCTCTGGGATTGTGTAAAAAATAAAAAGGCATACTTCCTTTACACAGTGGGTGCAGGATAATTAACAGCAATTAACTCACTGGTGATGAGGGCGTTTGTGATCCCCACAGAGCTGTGCCTGTGCTTTGATGTGTCCAGAAAAAAGAAAATCACAATATTCCAACTATGTGCTACTAGAGGCCCGGTGCATGAAAATTCATGCACCGGAGGGGGTCCCTCAGCCTGGCCTGCCCCCTCTCACAGTCCAGGAGCCCTCAGGGGTGGGAGGCGATGGCCCCATCACACCTGTGCTGCCAATAACACAAACCTTGGCCGGCCCTGGTTACCTCAGGCTGGCCCTGGGCTGCTGGGCAGCTGCCATCTGAGGCTTGCCTGCACCTTGGACCAGCCCTGAGGGTGCTGGGGAGCTGAGAGGTGGGGTGGAGGGGGGGACCCTCTGGACCAGACATGTGGAGTGGCTGGACCTGCCTGGGGGCATGCCCAGCTGTGCCACACACCTGCTGCCTTGGTGGGGCTGAGGATACTGGGCGCCACCATCTTTGAGGACATGGCAATCAGTATATTCCCTCCTTATTGGCTGTGGGCGCTGCCATCTTTGTGAGGGTTTGATGGTCAATTAGTATGTTCCCTCTTTATTAGATAGGATGGTAGATACTGTGTTCCCCCCAAAATAAGACCTACTTCATGGAAACATAATACATCCCCTGAAAAGAAGACCTAGCGCATCTTTGGGAGCAAAAATTAATATAAGATACTGTCTTATTTTCGGGGAAACAGGGTACAAAAGGACAATAGACAGGCTCAGGTCAGGTAAAGATCCACCTTGTTAGGGAAGATACCGGCCTAGGACATGACTACCCACCATAAACTGCTTTTTAGTTTAAAAAGTTTTAATTTCAAACCATCCCTTGGGGTTACTTTAGGTCTCTGAATTTGCAAGGCCGCCAGATAGGCCTCCCCTGAGCTTGTCGGGTTGACATGTGGGCCCCTTTTGTCCACACTGGAGTACTCTCCCTATTGCAATGTCCTGAATAGAATCCATAGCCTTACTTGTTTATTTTTGTCTTAAGACAAAGAGATTTTTCTTGTCTTTTGATTGGAGGAGGGACAGTGGAGGTATAAGCAAAGATTCCCCAGGAGGTGCAGACTTTCAGAACATGAAAATTGACCATACCTCTGCTATGCCCACTAGCGATGCCCACCAGCCAATCAGGAGCAAGTATGCAAATTAACCCAACCAAGCTGGCTGCAGCCATGGAGCGAGCAAGAGGTTTGGGATTCCCCAGTGATGGAGGAAGCTAAGCTTCCTGGCCGCCCTGGCCTCTGCTCAAGGCTATAAAATTTCAATTATAGAAGATAAATAAATCCCAGATACCAGGGCCTCTGCTTGGGTTGCCAGGGGGCGTGGCTGGCCTGCAAACCACCACAGGCCTTTCGCCCAGGCCACCCCACACCCCAAGGGAACCCCCACCCTCATCCAGGACACCCTTCAGGGCAAACCAACCGGCCCTCACCCTTGCATCAGGCCTCTATCCTATATAATAAAAGAATAATATGCAAATTGACCATCACTCCAACACAGAAGATGGCTGCCCCTATGTGATCAAAGATGGATGTCCCCATGTGGACAAAAGATGGCTACCACAAGATGGCCAGCAAGGGAGGGTAGTTGGGAGGGACCAGACCTACAAGGGAGGGCAGTTGGGGGAAATCAGGCCTGTAGGGGAGGACAGTTGAGGGGGGAGGGGGACAAGGCCTGCAGGGGAGGGCAGTTAAGGGTGACCAGACCTGCAGAGGAGGGCAGTTAGGGGCAATCAGGTTGGGAGGGGAGCAGTTAGGCATCAATCAGGCTGGCAGAGGAGTGGTTAGGGGATGATCAGGCTGGCAGGCAGAAGCGGTTAGGGGCAATCAGGAAGGCAGGCAGGCGAGCAGTTGGGAGGGTGCAGGCAGGGTTAAGGGACACACACACCCATGCACAAATTTCATGCACCGGGCCTCTAGACTATATTATATATAAAAGCCCAGCAACCATTATGGCAGAATGACCAGTCGCTATGATGCACACTGACCACCAGGGGGCAGACACTCAACACAGGCGCTGTCCCCTGGTGATCAGTGCACTCCCATAGTGGAAGTGTTGCTCCGCCAGAAGCCGGGCTCATGACTGGTGAGTGCAGCAATGGTGGCCGGAACCTCTCCCACCTCTGTGGCAGCACTAAGGAGTGGTGAGCCAACTGGTAAGGAGTGAGCAGGCAGGCGGTTAGGAGTGAGGGATCAGACATCCCTCAAAGGGTCCCTGATTGTGAGAGGGTGCAGGCCGGGCTGAGGGACTCACCTACCGGCAAGAATTTCATGCATCGGGCCTCTAGCTTTCTTAAAAGAGAATGCATGGGTATAACTTGCTCTTTGTGGTGGAAACAACTTTGAAATCCAAGCCTGCCCCTTTAGCTGTGGGAACACATCTTCTCAGGCTGTTGTGAGAATCAGAAGAACAAGGAATGAACAGGACCCGGAACCAAACATACAAAATAGAAATACTTACTTCTCTCCATTTGATGGAAAAGGGCCTAGGATCGGAGCTCTCTTCTGAAGAGAGTGAGATTGTGCTGTATAAACAAGGCCAGGTGAATAGGACAGAACTCCAGGGAGAGGTTCAGTGAAAGGTAACCCAGGGCAAAGCCTGCTAATAAGGACCTTGGATTTCACCAGAGGCACAAGAACAATGGCCATGCAAGACATTGGAATAAGCACTGAGATTACAAGAGAATAATCAGTGAACTTTAAAAATAAAGATTCTAGCTGGCCTGGTGGTTTCGAGAGTGGAGGTAAAGCAGGACAGAAAGAAGTAGGGGCAAGTTCCTGACAAGTGGGATGAGGAGGTAGGGTGGACAGCACCTGCTGCTAAGCTGCTCGGTCCGCTCCCCTGAGCCCCACTCCACACAGGACCCACGGGGGACTGTTCACGACAGGCACTTCCTGTGGCGGTCTCCACGAGTCCACAGCGGGAGCTGGCTAAAACCAGATCCATCCAAGACGGAGGAAGATTAACCAGAAAGGGACCCATTCCTTATACTGTCTTTAGAATGAAAACTGACACCTCAAGTAGGAGGACTGGGGACGGAGAATATCATTACACTTCAGAACAAGACACCCCCCCCCCCCCGAACCAGAAGGCAGAAAGAGAAGTTGGCACTACAAAGTTTAGGAACAACCCTCCCTTGAAACACGCAAACTCGTGAACTCGCAGCGTGAGACTCACTGGAGAGTTCGCCTGTGTCCACGCGGACGAATGTTTGCTTTTCACAGCGGCACCCACACCAGGGGAGAGGGGTGCCAGCAGTTTGTCCTGGGCTTACTCCCTGACCCTGTCTCTGGGGCACTCATGCTGGCATCTTTCTCTCGGCCTGAATAAAACTGCGGCTGCTTTCAGGCTTGCTGTCGAGCATTGTCCTGTGCGAAGTCAGGAGCCTGCAGGTCACAGAGTGTGTAGGGCCCATCTCAGCTCTGCCTCTGTGACAGAGAGAGAGAGAGAGAGAGAGAGAGAGAGAGAGAGAGAGAGAGAGAGAGAGACCCACTGCACACACAGCAGCGAGCTGACCCCGAAAGGCTGCAGAGAAGTTTTTGTACAAAAGAAGCCAACCATTGTCAGCGAAGCAGGACACACCTCTGAAACACACAGCGTAGTGAAAGCAGTGTGCTTGCCAATGCGGACACAGCTCCAGGAGAGTCCCGGAGCCCCTTCCCAGCGGGCTGTGCCCCAGGGCCCTGACTGAGACGTGCCTTCCTTCGCCTGGGCGGCCTGGAATTCCGAGGACTGCCATCTTGCCAATCCCCTGGCGCCCTCCCACTCCAGCACAGCGGGCCCATGCTGGTGGGGGCAGAGGGGAAGAGGCACCCACAGGGAAGTTGCTTTTCCCACCAAGGACACAGAAGCCAGAAAGGAGAAAGAAGAGACTAACTTGCTCTTCCACTGCTCTCTTTCTCTTGACCCAGAGTGACTGATTTCCCCAAGTGAATGCAAGATTTATTTGGCCAGCCTTTGAGACGCTGTAACTTGCTGACTTGCTGGGGTGTGTGAGATCACACAACATGGGAAACAGCTGGGCACTGGCACAGACGCAGACCAGGGCTGGGAGCCCTGGGTCTGGGCTTAGTGTGCTTGGTGAGCGGGGACAAGCAGCCAGCCTTCTGGGAGTCTCTGTTTCCCCACATGTCAAAGGAAGGAGTTGAATCAGAAAATTTCAAGGCCTGAACGTCCTTCCTGTGCTTGAGCCACTAGGGGGCGCTGCCAGTGAAGAAACAAGTAAGAGCAAGTACTACAAGGAAGCCTGCAGCCACCTCCTGGCAGGTCCCAGCCTCACCACTCAGGACAGTTGTAAGATGTGTTTTTAATACTGAAAACTGGGACTCACTTGAAGCCCACCCATAGTGGATAGTGAATCACGCGCCACGGCACACTCTGCAGCGATTAATACAACTGGAGTGGATCTTTAGCTCTCATGGAAGGATGTCCAGAATGCATTAAGTGAAAAAGGCACAGCCTGCTACAACGGTGTAACTTTATTTATGTGAACACCCAAAGAGTGAAGAAGAAACACACACAAAAACAACCGAAGAATTCTCTAATAGTGTGGAGGGAAAAGGACCCCACAGCAAAGATTGAAAAGCCATAAAAGGGGAGACCAAAACAAGATGGCGGCCTAGGTAGTCTCCTAAGCTGCCACCTCATCAACAATTTGGGAAAAAAACAAGAGCTAAAATCGAAAGGGATCGCACCAGACCCACAGGAAAGCTGGCGGAATGGGAAGGCTACAACTAGACACAAAGCAAGGCGCCGCTGCTGCCATGTGGAGTTTAAAACTACGGCGAAACTGGACCTGCTGGAGCCGCTGCCGCTGGGAATGAGGGAAGCCAGACCTCGCTCCGCCCCGGGGCCCAGGGAGTGGGCCAGCCCAGCTGGCCACTGTGGGAGCCAGGGAGCTGAAGCCAGGCTTCCGCTGCGCCTTCAGCTCCTGCCCGGACGAGAAGCCTGTGAGCGTGGTCTCCCTGCCTGCAACCATCCCAGCCCGCAGCTATCCCAGCCCGCCCGCTGTGCTGGTGAGGAGATGGTGAGGCGTCTCCCCGCCCGCAGCCAGCTCGGCCCAGCCTCTGCGCCCGCCGTGCTGGTGAGGAGCTGGCATGGTGCCTTCTGTTCGTGGCCCCGGTGAGTCCTTCCTTCACCACCACATGGCCGGGCCAAAGCTTCCGCCACTACCGCCATGTGGATTTAAAACAACAGGGGAAATTGAGCCACAGGAGCTACCGTCGCTGCTGCACTCGTCACTGCACCCGCTGCCGCCTCGAATAATGGAAATCCACTGAAAACAGAGCTGACTCCGCCCCAGGCTCAGGAAGTGTGAGGCTTCAGAACTTAGCCTCTGCGTCCACAGCAGCTCTGCTTCCGCACCAAACAAGGCATCATTGAGGGTAGTCTCTCCGCCCGCAGCCATCTCAGCCCACCCACAACCGTCCCAGCCCGCCCTCAGTGCTAGTGTGGAGACGGTGTGTGCTGGTGTGAAGATGGCACGGCACCTTCCGTTCCTGGCCCCGGCGAGTTCTTCCTCGAGTGCCTTCCGTTCGCGGCCCCCCCGGCAGGTTTTTCCCCTAATAAAGCCTGTAATCCTGGTTTTTGGCTTCTGACTGGTCTTTCAATAACCTAAGCCTAATAAAGACAAAGCCCCACTTCTCTCTCTCTCAGTTACTTGCACTCGCCATTGACACATTCTCTTTCCTTAGCAACCATGTGGCCTTAGCAGACATGCCAACTCTGCAAACTCCAAATGCAGGCTCCAAGCAGGAGCCTGGGTATAGCAGTACAGCTAAGAACAGCACCATGCTACCTGGACCGGGCCTAAGTCTGCTGGTGCCAAACCAATGGCACAGGATCTTGGGCACTGGCCTTTGTTTTGGACTTGATGCAGATGAGGCGGGACCTTTCCCAGGGTGGGATAGATGGAAATGAGACTTTGGGCACCCAGCGACAGCCTTTGAACCTTACCATGCCACAATCCCCCCATGTCTTGTACTTTCCTTGGGACTCTGTGATAGACCATGATTTCCACTGGCAGCACCCTGTTCCTTGCTGTCATTCAGGAACCCTGGCTCTTTCCATATTGTGGCTCCATCATTCCCCAGGGCCTTAGAAACCACTGCTGGATGCTCTGCATGCCACCAGCTGAGGGGAGAAGACAGTGCAGGATGGCACAGGAGATTTTAATGAGCCTAGCTTGCAAGTGGAACTTATTACTTGCTCTCATGCCATGGCTACCCCTAAATGTGATTGAGGCTGAAATGAAGGTCCCAGCTATGGGTCCAGGAAGAAAAGGAAACGTATGGTGGTGACAAAGAACATGATAGCTAGGAGTTAAGAAATCCATCCTAATCTTTTCCCAGAAATGAAACTTTTATCAATGAGCTTCTCACCCTCAACCTCCCCCAAGAGCTAAAAAAAAGTATCATTATCACCATAGCAATCAGACACATCAACATTATTTACTTGGTTTATTGAGTTTGGCACATAATCAAGTTTTGCTTTACCCTCCCACTAATTCAGCATCCCAGGGCAATAAAATTAGTCACCAGGGTATCATGGACCCTGGTCCTGGGGCACAGGCCTCTGCCTATGATTAGTTGCCTAGTTTTAAATGCCAGGGTCCAAAACTGAGATTTACTCACTTGATTGCCCACAGCTCTCCAGAGAGGAGAAAGTGGGCCCCTCCTGCTGCCATAGACAAACCTCTGGGGGAGAGGGGTCCTCAGAGGGTTATGATGATAAAGCACAATCATAAATGAGGGGTGGACTGAGATGGCCTCCATGACCCATCAGGACTTGGGATCCGAGCTCTGCCCAGTCTAACAATGTCTAACCCACAGCTGCCGGTGCAGGGAGGATGGAGTACTCTGCTGGCCTGATGACACGGTCATGTGGCATGTCAGAATCAAGATCCTCTAGGGAGCATTAGTGCAATAGTCCCTTTCTTGCACCCTCCACACCTTCTGAGCCATGTCTTTCTGGCATTTGAAGAGACCAACTGTGTGAGCATCTCTTCCAGGACAACAGCCCATTCTGGCCCTTGCTGGCTCCTCTTTCCCTCTGCCTGGACTGCACCTGGACCTGTGAGCTCTCCATGGATTCTCACCTGGGGCAATCTTGTCCCGGAGATATTTGGCAGTATTCAGAGACATTTTGATCGCATTACTGGGGGAGTGCATCTAGTGGGTGGAGGCCATCCTACCCTTCACAGGCAGCTCCTCCCACCCCCCCAGCAAGCAATCATCTAGTTCAAAATTTCAACAGTGCCAAGGCTGAGAAGCTCTAAGCCACCAGATAGATCGTGCCCTGTGATTCTCTGTAGTGTGTACTGTGCACAGCTGGGTTTCCAATATCCCTGTGCCCTCACACTGGAGACCATGTCAATGAAAGGGAAAGGTCCTTCAAACCCTGGGCTGGAGCAAGCAAGATGGAAAAGCACCTTCCTTGGAAATCTTTAAAAATAGGATGTCTCATTCATCCTTGGGCAGAGGAAGCAGGGAGGCCTGGTTGGTATGAAGGTTGGTGCGGTGTATTGAAATGCAATCACTACTGGCCTTGGAATCCAATGGACCTTGGTTCAAATATTGCCTCACCACTTTTAGCTGTGTGGCCTAAGCAAGTTCCTTAAACGCTTTGGTTTTAACTTTCTTACTATGAAGTGAGGATAACACCCCTAATTTGTAGGGTTTTGATGAAGGACGAGTGAGATGGCACATACAAAGAGCCCAGTACATTGAAGGTTCTCATGAAATGCTAGCTCTCTTTGAAACCAAATTCTAAAATTCTCTGAAGAGTAGCTCAGTGACAGAGCTCAATGCTGGCCACTCTGCTATTTTATAGCGTTAATGGATAACTTTCTGCTGTAGGCTAGATGAGAAGATAAGGGCCACCAGGAAGCAGGAAAGTTCGATGATGCATTAGTAGAGCTGAAATGAAATGCTCACTGTGCTCTGTTTTAGTTGCTATGACAACACAGCACTGGGTCCCATCTTGGACAGAAATGGAATGAAACATATGTTGTCCCATAGAGGCATTTTGGCTCAACTGAGAAATATATATATAAAATGCTAATTGTCTGACTGTCCTGGTAATGATGTCACATAGCAACGCCCAGCTTCCTCTCCCTATCAACTAGCCTCCTTGGAGTTTCTCCAGCCCAGGAGCACGACTCGCTTTATAGCCAGGTGGAAACATTTCACACTTTATTTTTTTTAATTTTTTAATTAAATTATTATCTGTGTACATATATTACCATTGCTCCCCCCCAAACATTCCCTCCCTCCCCAGAGTTTTGTGTCCATTGGTTACATTTCACACTTTAACCAAATGTCTGTGAAGTGTTTTCCATGCCTCATCTCATTTGATCCTCACAGAAGTCCTGGGGTAGGGATATAGGAGACTTGGTGGAATCCCATTTTCTTTTCATTAGCCGGAAAACAGATACTTAGAAAGCTTAGAAACTTCACTGGAAAGAAGTAAGAAATGGTGGACCTTGAAAATGGCTTCAGGTCTTATCACTGCACAGAATAGTCAAACACCACTGCAGTTAAATATTTTACCCTTTGTTCTCCCTGTGCGATCTGCAATAATAATCTGCTTCGTGTTGATATTTACTGCTGTGTTGCTGACAATTACCTGAAAGAGAAGTTGGGGTGCTTCACTGGGCTGGAAAAGTTTAGCTGCATTCGAAAGCAGGTCTAATTAAGCAAGTTTATTCTATATCTATAAAAGTCTGCATGAGTGATACATATAAAGCTCTTGCTGGTGCCAATTGCATACCTGTGTTTCTATTTGTCATTGTTGATCGTGAATTTGGTTGACACTTCTATTATAGAAAAAGGGAGAATAGCAATATTAAAGTAATTTCCTTTCAATGTGCACAAATCTGTGCACCAGGCCTCTAGAGTTTTAAATGTTAGCAGAATATTTGCATCTTGTGGGAGAGCCATGTTTGGTCAACAGGTGTGACAAGGAAGAGCCTGTCCTGACTGCCCTGAGCTCATCTTTTATATTTTCAGGGTGTGGGGCTCCACCTGAGGCTCCAGGAGAGCTGCCCGCTCTGAGCCCTGCCAGGCACATGGCAGTCAGGCCAGGCCCTTGTAGTTGCCTGGACACCTTCACTGGGGTTGAAGTGCCACTTGAGAAAGGCCAGCAACACAATGTTCATGCCCTCATTTCAGTGAGCTCCCTCCGGAACAACCCTGTGATACGCAATGCCAGCCACACTGTGCGCACACACTGTCACCGTGGTGTCGCAGATGACAGCCATCCAGAGAGGATGGTTCACAAACCACGGAGCGCCTGCAGGCGGGGGCCGGCACCGTCTGCGAGGCTTGGCGGTTAAGGTCAGTACCGGGTAAGAAAGGTTATGAGATAACGTCACACCTGTCAGGAAGCAGGAGACAAGTTTGTAGGTATCTAAAATGTATTTCTATTAAATTTTGCTTAAGACAGGCTCTGGATAAAGACACATATTAAATTGTTTTCCTCTATTCAAATATTCTGTCCCACCATTAACATTTTTTTTCTCAGCCTGGCCTGTGTGGGTCAGTGGTTGAGGATCAATCCATGAACCAAGAAGTCACAGTTTGATACCCCATCAAGGCACATTCCTGCGAGGGCTGGATCCCGAGTAGGGGGTGTGCAGGAGGCAGCTGATCAATGATTCTCATCATTGTTTCTCTCTATCCCCCTCCCTTCCTCTCTCTCTAAAAATCAATAAAAGTATAATTTAAATTAAAAAAACGTTAATTTTTTTCTTTTGGACCAGGGCAATGGCAGATCCGAGAGCACCCAGCTGGTGCTGACCCCTAGGGAGGGCTCTCGGCTCTCCTGCCAGCACTTGGCTTCTATCCTCAGGAGCCCGACATCGGGCTGCCTCCCACCAAGGCCTCAACCCTAAAGGTGATGGCTAGTCCCCACCTCTGCCTGCAGCCCCCGCCCCCCGCCCGTGAAGGGAAGGAACCTGACTGGCCATCTCCAGACCAGGCGGCCTCTCTTCGCCAAGGAAAGGGCTGCAGGGAGCCGGCATCTCTAACCCCCACCCTCAGCCTCACTTCCGGGGCCTCCACCCTCCAGCCTGGCCTCTCCAGAGATGCTCCGCTCCATGCCCCTCCCGTCACGGGCTGTGTTGGCTCACAGCAGCAATCCCAGGCCCTGCTCCCAGGGACGCAGGCGGGGTGGCTGCATTTGGTCTGCGGTAGGCTCCCTGGCTCCCAGCTCCCGTGCCAGTCAGGACACCGTCCTGCAGAGAGCCCTGGCCCCCGTGAGCCGGGGAGATCGGAGCGCCGTGCATGAGCAGGAGCCGGGCCTCTGAACTGCTGAGGCCGGGGGCAAAGAGCAGAGTGCTGCTGGGCTGCAGGGCTGGGCGTGGGCGTGCCTGGGCACCGAGGACAAGGTCCAGCCACCAGTGACGTGGGCCAGCGTGCCGGGCCATTTCCTCCTGGCCCTGCTCTTCCCGCGGTCCCTGCCCTGCCTGCTCTCAGAGGCCCGGGTTCGGGGAGCGGAGTCCTGACCAGGTAAGGAAGCGCCCGGGGCCTCTGCATGTGGGATGTCCTGGGCCCGGGCCTCTGCCTGTGGGATGTCCTGGGTCTGGGCCTGTGGGATGTCCTGGGCCTGTGGGATGCCCTGGGCCTCTGCCTGCGGGATGTCCTGGGCCTGGGCCTCTGCCTGTGGGATGTCCTGGGCCGGGGCCTGTGGGATGTCCTGGGCCCGGACCTCTGCCTGTGGGATGTCCTGGGCCTCTGCCTGTGGGATGTCCTGGGCCCGGACCTCTGCCTGTGGGATGTCCCAGGCCTGGGCCTCTGCCTGTGGGATGCCCTGGGCCCGGACTTCTGCCTGTGGGATGTCCTGGGCCTCTGCCTGTGGGATGTCCTGGGCCTCTGCCTGTGGGATGTCCTGGGCCTCTGCCTGTGGGATGTCCCGGGCCTGGGCCTCTGCCTGTGGGATGTCCTGGGTCCGGGCCTCTGCCTGTGGGATGTCCTGGGCCTGGGCCTCTGCCTGTGGGATGTCCTGGGTCCGGGCCTCTGCCTGTGGGATGTCCTGGGCCTGGGCCTCTGCCTGTGGGATGTCCTGGGTCCGGGCCTCTGCCTGTGGGATGTCCTGGGCCTCTGCCTGTGGGATGTCCTGGGCCTGGGCCTCTGCCTGTGGGATGTCCTGGGCCTGGGCCTCTGCCTGTGGGATGTCCTGGGCCTCTGCCTGTGGGATGTCCTGGGCCTGGGCCTCTGCCTGTGGGATGTCCTGGGCCTCTGCCTGTGGGATGTCCTGGGTCTGGGCCTCTGCCTGTGGGATGTCCTGGGCCTGGGCCTCTGCCTGTGGGATGTCCTGGGCCTGGGCCTCTGCCTGTGGGATGTCCTGGGCCTCTGCCTGTGGGATGTCCTGGGTCTGGGCCTCTGCCTGTGGGATGTCCTGGGCCTCTGCCTGTGGGATGTCCTGGGCCTGGGCCTCTGCCTGTGGGATGTCCTGGGCCTGGGCCTCTGCCTGTGGGATGTCCTGGGCCTCTGCCTGTGGGATGTCCTGGGTCTGGGCCTCTGCCTGTGGGATGTCCTGGGCCTGGGCCTCTGCCTGTGGGATGTCCTGGGTCTGGGCCTCTGCCTGTGGGATGTCCTGGGTCTGGGCCTCTGCCTGTGGGATGTCCTGGGCCTGGGCCTCTGCCTGTGGGATGTCCTGGGCCTCTGCCTGTGGGATGTCCTGGGCCTGGGCCTCTGCCTGTGGGATGTCCTGGGCCTCTGCCTGTGGGATGTCCTGGGCCTGGGCCTCTGCCTGTGGGATGTCCTGGACCTCTGCCTGTGGGATGTCCTGGGTCTGGGCCTTTGCCTGTGGGATGTCCTGGGCCTCTGCCTGTGGGATGTCCTGGGCCTGGGCCTCTGCCTGTGGGATGTCCTGGGCCTCTGCCTGTGGGATGTCCTGGGCCTGGGCCTCTGCCTGTGGGATGTCCTGGGCCTGGGCCTCTGCCTGTGGGATGTCCTGGGCCTCTGCCTGTGGGATGTCCTGGGCCTGGGCCTCTGCCTGTGGGATGTCCTGGGCCTGGGCCTCTGCCTGTGGGATGTCCTGGGCCTGGGCCTCTGCCTGTGGGATGTCCTGGGCCTCTGCCTGTGGGATGTCCTGGTCCTCTGCCTGTGGGATGTCCTGGGCCTCTGCCTGTGGGATGTCCTGGGTCTGGGCCTCTGCCTGTGGGATGTCCTGGGTCCGGGCCTCTGCCTGTGGGATGTCCTGGGCCTCTGCCTGTGGGATGTCCTGGGTCTGGGCCTCTGCCTGTGGGATGTCCTGGGCCTGCTGGCTGGGCGGCTGGAAGGAGGAGGCAGCTGGACAGGGCAGCGGGGCCAGGTGTGGGCAGTGAGGGCTCACTGGAGGCAGGTGGGAAGGCCTGTGGAGCAGGGAGATGACTGGCACCAGAAGGGGCAGCCAGAGCCTGGCCCATGGGCTGGGGGCCAGCTCTCCTGGCTGAGGGGACGGTGGGTGTCGCGGGTGCCCCGCCCAGCAGCCTCCAGTACTCGAATCTCAGTGCCCCTCCCGGACAACCCCGCACAATGGTGCCACAGCCCCGAGACGGTGGAAGCCGAGGGCCCGCAGCAAGCGCGGAGGGTGCCTCTGAGCCCCGGTGCCCACCTGGACAATGTGGAGGACCAGGCCGATCCCCTGGGGAGGCCTGGGCCGGCGGGAGGCAGGACCCTGTAGCCTGGGCTCCAGCCTCCTCTGGGGAAAGGGTGCCGGAGGGGCTACCACGGGGGCTCCGTGCTGCCTCCCCCAGTGGCACAGTCCCCGCCTCAGAGGAACCCGACGGGCATGGGGCGGGGCCGCCAAGGTCGGGCTCCGGTGGGGTGGGCCCCATCCCCAATTGAAAGTGGGTGTTTGTTGGTCCCTACAAGTAGGCCCCGCCCCTCAGGCTGCACTCTCTAGCTCTGGGCTTGGATTTTGTTCTAACCCATCAACCCCTGAACAAAGTTGAGGATTTTAGTGTGAAGGAACCCAAAACCCTGTGTGGGCTCTCTCGGCCTGGAGCACCCCCTACCCCCCCCCCCCCCCCACACACACACACCATGAACCGCTCAGCTGTGCGCCCTTCCCGAGGAGGGTCCCCTCAGTGGCCCAAGCACCTAGTGGCTGGCCCAGGGCCTCTTTCAGGAGGACCCCCCTGCCCCCCGTGTGTCTGTCGTAGCCCTGGTCTGTGCGGGAGGTCAAACACGTCCGCTGCCTGATGCCCCGCCTCTCAGTCCTGCGAGTTCTGGCTTGCACATCCTCACGCCGGCTCATGCCAGGAGCAGACGGTGGGTGTCCCTGTGGCGGGAAAGCTCTGAGGGGACGTGCTGAAGGCTCTGCTCAGTGACACTGGACGGGGAGCGCCTCCAGGGAGGGCTGGGCCGCCCCAGGGGGTCCTGCCTGCTTCTCCCGCCCCAGGCTCAGAGAACGGGCACCTGGCAAATGTATGTTAAATGAAGGTCTGGGGCGGTTTTTAGCAGAAGAAACATGGGAATGACATGAGTTTCTAGCCCAGCGCCATTTTAGCCCTCTCATCCTCCCCTGCTGGTCACGCAGCGGGCAGGCAGCATGTTCCTTCGCTGCAGGGTGGTCCTGCCCCGCACAGGCCTCTTGGCACCAGGAAGTCAGAGGTGGAGAGCAAAGGGCCACACAGCCAGGTGGGGCTGCCTGGGAAGGGGGCTGTGGGGAAGGTGCAGAGCCAGGGTTGGGGTGGGAGGTGCAGAGCCAGGGCTGGGGTCGGGGGTGCAGAGCAGGGATGGTGGAGAGCAGGGCTGGGGTGGAGGGTACAGAGCAGGGATGGGGTTCGGGGTGCAGTCCAGAAGCTCTCAGGGACAGGATGTGACCCGGCAATCAGGGGAAGGCAATGCCCCCATCACACCTCTGCTGCTGCCACTGCCGGCAGTGCAAGCCTCAGCCAGCCCTGGCTACCTGAGCCAGGTGGGGGGCTGAGGGGACTGGGGGACTCCAGAGGCAGGCACGAGGCAAAGCCAGGCCCGCCTGGGGAAATGCCCAGTCTTGCCGCATGCCTGCTGCCCCAGCGGGGCTGAGGGGACTGGGCACCACCATCTTGTGGCTGTGGGTGCCACCATATTTGAGGGTGTGGCAGTCAATTAGCATATTCCCTCCTTATTGGCTGTGGGCACTGCCATCTTTTGCAATGGTGTGAGGGTCAATTAGCATATTTCCTCTTAATTATATGGGATTATTGACTATACAGGAGGCCAGTGCATGAAATTTGTGCACTAACAGGACTTACTTCGGCAGGTCTCTGGCACTGATGAGTTTGTCTCTTGAGTGTGTGGCTTGTGGTGGTGGTGTGGTCTGAAGCTGCCCATTGGCTGCATTGGCTCTGGGGTCTCCTTGGAGGTGAAAGCCAAGGTTAGCCACTGCATGTGTTCTTCCCAGCATGAGTTGTAAAGTAATCTACAGATGGCTGTTACTTGTGCTGGGCTTAACGGTGCCCAGGAGAGGTGAAGCTATGAACCAAGGCCAGTTGCTGCTGCTTCCAGGCCTGGGACCACATAGCAAGAGGTACAGGGTACCCTGAAGCCAGATGCTGCTTGTTTGAGAGATTTTAGGAAAGTTCAAATCATGAGCCAAAACAGGCCATTTGAGTGGAAAAGCTACTTACTAAAAATAGCATGTGTGGGCCTAAAAGTTGGGTGTGGTTGGGTTTTAATGAATTACAGGGCAGGGGTAACAGTGTGAGCTAGGTTGATGGACACTCTGTGAGGCGAGGGCTCAGCAGAGGAAAACGGCCCCTGCCAGCACTTCTGACTAGGAGAAAGCTGCCCCTACAACTCCTGCCTTGTTGCTAGACAATTCCCTTTCTCCCCCATGTCCTTGTGCCTTTCGAGCTGCTGCTGCAGCGCTGAAGCGAGTGAGTTTAAGTCCATGCCTGGGGCTTGAGCAGCTCTTGTCTCACTAGGCAGATTCACAGCCAGCAGGCCGGGGCTTCTCTCCGTGGCCCTGAAACCATGCACTGGAGGGCAAGGTGTGGGCTTGGGACCCCTCACTTTTCAGGAGGAATCTCTGCAGCTGAGATATCCTCCTGATTTTTTTATTTTATTTTTTTATAGTTATTTTTTTCTTTTTCTTTTTAAATAAATCTTTATTGTTCATATTATTACAAATGTCCCTCATTTTCCCCTCCTCCATTGCTCCCCTCCACCAAGTTTCAATCCCACTCTCTGTCCTTTCCCCATCCCCATTGTCCTCATCCATAGGTGCAGATTAGGTTCAGTCTCTTCCCGCCCCCTCCCTCCCCATTTCCCTGAGAATCATCAGTCCACTCCCCTTCCATACCTCTGATTCTATTATATTCACCAGTTAATATTGTTCATCATGATTTTTACTTCCCTTGGTTTTTAGACTCACTTGTTGATAGTTATGTATTTGTTGTTCATCATTTTTATCTTTATTTTCTTCCTCTTCCTAAAGAACCCCTTTTAGCAATTCATATAATTCTGGCTTGGCGGTGATGAACTCCTTTAGCTTAAATTTATTTGTGAAGCTCTTTATCTGGCCTTCGATTCTGAGTGATAGCTTTGCTGGCTAGAGTATTTTTGGCTGTAGGTTCTTGTTATTCATCACCTTGAATATTTCTTGCCATTCCCATCTGGCCTGCATGGTTTCTGTTGAGAAATCAGCTGACAGTCGTATGGGTGCTCCTTTATAGGTAACTACCTGCTTTTCTCTTGCTGCTTTTAATATTCTCTCTTTGTCTTTTGCTCTTGGAATTTTAATTATGATGTGTTTTGGAGTGGTCCAAAACACATCATATCCTTGACCAAAAATTAATAAAGGGATATTTTCTTTAAATTTGACTTGGGATTCTTTTTCACACCCCCCCCCCCAAATAATTTTCCTCTGGCTTGTTTTGACACCATGTGTGTATTTTCATGGGTATTTTGCTGTTAACATTTCAAATGAAGGTTAATTTTCTAAAGTACAATTTTTTTAGATGTAAATTATCCTCAGATATTTTTCCTTACATGATATTCTTTCATTGTCACCCCCTTTTTTACTTTAAATAATAGGAGACTTTTGGAAATTTTATAATGTAGTCTTGATAGCTTTTAGATTTTGATTATTTGCGCTACACTATGACTGCTTTAGGTTCATGACATGTGCAATTTTACCATGAGACGCTCTGCCACTAAGAATTTTTGTTAACACTTTAGGAATAGCATTTTGTACAGTACAATCAGTTTTTCTAGAATATTTATTTCTTTCCATTAGCCACATTAATTTCATCTGAGAAATTGGCTACTATTCATCTGTCAAACTCAACATTCTAGCAACAATCTTATTTACCATGTGTGTATGAGTGGAATTGATTATTTGCCTTCTTGAGAAGGGCCTGCGCATTCCTGCTACTAGGCTGGACTTGGATATTAAAAACCCACTTACCCACACCATGGGTACAAGGCCTCTCAAACAAGTCTTGTTGCAGTGAAATGGCAGCTGCTGTCAGCCACGTCTCTATCTGTTACCTGGGTCCCAATTTGAGCTGAGCATGGGAAGTGAAGCAGCCATGGAGGCAGAAGACCTCCCTCAACATGGGAGAGGGTTCAGGCGCCTGCCACGTTGCAGGGGTGGTGGTGGTAAGGGTCTGTGCCCACCTCGGTTGACATCCAAGTTCGCTCCTGATGGCCCCTCTGCAACTGTGCCTGTCTTAGGTTGTTCCTCCCCTGAGGAATCTTACCCATCTCTGGCTAACCAGCCATCCTCCGAGGCGAAGCAGAGTGATGTGAGGTTTAGTTCTGTCTCCTTGGTAGCCTATGTCCCCATGGGCTCCACACCCAGCACCTGCCTCAGGAACCCCTCACCTGCTGGCGAGGCCCGAGCGTTGATCTCATATTTTTGGGAACCCATGTTTCTTCTCCAGAGAGGGCCCAGCACCCCCCACTGGGCAGGAGATCCATCGTACCAGCCACCTTGGTGCTTCAGCCTCGGCATGAACTGAAAGGTCAGGCAACAGTTGTGGGCACCTGGACCACAAGAAGAGGTTCATTTTTGGCCAAAAGGGCAAGACGGGCAAATATAGAATGCTCAGGTGCCTTCCTAGGGGGCCCTCTGCAGAGTGGAAGGGATGAGGTCCTTTCATGTAGTTTTTAAATTGCTGCCAGACATTCAAAAGATTGGTTTGCGTGTTTGGGATAATTGTACAATATGCTATTGTAATTCTAAAATATCTAGAGCTGTGTTACCTTTGTCTCCAAGCACCACCACCACCACCAAATATATATATATAATGATTTTTTATTGTTACCCCATGGTGCAAGGTACTATTATAGGTTATGGGGATAACCCAAATCTGGGAAAAATTATAATGACCTTGTAGAATGATATCATGTAAGGTTATTCTTTGCTCTAGGCCATGGAAATTCCATTTTAAACTCATTGTCAATTTCTTTTTGCATGGACAAGGTCTTTGTTTCATTTCCTACACCTCTCCCAGGAGGAAGTAGTGATGGTCCCTTCCTTTGGTGACCTCACAAGCCAGAAACTTCTGTTTAATTTTGCACACAAAGGAGCAGTGGTTTAATTTTGTGTCATACAGAAGGGGAGCTGGGTGGTGACCCCTATGTAATTATACTTTCTTGTCCCACCAGTAGTCCTCCTGGATGACCAAGGTGTTTGGTATCATCAGTGACTACTTTGGGCAGGAGGATCAGCCCAGGTACGGGCTCCCACCCGTGAAGGATTAGCAACATAGGTCCAGAAATACTTACCCAATAGCCCCAGGTTATATTACCGTACAGCTGATGCCTGCTAGCATGGCAGTAAAGGCATTCTCAGGTGTTCTCAGGGTTCTGGTTACCTCACACTTTCTTATCTCTCTCTCTCTTTTATTATTATTATTATTATTATTGTTATTATTATTATTTTACATATGTGTTCTTATCCCCCCCTTATCCCCTACCCTCCACTCATACTCCATCCCCATGTTATCTGTGGCCATTGATGAGACTCATATGTATGCCCACAAGTCTCTTATTCCCAGAAATCCCCTCCTTCCCTGGGGTTTGAGGTTCTGATCAATGTTACTCAGTCTTTGAGTCTGTTCTTGTTGTCAGTCTATGCCGTTCACTATATTCCATAAATGAATGATATCATGTGATGTTTATCTTTCTCTGCCTGGCTTATTTCACTTAGCATAATGGTCTCCATCTACATCCAGGTTACTGCAAATGGTAGGAACTCTTTCTTTTTTACTGCAGTGGAGTATTCCATTGAATAGATGTACCACAGTTTTTTAATCCATTCATCTGCTGATGGGCATTTAGGCTGTTTCCAAATCTTAGCTATGGTGAATTGAGCTGCTATGAACATAGGGGTGCATAGATCCTTTCTGATTCGTGTTTCTAGTTTCTTGGGATATATTCCTAGAAGTGGGATCATTGGGTCAAATGGAAGTTCCATTTTTAGTTTTTTAAGGAAACTCCATACTGTTCTCCATAGTGGCTGCACCAGTCTGCATTCCCACCAGCAGTGTAAAAGAGTTCCTTTTTCTCCGCATTCTCACCAACACTTGTCGTTTGCTGATTTGTTGATGATAGCCAATATGACCGGTGTAAGATGGTACCACATTGTTGTTTTGATTTGCATCTCTCTGATGATTAATGACTTTGAGCATGTTTTCATATGTCTCTTAGCCTTCCTTCTGTCTTCTTTTGAAAAGTATTTATTTAGATCCTTTGCCCATTTTTTGATTGGGTTGTTTATCTTTTTTTTGTTTTGATGTAGTCCCATTTGTTTATTTTCTTTTTAGCTTCCATTGCCCTAGGGGCAGTATCAGTGAAGAAGTTCTTTCAGCATGTGTCTGAGATCTTCCTGCCTGTGGATTACTCTAGTATTTTTATGGCTTCCCATCTTATATTTAAGTCCTGTATCCATTTTGAGTTTATTTTTGTGTATGGTGTAAGTTGGTGATCTAGTTTCATTTTTTTGCATGTATCTGTCCAATTTTTCCAACACCATTTGTTGAAGAGACTGTCTTGACTCCATTGTATGTTCATGCTTCCTTTGTCAAATATTAATTGAGCATAATGGTTTGGGTTGATATCTGGATTCTTTATTCTATTCCATTGGTCTGTATGTCTGTTCTTGTGCCAGTACCAGGCTGTTTTGAGAACAGTGGCTTTGTAATACAGCTTGAAATCTGGTATTGAGATCCCTCCTACTTTATTTCTCTTTCTCAGGATTGCTGTGGCTATTCGGGGTCTTTTTTCATTCCAGATGAATTTTTGGAGTATTCTTTCTAGGTCTGTGAAGTATGCTGTTGATATTTTAATGGGGACTGCATTAAATCTATAGATTGCTTTGGGTAGTATGGACATTTTAATGATGTTGATTCTACCGGTCCATGAACTTGGTATGTTCTTCCATCTGTTTACATCTTCCTCTATCTCTTTTTTCAGGTTGTTTTTTTGAGGCAGGCCTGTAGAACAATACACTTCCCTCTTAGGATTGCTTTCATTGTGTCCCACAGGATTTGCAGTGTTGGGTTTTATCATCATTAGTCTCCGGGATGTTTTTATTTTTATTTATTTATTTATTTATTTATTTTTAAAACAACAAAGGTGTATTTCTTTTTTTTTTTTTAAATATATTTTATTGATATTTTACAGAGAGGAAGGGAGAGAGATAGAGAGCTAGAAACGTCGATGAGAGAGAAACACCGACCAGCTGCCTCTTGCACACCCCCTACCGGGGAATGTGCCCGCAACCAATGTACATGCCCTTGACCGGAATCGAACCCGGGACCTTTCAGTCCGCAGACCGACGCTCTACCACTGAGCCAAACTGGTTTCGGCATCCGGGATGTTTTTAATTTCTTCTTTGATCTCATTGATAACCCAATCATTATTTAGTAGAATGCTATTCAGCTTCCAGGTGTTTGAATTTTTTGGAATGTTTTTTTATTGTAGTTTATTTCTTTTTTTATTTTCTTTTTTCTTTTTTATTATTATTTTTTAAAATTTATTAAGGTATTATATGTGTACATAGCTTACCAATTCCCCCCCTCCCATTTATGCCCTCCCTCCCCAGAGTTCTGTGTTCATTGCTTGTACTTATATGCATGCATACCAGTCCTTCGATTGATCTCTTATCTCCCCCAGATCTCCCTACCCTCCCAGCTGTCATTTGACAGTCTGCTTGTTTTATGGTGACTATCTCAGGACCACACGAATAGAATCCACTCCTCCTCTGGTTCACACCGAAACCCACCCCAGGTCCCACCGCTTCCCTGGGGCACACGGCTCTCCCAGGGCGCATGTCTCCCCCGGGGCACACGGCTTTCTCAGGACACATGGCTCTCCAGGGACACACGGCCCCCTGGGGCACATGGCTCACCCGGGGCACAGGGCCCCCTGGGGACACATGGCTCACCCCGGGAACATGGCCCCCCTGGGGCCCTGGTGTCGCGAATGGGAGGCACCGAAACTGCTCCTCGCCAGTACGGTGGGCTCAGAGGCTGGGCTGAGATGGCTGTGGGCGGGGTGACCACGCTTAAAGGTGTCTCGTTTGGGGCGGGAGCGGAGCAGCTGTGGATGCCACTCACTCCCTGGGCCCGGGGCAGAGTGAGCTCCGGTCTCTGTGGGCTTCCCCCACTTGCGGCGGTGGCGGCGGGCTTGGTGGCTGGTGCGGTGGCTCAATCTCCATTGTAGTTTCAAAATCCACCTGGCAGCAGCGGCAGAAGCTCCAGCCTGGTCATGTGGAGGTGGACAAAGGACTTGCCGGGGCCTTGAACGGAAGGTGCTGTGCCAGCTCCTCACCAGCACGGCAGGCGAGGAGGCTGGGCTGAGATGGCTGCGGGCGGGAAAACCGTGCTCAAAGGTGCCTTGATTGGGACGGGAACGGAGCGGTCTGGTTCCACCGTGGTTTTAAACTCCACATGGCGGCAGTGGCGCCCTGCTTTGTCTCCAGTTGTAGCCTTCCCATTCCGCCAGCTTTCCTGTGGGTCTGATGTGATCCCTCTCGATTTTAGCTCTTGTTTTTTTCCAAATTGTTGATGAGGTGGCCGCCTAGGAGACTACCTAGGCCGCCCTGTAGTTTATTTCTAATATTATGCTTAATATGATTTCAATATTTTTGAATTTGGGGAGACTTGCTTGTTACCCAATATGTGGTCTATTTTTGAGAATGTCCCATGAGCACTTGAGAAGAGCATATGTTCCTTGGCTTTGGGGTGAAATTCTCTGAAGATGTCAATTAGGTCCATCTGGTCTAGTGTATTGTTTAGGATTGCTGTTTCTTTGCTGATTTTTTGTCCAGAGGATTTATCTATTGATGTAAGTGGTGTATTAAAGTCTCCTACTATGATTGTATTGATGTTTATCTCTCCCTTGATATCTTCCAGAGATTTATTATGTATTTTGGTGCTCATGCATTGGGTGGATATATGTTTACCAGAGTTATATCTTCTTGCTGAATTGCTCCCTTTAGTATTATGTAGTGGCTTGCCTTAGCTCTTG
This sequence comes from Vespertilio murinus, assembly GCA_963924515.1. NCBI lineage: Eukaryota > Metazoa > Chordata > Mammalia > Chiroptera > Vespertilionidae > Vespertilio > Vespertilio murinus. The sequence continues at coordinate 6,171,788 of OZ004711.1, forward strand.
TTACAGCCTTTACTTCGAGGTCTATTTTATCTGAAATAAATATCACAACCCCAGCTTTTTTTCTCATTTCTGTTTACCTGAAAAATGTTTTTCCATCCCTTCATTCTCAGTCTGTGTGAATCCTTTGCGCTAAGGTGGGTTTCTTGTAGACAGCAGATATATGGGTCATGTTTTCTCATACATTCAGCTACCCTATGTCTTTTTACTGGTGTATTTAATCCATTTACGTTTAATGTTACTATTGATAAGTGCCTGTTTGTTGTCATATTCTTTCTTAGCATTTGTGTTTCTTCTTGCTTTTCTCTTTCTTCTTTTTACAGCAGTCCCTTTAGCATTTCTTGCATTGCTGGCTTGGTAGTGATGAATTCTCTTAGCCCTTTTTTGTCTGTGAAGCTTCTGATCCCACCATCAGTTTTGAATGATAGCCTTGCTGGGTATAGTATTTTTGGATTCAGTCCCCTGTTTTGCATCACTTTGTATATTTCATTCCGTTCCCTCCTGGCCTAGTGTGTTTCTGTTGAGAAATCAGTTGCTATTCTAATAGGAGATCCCTTGTATGTAACTTTCTGTCTCTCTCTTGCAGCCTTTAAGATTCTTGCTTTGTTGTTGGTGTTTGTCAATTTAATCATGATGTGTCTTGGTGTCAGTCTTTTGGGTTCTGTTTGTTTGGGACTCTCTGTACTTCTTGGACTTGGATAGTTTTTTTCTTGCCAATATCAGGGAAGTTTTCTATCATTATTTCTTTCAGGAGGTTTTCTTGCTTTTCTTCTTTTCCTTTATCCCTGTTATTCTAATGTTGTTTCGTTTTGAGTTGTCCAATAGCTCCCTTAGGCTCTCCTCTTGCTTTTTAAGTCTTCTTTCCAGTTGCTGCTGTGTTTGTGTGTTTTTTTCTACCTTGTCTTCTACTTTGCTAATGTGGTCTTCTGCCTCTTTTAGCCTATTTTTTAAGCCTTCCACTGTGTTTTTTATTGCAGCTATGTCATTCTTCATCTCCTCTTGGTATTTTTTCATGTTGGTGACATTCTCATTCAGTTCCTTGTAATTCTCATTGAGTTGTGTGTAATTGTCATTGAGTTGTGTCCATTTATCCTCTAGCCATTTAAACATCCTTATAACCATTACTCTGAATTCTGTCTCTGATAAGCTGCTAACTTCAAATTCATTTCACTCCCTTTCTGGTGATTCCTCTTTCCCTTTCCTCTGTGGATTGCTTTTTGTCTTCCCATGTTTTCCTGTAGTTTTGGTGTGGTTTTTTTTGTTTGTTTTTTTTGTTTGTTTGTTTGTTTTTGATAGTGTTTTAATTGTAGATCCAATTGCCTTGCTTCCCAGGTTTCTTTGGGGATGGTGCTACTAGTGTAGCACCATCTCAGTTCCCCTGGGCTTTTTAATCTAGTGTAGCTCCCTTCTCAAATTATTTGGGTTCTTGTGATGTAGGTCTGTGAACTTGGGAGATACAACTGTGGTGTCTACAAGTCAGCTGGTGTGGAGGGGAGTTTCTTAATTTTTGCTATCTTGCATCCTTAATTGTAATCACGCGTGCCCTGCAGGGACTTGCAGTGGTCCCCAGGAACCATCTGTTGGGGTGTTGTGGTTCAGGGGACCTGCTATTTGGAAAGGCGTGGCTGAGGTGCCCAGAGATAAGCAGTAGTGGGATGGGCGAACCCAGTTTTTGTTGTTGCACCTGTGGTGAACAGGTGCTTACTCCCAGTGGTGGTTCACTGGAAAACCCACGTTAGATTGCCAGTGAGGTGCACTGAATGACTCTGAAGGGCCCTAGCAGTGTAGTCTCACAGTTGAGGTGCCTGAATGTCAGTATCTAGGCAAAGTGAATTCAAAGCTTCTACTGCTGGGTGGGTGTGCGCCTCCTGCTTGTTCAAGATGGCGTCCAAGGCAAGCTCACTGTGGCTCCCACTAGTGGCTTACAGAGGTCTGCCGGAACCTCACCTCTGCAGTGGCGTATCTGCTGATATGCACTCTCAGGGCTCTGAGCTCCGATGTACACCTAGGGGTCCCGGCACTCAGTTGAGCAGCTGGGCTAGCCTCCAGGAAGAGGACGTTCAGAATTTTCACTGCAGGGCCTAAAGCCCTCGTCTATACAGAATCAACTCTCGGGTGCTCTTGGTGTCTCCCACGCACTGCCCCAGGAGAGGCATGTAACCCCGGATTGGGAAGCCCTATTGTCTATGGGGTTGAAGTAACGAGTGCCCCAGGATAGGCGCGCAACCCTGGGGTGGGGTGTTCTTGCTTGTCTTAGCCTGCGCACGCCTGCTAATCAGTGAATCCAAGGTTTTTCTGTCTGGCACAAGTGGGCGCAAGGGGGGCATGAATGGGTGGATCAGGTGCGAACCCCTGAATGTGCGAATCTGGGCTCGAGTGGAGGTGGGGGGGGGGTGAAAGGAGGGGTAGGCACGAGCCCATGACCTGCATGAACTGTGGGTCTTGCTGCCAGGAGAGACCAAGCATGAGGGGCAGCGAACGCGCGAATCTGGGCATGAGAGGAGGCTAGGGGGGTGAAGTGAGGGGCAGGCACAAGCCCACAGATGCGCGTGAACCAGGATTTGGCTCAGGCTCAAACCAGTGAATGCCAGCAATCCAGGATTTTGCTGTATGGTGTGAGAGGAGGCGAGGGGCGGGTGTGAACAGGTGGTGAGGCAGATGGACGAACCTGGGTTTTGTGGTCGGGGAGGAGGAGCTGCACTTACAGCTGCTGTGATCGGCGTATTTTTGCATGTGGAGGTCCGCGAGTCTGGAGCTGGAATTGGTGCTGGGTCACGGGGCAGTTCCAAGGCCTGTCTTGGTGGGGTTGATGGGTTTTTTAAAAAGGCCCTTCTCCCCTTCAAGATGGCCTGGGCTCCGTGCTGGGATCCCGCAGTCTGGGGAGAGCCCGCAGCGGTGCTAGTCTCTCCTTGTCAAAGAGATGCCTTCTGCCAGCTCCTGCTGCTCCAGTGTGATTTAACTTTCCCTCCCTCACTCACACGCACCCCACGCTCGTCCACACACACTCCTTTCCTACTCTCACTCACTTCCTCTCTCTCTCTCAGCTCCGTCCTGCCAGCTGCCATCTTTTTCTTCTCTCTGAATCTCTCAAATAGGTTCTTAATTTCTTGCTCTCTCTTTTTTCCTTCTGGTACCCCTATGACGTGGATATTGTTATGTTTCATGTTGTCCCAAAGGTTCCTTAAACTATTCATATAATTTTTTTCTTTTTACTGCTTTCATTGGGGGTTTTCCCCCTACCTTGTATTTCAAATTGCCACTTGATCTTCTGCTTCATCCAACCTACTGTTTATTCCTTCTAGTGTATTCTTCATTTCAGATATTGTATTATTAATTTCTGACAGGTCCTTTTTTATAATATTTATGCCCATTTTAAGCTGTTAAGCATCCTTAAAACCATTAATTTGAACTTTATATCTGATAAATTGCTTGCCTTCATTTCATTTAGCTCTTTTTCTGGAGAATTCTATTGATCTTTAATTTGGGGCCTGTTTCTTTGTCTCCCCATTTTGGCTGTCTCTCTGTGTTTGTTCCTGTGTATTAGGGAGATCTGCTATGACTCCCAGTCATGGTAGGGTGACCTTGTGCAGTGGGTGTCCTGTGGGACCCAGTGGCACAGTCTGAGCTGGGTGCTCTCAGAATGTCCTTTTTGTGGGTAATGTGAGCCCTCCCGTTAAAATTGAGTCTTGATTTCTATTGGCCCATTAGTGCATGGGACTGACCCTCAGGTGGCTGACTGTGAGGTTTAACCCCCAACATGGCAGGCAAGCTGCTGTGCAAGTGCTGATCACGTGGTGCAGAGTCCGCCCCTCAGGGCTGGTGCCTGCTGAGATCTCCCTGTGGCCGTGCTGCTCAGGAAGCTTATTGGGTCCTGCTCTGTTATTGTCGGAAGCTGGCCACTGGGTGCGCTGGTTTGGGGCTCGTGGGAGGGACTCTGATGCAGGCCAATGCCAGATGCTGCCTGGGCTGACCCTGGGCATCTGTGTGGAGGTTTCAGTGATCCACAGTTTGTGGTGCCTCTTCTGGTTCTGGGTGCACACAAGAAGGACCCAGCTGTGCACCAAGGCTGGCTTTTCCAAGAACCGGGCCCAGGGTTGTTCAGCAAAAGGCCCGAAGCACCCATAGAGCTGGCTCTGCCTGCCTCCACCTGCTGGCTGCCTGTTAGGCTGTCATTGAAAGAGCCCCTGGCGGAGCTTCTCAGCGGGTGTAAGGTCCGCAGGGTGAGGTGAGAGAAACTCCAGAGGGTGGGCTATTCCTTCCCCCAGCTGATGCCCTAGATGGGCGTGCTCTGCCCGAGAAGGATGGTGTCTGGTGTGAGGGGATGACTCATCACATGGATCTTAGTGGCTGACCCTTCAGCTGTCTCCCCAGAGCCACAACCCCAGACTCTTCTTCTGGAACTCTCACCCACTCTGCCATGCTTTCACCAAAGCCCAGGGTGAGTGGCTGTGAATGGAATTTTGTGCTTTGGCCCTTTAAGGAGGTGCCTGTGTCTCTGTTCATCTCCACCTGGCAGACAGAAACTCTGCTTCTTTCCCAGCTGGAGGTCCTGTGGCTGCTTCTTCCTGGCTCACACACAAGGGGCTGGGGGCCCACTGTGGGTTTAGGCCCCACGTTCTCAGGGGGACTCCCCTCAGCTGAGATATTCCTCCAGAACCTCAGACACTGCCTGTGGGCGCCTGGCCAGCCCCGGTCATGTCTCTGTCTTCCTACCAATCCTGATGTGACTTCTGTAAATTCTTGGTCATAAGGCTTCTCTTCAGCTAGTCTTCAGTTGGTTGTTGAGGTTGATTTTTATATAATTTAGTTGTAATTCCAGCTTGATCCTGGGAGGGGGTTAGTGTAGCTTTTATCTACGCTGCCACCATCTTGGATCTTGGGAAACCTTTTCAAGCAGCTCAGCTGTGGGGCAAAAACACAAGGAGGGCCAGAACTGGAAGGTGTCAACGAGGCCAGGAAAACGCATTATAGAGTCCGCAGGACCGGAGTTTACCTGTCTGCAGGGAGAAACGTCCAGAAGAGTGAGGATGAATGAAGGTGTGAGACCTGGATTAGCCATTTATTGCTGCATCACAAATCACTCCAAAATGTTGCTGCTTAAACTACAAGCATTTATTATCTCACGCAGCTTCTGTGGGCCACGCATCTAAGAGCAGCTTAGCTGTCATTTCTGGGCGGGGCCCCTCGGGAGGTTAGGGCTATTTTGCTTGGGTGGCCATCCCCAATGCCACAGGCGATGGAGCTCAGACAACAGGAAGTTATGTTCTCGGGGTGCGGCAGCTGGAGGGCCAAGGCCAAGGTGCTGGGCAGTTGTTTCGGGGAGGCCTCTCCATGGCTTGCAGACAGCTGTCTGCTGGCTGCCTTGTGCGCATGTGGTCGCCCCTCTGTGCATGCACCCCTCGGTCCTCTCCTCTGACAAGGACACCATTTATGCTGCGTTAGGACCCACCCTAGCAGCTTTGTTTTAACTTCGCCACCTCTTTAACGGCCTTGTCCCCAAGTACAGTCCCATTCTGAGGAGCCAGGGGTTAGGACTTCAGCATATGAATTTGGGGGGGATAAAATTCAGACTATAACAAGTGCCAGTCATGTGGTGAAACCTTGGCAGCTGGACGATCTGCTCCCAAGATCATTGACTGGACTAGAGACCTGGTTTCCTCCCACGTGGCCTTTGCTTAGGGCTGCTGAGTCCGCAGCCGAGGCAGCCGGGGGTCTCAGAGAGACAGGGAAGCACAAAGCCTGTCACACCAGCTGAGAAGCTGCGGGTCACACCTCGCCCTGGCCACGTTTGTCGGAGGTTAATCACTAGGTCCACGGTCAAGGTGGGAGTCCCCATCTCTTTTGAAAGGAGGGGTGTTCAATAATTTGTAGACTTGTTTCAGCCACCACAGTCATCGGCAAGGCCAGGCCCGGGGAGGAGAGGGAGCGGGTCGGGTGGAGGGAGAGTGGGGCTGCTGTCCCCTCGGGGCTCACAGGCCTGGGAGGCAGGTGCGGGCAGAGCTGCCAGCGTGATGCAGACAGAGCATGTGCAGAGAAAATGGTGAGAGGAAACCTGGACAACCTGGAGGTGGGGCTCTCTGGTTGGTTTTTGCACAGATTCTCACCAGGGCCCCAGAAAGGGTCCCCTAAAGGTCATCTCTGAAGTCCCGGGGAGTGCAGCCTGGAACCCCTCTGGGCTGTGGAGCGGGATGTGACCCCTCCTGGCCACGCTAAGCTCGGCGCGGACGTTTGCACAGAGGGCGGACCTGAGCGGTCCACGCAGTGCGTGAGTTTCTGTGCTCTCCTTGTTCGTGGTGTTGGTACCCGCTGGCTGGGGCAGAGGTGGAGCCAAGGGCAGGCTGGCAGGTGGACGAGAAACGGGGCCTCGGCTGCTCACCGGGAGGCTGTGCTGATGGGCCTGGGAGCGGCAGCGGGGGGCAGTCGCGGGAGCGGAGGTCACTGGAGTCTGGGGGCAGAGCAGTGGGAGGCCAGGACACGGGTGGGTCACCCCTCGGGGAGAACAGGACTGCCGTGCACCCGGGAGGCGGGCCCAGTGTCTGGAGAGGGGTGACATCTGGACGTGATGGCCGGGCCCAAGGGTTGCAGGGCGACAGCTTTCCCCGGTGTGGACCGGACCGGAGGGCCGGGGCCAGGCAGAGCCGTGCGCTCTGAGCACCCGCCCCCCCCCCTGGGTGTGGGGGGTGCAGGCCAGCCTCCCCTGAGGCGGGTCAGCGGCTTCTCTGCACTGTCCCCAAAGCAGAGACAGGCGAGGGGTCCCCGAGTGGCAGAGGAGCCCCTGTTCCCTCCCAGACGGGCAGCATGTGCGGCTCAGCACCTCACCCGCTGCTGCCCCGGGGAGTGGGCTGGCACAGGCTCCTCAGGGCAGGTTCTCCAGGACAGCTGCCCGCCATGCGCCCCCCTTCCCCCCCCCCCCCCCCCCCCCCCCCGCCGCTGGGCCCATGGGGCTGCTGGGACCCCGGCAGCGCGGGCGTCTGGGCCTCTTCCCCTGGGACTGAGGGGGCTCTGGGACCCGGTCCGCAGTCTGCGGCCTGGACGTGAGGACCCTCAGGGACCTGAGGGGTGCTTCCTTGGGGGGCTCAGTGTGACCTCACGGTGACCCTGCCAAAGCCACGCCTCCGTGTCAGGGGGACAAGCTCGGTCAGCCTGGCCTGCTCCCGCTCCAGCGGCCGCCAGGCTCTCCGGGGCGGCCGGGCCCGGACACACACCTCACAGGCCAGCCCCGGCCGGGCAGACACAGAGCCTCCCGGGGCACAGCACCCAGGACACTGCACTAGAGCCTGACTGTGCCAGGCTCTTCTTCCCTCTGCCCAGGATGCAGGGGCGGGCAGGCTCGGAGAAGAGAAACCATGTCCCTTGGGGCTAGGCAGGAAGTATAAGCTTCTATTAAACATATGCATACTTTCATGCACTACATAAGCATTGAAATGAGAAAGTTCTTCCTCCAACAGAACAGACTGGCAAAGAGACTTTGCCACACTCCACTGCTGCCTACATTCCCACTGTCCTGACCCCTCACATGACCTCTGCCTGCTGACCTCCCTACCCCTCACCCCCAAACTGCTCTGTCCCTGGGGGCGCCCTTCCCTCCTCCCACGGTGAGTCCTGACCCACCTGCAAAGCCTGTCCCCAAGGCCTTCACCCCAGCTCCCCCGCCCCCCCCCCCAGGCAGGTATGGGGTGCAGGGAGCGCGCTGACCCCCCAGGGCGGGGCCGGTCCTCCTCGGGCCGGGGCTGTGCTCCCCAGGCCGGCCCCTCGGGAGGCAGCCAGGCGCAGCGGGAGGTGTGAGGGACACATCCAGGCTGGATCCCCAGCTGCTAGCTAACGGGGTCACCTTCCTTCGTAAAGCCCCATGCATGGAATGGGGGAGCACCAGTGTGCTGGGGTGCCGGGGGGGGGGGTACCTAAAGCTGTCAGGCATCTGTAGCTAAGTGGATGCTCACCTTGGCACCCCCTTCCTTCCCCGCCCCCACCCGTGGATGCTGACGGCTGCTTTTCCAGGGGTCTGACCAGATATAGTTTGTGCCTCTGGGGGACAGGACAGCGTGGTGAGTTGGGAGACCCCCCTGTGGGGGTGCAATGCTAGGAGAGCACGCTCATTAACGGTGAGGGGCGGGGCCCATGGGGACACTTGGATGGGGCCATGCCTATCGGCTCAGTCAAGGATCATTTCTCCAACCAGACCCCTAGTCCCTGACTAGGCCCCAGGCCCCTGGCCCCCCAACCAGGCCCCCGGCCAGGCTCCAGGCACCTTATCCCCCCTCCCCCCAACCAGGCCCCAGCCCCCAACACCCCCAACCAGGCCCCTAGCCCCCAACCAGGCCCCCAGCCCTCCAAACAAGGCCCCCAGCCCCCCAACCAGGCCCCCGGCCAGGCTCCAGGCACCCTATCCCCCCTCCCCCCAACCAGGCCCCAGCCCCCAACACCCCCAACCAGGCCCCAGCCCCCAACACCCCCAACCAGGCCCCCAGTCCCCCAAACAAGGCCCCTGGCCTCCCCAACCAGGCCCCCGGACCCCCAACCAGGCCCCTGGCCCCCCCCCACCAGGCCACCAGCCCCCCAAACAAGGCCGCTGGCCCCCCCGACCAAGCCCCTGACCAGGCCCCAGGCCCCCAACACCCCCCACCAGGCCCAGGCCAGGCATCCTGTGGCGGAAGAGCACTGGCCCTGCAGGGCAGTCAGGGCCGAGGACTGACCTGTCCTTTGTCTACAGGCTGCAGCTGCTGTCCAGGATGTCGGCCTTCCGGCTGGTAAGCATGCCACCCGCTCCCTCTGCGGGGGGGGAGGGGGGGGCAAACCCCTGCAGGAAAGAAGAGAGGCCACCGGCCGGGGACACCAGGAGGTGGAGTCTGAGGAACAGGCCAGCTGGCCTCAGCTACCCGGGCTCAGGAAGCCTCGCTGAGGGGCAGACCCGGGCTCAGTAAGCCTCGCTGAGGTACAGACCCGGGCTCAGTAAGCCTCACTGAGGTGCAGACCCGGGCTCAGTAAGCCTCGCTGAGGGGCAGATCCAGGCTCAGTAAGCCTCGCTGAGGGGCAGACCCGGGCTCAGTAGGCCTCGCTGAGGGGCAGACCCGGGCTCAGTAGGCCTCGCTGAGGGGCAGACCCGGGCTCAGTAAGCCTCGCTGAGGGGCAGACCCGGGCTCAGTAAGCCTCGCTGAGGGGCAGACCCGGGCTCAGTAATCCTCGCCGAGGGGCAGACCTGGGCTCAGTAAGCCTCGCTGAGGGGCAGACCCGGGCTCAGTAATCCTCGCCGAGGGGCAGACCTGGGCTCAGTAAGCCTCGCTGAGGGGCAGACCCGGGCTCAGTAATCCTCGCCGAGGGGCAGACCTGGGCTCAGTAAGCCTCGCTGAGGGGCAGACCCGGGCTCAGTAAGCCTCGCTGAGGGGCAGACCCGGGCTCAGTAAGCCTCGCTGAGGGGCAGACCCAGGCTCAGTAAGCCTCGCTGAGGGGCAGACCCGGGCTCAGTAAGCCTCGCTGAGGGGCAGACCCGGGCTCAGTAAGCCTCGCTGAGGGGCAGACCCGGGCTCAGTAGGCCTCACTGACGTCCAGGCCAGCAGCGTTGATGACCTCCTGCTCAGCTGCAGAGAGCTGCCGGCAGGAGGCCTCCCAGGGCGAGAGGGCCTGTGGGCTTTGCGCTGGCACCGCTCGGGGGTGGGCAGGCAGGCAGTGTCCGTGTCAGCACAAAGCCCACCGGCTCCCATCCCCCTGGAGTTCTCCTGGGTGGGCTGGGAGCCCAGAGGAGAGCCCCAAACCAGCGCCCGACAGGCTGCGATGTCCTCGGATAGAAAATGCTCCTTCGTCCTCCTGGACGCAACGCCACGAAGGGAGGCATCCCTTAGCTGTGGGTCTCCTCCTAAGGGGGCAGCACCCCCACCCGTGGGCCTCGGGGCTCCTGTGACTGGCCCCTCTGAGTGTCCGA